>SJXQ01005225.1:0-28483 GCA_006408695.1 Aepyceros melampus | reverse complement strand
TGGACCGGACTTGCGGCGCTGCACTCTCGCCGGGATCCGTTCCTCTTCCCCTGAGACCAGCTCTAGACCCGAGTCAGGTTCCTCTGGAGACCCGGTGCTGTTCCCCACTTCACCTGGGAGCCTCGGTCCCCGCGTTTCCTCCCTCCCTGCAGCGCACGGCTCTCCAGCCTCCTCCCCGCCAGTCTTGGGCTTCCCAGACAGTCTTCTCGCGGCTCCTTTCCTTCCCGTACCCAACTTCGCTTCTTGCTCTCCGCCAAAGCCACCCGCCTCGACCCTCCTTTTAGTTTCCACCCGGTCTTCATGGCCCGGACCGTTTTGTGCGGACGCACCGGGCGAGGAGCCTAGTATTTCCAGCGCTCTTCAACTCCTCCATGGTCACTCCAGCCAAGTTGCGGATGCCAGAAAGAAATCTAGTTCTTTGTAACACGCTTACTGCCAGAGTGGAGACTTCAGCTGCGTCTTGAGCATTATTTCAGAGAATACACTAGGCTCATGCATGTTCCGTTTACAATTTGCACACTTCTTGGCTTCTGCTTTAGTCATCAGCGAAATGGCAGTAACCTATTATTTAAAACCAACTCATTTAAAATACCAGAGTAATTTAGACCCTCAGAACAAGGTGGGGAAATATTCCTCAATTCCTTCGGTAGCTTTCTTTCTTCTGCTTTGAATTCTCCTAAACTATAGTAAATTTGCAGGAGGGAACACCCTTTCTGTCCAGCCAGCCTACCTTATGTTCCAGGATCCTGCAGAAATCTTGGGTTATCTTGCCATATATTACTGTAAATAAATGAAATGGAAAACGCTGAATCATGAAACTGATGTAATAGGAAATTCACAGAATACTAAAAAGAAAAAAAATGAGCAGTGTCATTGTCCAGAATTATTTTCATTTATGTGGCATTGTCATTATTCGGAGACTTTTCTTTTTGGAGGATAAAACTGCTTAAGAACTGGCAGGAATTAGAATTTGATTCCAGAGAAACTTGCCATCCAGCCCAAGTTTCTTTTGATACTCTTCTTTCTTGGTTGTTTCACTCCGTGAAGCAAGAGGATGTAAAAATGCAAGTTGTAATTCTGCTTTAGTATCTACCTGTTGAGCAGCCCATGTTTTCCCTCATATTATAAAATAAGCCAGTACCAGGTTTTGTGGTTGGCTTTAGTTCATGTTTTTATAAGAAGTTGTCAGTTGACATGAATGATTTTTTTCACCCAGGAGATATTATTATTTAATATTTATGCCACAGGGTTATAGCACACAGGCCCATAAATAAAACTGCCATAACAAATGACAGGGTTTCAGTGTAAACAGATGATTCCCGTCCACAATGCACTGGTTACCCAGAGAGGCAGAAATGATGTAGTAGAGCACTGTGTGAAACATTAATGGACAAGCGATCAGAAAAGTTCCACGTGGAAATCCCAAGACCTGGCAAGGAGAGACTGCTTCTTGACAGTTACAAGAAATTTAAAAAAACAAGAGCAATAAAAGCCTAAGTGGTCCACAGGAACAGAGACAGATGATGGAGCAAGTGTAAAAGTTCTCTATGGACCAAGGGGGATTTGAGAGAACCGATCACAGAGAGGAGAAAAATGATGTTATGAACAGACTATGGTGAGTTAGTGAAGTGGTAAGGTAGGGCTCCAAAAATAAAGATTATAGAAAATACTGTAAGGTGGAAAATAACTAGAGCATGGATGAATGTCTTGGCAGACAAAGAAGGAATGAATTTTGGAATTATCTTGGAAAGGGAAATGTCAGTGCTTCCTGACTGTGTGTGCTTCCTTCAGATGAGCTTCAGATACGCTACTGTAAAAGAAAAATGATTTGGATAAACAAGAAAGCCATTTTGCAACTGAATGAGAAAGTTTTGCAAAACCCAGAGAAGCAAAAGTGTGACTTGGAAGGTGGACTTAACCTTTTGTTCTAAAGGTCTAGCCGTTGGCTAGAGATTTTGCTCTAGAGGTTTGCGCTACCAGAGAAACTGCTGAAAGGTAACCCCTCTTGACCTTGGAGAAATTCAATTGCAAATTGGGGAAAATGAAAACAGCTGCATGAAAAACATGGAACAACTGAGAAAATGCATAATTGTGTGCATCTTGTATATCTAGGGATGCTTCCTAGAGAAAGTGATTGGTCAGGACAGAGAGGTGGACAGGTGGAGGGTAGAGAGCAGAAAAGCTAAGCAGAACCTCAGAAATATGTAGACACTGGAGGAAGAAAGCTATCCTATAATTTGGAAACCTAAATAATAATAGTAATACTACCACTACTAGTGGTTTGCATTGTGATAGGTTATTTATACGCATTATCCAATATTAATCTTAATAACCTTGTGAGGTAGGAGCTAGTATGATCCCTATTTAGATGAGTTAACTGAGGCTCAGAGAGATTATGTTAGTTGCCCTGGGACACACAGGTAGTCCAAGGTGGAAACCCAAGTCTGTCTCCTTCCAGAGCCCCAGTTCTAGCCATTGCCTTCTAGCTTATTGCCTTCTGGATTTTGCTGCTTGTAACCCATTCCCCTCATTCATAGATGTATGGCCCATTAGTAAAGTTCTCAAAATTAGCAGCTACTGTGAAATGGGCCAGGATGTGAGGTCATGTCTAAAGTAGCTTAAAATATACAAAGCAGGAAGCCTAGTCACAGAGTAGAAGCAGAATGCTAAAGAGAAAAAAAAAAAAAAAGGTAAAGTCAGGAGATACTTGCCATCGCAGTGGAGAGGTAAAGGATGAGTCCTTGTACAGTCCAGAGGCAGCTGGCCGAGTTCAGCATTGAGTCTGTATGAACATGTGTCCATGAGTGTAGCCAAGTGTGCCTTGGAATGTATTCCAAAGACAAACTGTCGGTGATCTGGGGACTGACTCCTCTTTTGTGTCATCCTTACCTACATGCTTGTTTACAAAGGCTGAAGGTTCAGAGTGGCTTTCTAAACAAATGCCTTTAAGCTCCTGCCCTCATGGGGGACATGCTTCCTGGAGCCAGGGTCCTGAGGTGATGGGCGCATTCCTCTTCCACTGGCTGGGACAGAATAACCTTCAGGAGCAGCCCAAGAACAGTACTGGACTGTAGCTAGGATACTGCCAAAGCATGAATAATTGTGACGAGGCCTGAAAGATAAGTCACGGAACGATGCCAGGCAGATTTCTGAAAAGATGATCCCTGGTTCCAGCAGCTGCCAAAAAAATTCTGAGGTCGCCAAAGGTCAAGATGCAGAGAGCCTCCTCAGAGAGGCTGAGGCCCTTGAAAACAAAAGGTAATGGAAACCGCTTCCACTGGGGTCACGGGTGCTGTCTGGTGTGGTCCATGGAGTTCTTGCTCAGCCTCACAGACCCCCTTGCCAGTCTCGGTCATCGTTAACTCTTACCTTCCTCCAGATGCGACTAGAATGACCTGAGGCTGCCCAGCCTCATCTGTGACAATGGCACTTGTAGCAGGCAGTTCTGTCTGATCGGAAGTCTAGTCTCGAATGTATAATTGTTTTTCTTAAATGGGAAAACAAATCTCATAGCGGCTGGTATTGGTGTCATCTGTAGAGTTGAAATATTCCGAGTGGACATTTGCACTTGTGAGACAACCAGAGGACAAAGAAACAAAAGTGCATTAGCGTCGCAGATGTATGTGGGGCTCATTAGCAGACAGTGACTGTGAGAGTCTGGTACAGAATTCTCCGTAAGCGGCCACAGACCGTCAGTTATCCCTTTAGAAGTATTTGTTAATTCCTTGCTTTGTGTAACACAGGACCTAGGAAGTTCAAAACAAGGTATAGAAGCCCTCAATTATCCAGTTTGTGCAAGTAATTATGTATGTCTGAAATGCACAGACCATCCTCAAACTTCACATCAGCCAATAGCTTCTGCATGCCTCCCAACCACAGTCCCTAAAAGCTCCCAAATGGTGGTGTTTGCCTCCTGCTTTTTCTTCCTTCTGGTTGCCTGTTGGCAACAGTGTAGGAGCCACTAGTTGGCTGAACAAAGCAGCTGGAGGGAAGGTAGAAGAGAAGGTGTAAAAAACCCAGGCAGTTTATGGAGAAGATGGATAGAGTGGAGTAGACCATAAATAGCCTGAAGCAAATTCAGTTACCCTTTTATTGCTCATCCCATTCCCTGGGGAAAAGGACTGAGGGGCAGGAGGGCAAGCAGGATGTGAGGAACTGCTGAGGAGGTTCTGCTTTGGTGGTTTAGTATTGGTTTCCTAGCTTCACCTGAAGAAGGGCTGACCCGGACTGGGGAGTCAGCTCAGTGCAGCGTGTGTGTTTGTGAGTAAGATAATGTCTCCCCTCCCCAGACGTAATGCATGCATGGTGATCTGATGGCATTTTAACCTCTCACCCCCAATTTTAAGATGAGAGTGAGCCAAGTCCCGAGACTATCCCACCTGTAACCAGAAGGCGGTCACAGGCATAGACGTAAGTGAGTGCATTTAGGGCACCGTTTTGGGTGTTTCTGTGAGGCAGGAGCACACCATCACAGGCTTTGGAGTCAGCAGCTATGGATTTGAATTTTGCTTCTGCTTTTTAATAGCTGGTTGCTCTTGGGCGAGTTATTTACCCTCTCTGAATCCATTCTGTTTCCTCTTCTCTTAACTGGAATGCTGTGTCTCTCATGGAGCTGCTGTGAGGTTAGAGGGGAGACCTTCTGTGCAACTTAGTGTGAGAGGATGAGGTTAGAAGTGAATGAGAAGACTTAACTGCATTTGTCCCAGTGTCCAGCACATAGTAGGTACTCAGTGAAATGAAACTGAACCAACCTTGTTTACCCTCCTATAATGTGTGTTAGAAAGAAATAGCATATCAAACAATATTAAATGGGAGAGAGGAGTATTGGGTCAGCAAGGAGTATTGATCATTATTGTGATGGCGTTTCTCTAGCCAGCTCTCAGTTTGGGGAAGGCACTTGGGTCAGCTGGGAAATGTGTCTCTAGTCTTGTCTTAACCTTGAAGTCTGTGTTGACGTCATTGTTCATTCTGCTTAATGGCAAGCTTTGTTGACATAAACAGAATTTTTGCTTATTTCTAATTGGCAGAAGTCATAAACAAGGGCCTTCTAAGTCCATGCAGTTGCCCTTTTAACCTATGGAAAGTTTGATCCAGCCAGTTTGGAGAGAGGTGCTCAAGAGCCAAGGTTTTCCTAGGAGCCCGTGGGGTAGAATAAACAGGGATGAGAAAAACAGTCAAGAGTTGTTTATAATCAGATATATTCATGTGCATGTGTAAGTGTAAATGAATTTTCCACAGCGAAGTGTAAAGTGACGAGAGTTAAGATTTTCTAATCTCTCTGCCCCTTCCTTAACTAATAAGTGGATCATATAGAGAGAAGAACCAAGTTTTCTTAGCTCTTTGGAATAAGCAAAGGTTATTTGAATAGTTTCCTCTTATTGATTTTTAAAGGAATGAGATGCACTCATCCTAAAAAAGAGTTTAGGTGGCTTTGATAGATTTTTTTTGTTCATCCAAAAGATATGTAAGTTCATCTGTTTCTTGATTCTTAGGCTGAATGAAATGCAGTTAGATTTCCAATTTGGGGTCTATTATTAGGAACATACATGAATGACCCATTTCTTTCTTTCTGTTTTAAAAATTACAAAACACACATAATTAGACAAAGACAAAGGAATCTGTTTTGTGACTCTGTGGACTGTTGTCAAGTTTGACTTTGATTAGGGCTTCCTTCTGGTATAAACAGATGTTTCAGGGCTTGAGCCCAGCTCCATTGTGTGCGGGTGGAGAATGGATGTGGCTGCCTAAATGATCATTTGAGGGGCACAGCAATGTCCTTTACACCCCAACTATGTTGCCTATGAGCTGCAGGGATTTGGCCTTGTTTTTAAGGCATGATCTCCCCTAAGCTGGCATAGAAATGCAGATATATGACGTTACTGCAGTATTTTTTTCACTATCCCATTAACATGGATGAACTTGCCAGATAAGAAGGAGTCCAACAGAGGCTAGAGGGACAGGAAGTCTAAAATTTTTTAATTTGTATTTTTGGTATGTAGAAATGGAAAAGTTCTAGACTGTAGGGCAGTTGTCTGAAAGATATGGGAGAAGTCAACCCCAAAGGAACATGATGAGTGCTGGAGTGCCACCTCCTCTGACCTCACTGACAGTCCCCCAGGTCAGCTCTAACACCGGGGGCCTGGAAAGATGCCAGAGGCTAAGGGCTCTTTGGAAGGAGATTAATGAGGCTGGATGGAAAACATGGGAGGAAGTGCCAGTCCACCTCCATGACCAAAGAACTTGTGGATGTCAGGAAAGGGTGGTGGGAACTCAAGATTGGATCTAGTCCTTTGAATTATATGCAGGTGCCTCTGGGACTGTGGGGCAGTTGATCCGAGTTGGACCATTGAGGCTTCTGGCAAAAATGCCCATGTCTGGTACTTTATTTCAGCAAGAAACACTTAGCCAAACTCTATATGTGCTGAGCTCTGTCTTAGAAGCCGGAGACATAACAGTGAATAAGATATGGACTCTGACTTTATAATATCTAAAGAAAGGAACATTTGGGGTAATTTTAAGCTTATGTTAATGCAACCTGGCATGTGAAAATACCTATGAAGGTTGGACACGTGTCATGCCTGTAGCTGAAACTCTTCAAGTTAATTGCCTTATTCTCCTGGCAGAAAATAGCTCATAACCACACACATGACTTGAGCCAGGAAATCAGCTTCAGCTTAATCAATATTTAGAGTGTGATGTGTCACTAATCGGTGTTGGTTTTGTACATAACAGAGGTAGCCACGGCTCACAGCGTAGCAGCTGCCCACTGGGTCTGCTCCAGCTCACACGATGCCAGCTGCCTACATCACACAGGTGCCCACATGACTGAAGATTGTAACACTTTCTTGGGGGATTTAAACCATGGTCTTCAAACCACTTACAGTGACTCTGAGGTCCTTTTTGGGGCCAGCACATCCCATCATGTTAAGACTATTGCCCTATCCCTGATGTTGCTCTTTTCCTGTTCCCCAGATGACACTCATACTTCTCAAATCATCTGTGTCAGTCCTTGAAATTCTATCTTTCTCAGCCTAGCTCCAACTTCTTATCTTAGATTTTTAGCGAAAGAAACATTAGCAAGATGTCAACATGCCCACAAGAGACCCTTGGCAAAATAACAAATCAAACCTCATCAATCACACATATAGGAAATGTGCCTGATTGGGTTATTCTTCTCATCTCTCCTATGTGATTATTCCTTTAAAAAGTGTATCTCTGTGTTCTTTTAAAACTCTAACACTTTAAGTGGTCTTTGTTGATTATTGTATGATCTTGTCATCTTTCCAAATGGCTGTAATTCAAAATAATGACATGAGAACACATTTTCATAAAAATGACAAAATAATATCTAATGATACAAAAAGTCTGTCTAGAGTAAAGGCTTGACAATCTACAACAGTGGTCTGCAAGCTATGGCCCCTGGGCCAATCTGGCCTGCTGCCTTTTTCTGTAAACAAGATTGCAGTGGGCGACAGCCATGCTCACTGGCTTGTGTGTTGTCAATGGCTGCTTTCTTGATACCGCACTAAGTGAACGTTGAGTGGCAGAGAAACCCTAAATAATTACCTTGTGGTCCTTTTTTTACAAGAAATGTCTCTGACTTCAAATCTAGAGTAGTACTATTGGGTAGAAATATCATGTGAGCCACCAATCCAAGCCATATAATTACATTTTAGTAATGCATTTTATTTGACTCACTTATTACACCATGAAATCAGTATAAAAATTATTAGTGCAATGTTTTTCATCCTTTTCTGTCTTCAGTCTTTGAAATCCATTTTATCTTTTACAGTTATAGCACGTCTCAGTTTGAGTGCTTAGTATGACTTGTGGCTACTATATCAGATAGCATACATCAAGAACCTGTCAACCTGGAATATACTTTTACTTCACTTGAGACTCTGAAGCCAGTGAGAATAAAATGATCTTCAAATGAGTAAACGGAGGTTTCCTTAAAAACAGAATTTCAAGGGAAGGTCTTTGAGAGAATACCCCATACCTTCTTCATTCTCCTCTGTCACCACTCATCTCCACAATGAGGAGCCTGGGGTGTGGAAAGTTGTGTGTTACCAAGAAAAAGTGAAACTATATTTAACCCAATACTGCACTTACTAACACAGAAAAGTGGGCTGGGGCATTTTTAGCAATAAGATGTAAACTAATGAACATTATTATTACTGCACTTTCCAAATGAAATGTAAGGAAATCAGACAGCTCTGTTCAAAAGAGGTTTTTACTGGAGTTCCTAGCATCAGCAATAAGAATGCAATTTAAAGAATCTACCATATGACCCAGCAATCCCACTATTGGGCATGTACCCTGAGAATACTAATTGACAGAGATGCATGTACCCCAGTGTTTATTGCAGCACTTTTTACAATAACTAGGGCATGGAAGTAGCCTAAATGTCCATCAACAGATGAATGGATATGGAAATTGTGGTACATACATACAATGGAATGTTACTCAGCTTTAAAAAAGAATGCATTTGAGTCAGTCCTAATGAGGTGAACGAACCTAGAGCCTAGGTTCTAGAGTACAGAGTGCTGTAAGTCAGAAAGAGAAAGACAAATATTGTGTATTAATGCATGTGTATGGAGTCTGTAAAGATGGTACTAATGAACCTATTTGCCAGGCAGCAATGGAGATGCAGACATAGAGGGCAGGCTTGTGGACACAGTGTAGGAGGGAGACATGGGATGAACTGAGAGAGTAGCATGGAGACACACTCACTGCCATATGTGAAATAGACAGCCAGTGGGAATTTGCTGTGTGACACAGGGAGGTCAACCTCGTGCTCTGTGACGACCTAGAGGAGTGGGACTGGGTGGGAGATGGGAGGGAGGTTAACGAGGGAGGGGCTATATGTATACCTAGGGCTGACTCATATTGATGTGTGGTAGAAACCAGCACAATATTGTAAAGCAATACCTTCCAATACAATTTTTTTAAAAAAGTGATTAAAAAAATTGAAGTGGAGAAGGGGACCTGGGTTAAGTGTAACAGTATACGTAAAAAGAATGAGGAAGAAGTTTTAAGTCATTCTCTGAAAAGGGACACAATTATATTTAACAAGCCACAGCATATCCTGGACTCTGCTCCCTATTGTATCATTAAATAAGGAAATGTCTCCTTCCGGGGAGCTGAGGAAGGGAAGCCCCAGGGATTGGGGGAGTGGGCATTTGAACTGGGGAGTGCATTCACCCATGCTCACCCCTCTGGTCCAGCTTCCATCAGCACCGGCCGCCTCTGGCTTCAGCTAAACTCTGCTGTGGGCTTAACAGCTCGATTCAGATCTTAACAAGGGGACCACATCTTGGCACCTCTGGCCAAGTGAATAAACCCTCACTTGTTTAAATGCTGGCCATATGTCCCTTCATACAAAAGCAGAATTCAGCCTGGAGTTCTCAGGGAGCAGTGAAATGGCAAATCTCTGGTCTCGCGGTGTGTGCTGTGCAGTGGAGAACCTCGGGGTGGGTGTGGAGAGCAGGAGCCGCTGAGTGTCTGGGCTGGCTCAGCTGAGCCTCCAGTTGTGGGATGTTGGAGGACGTCTCCTCTGGCTTGCCGTTTCCTTGTCTGAAAAATGGGGTGAGCTGATTGATCGCCAAGGATTCATCTGCTCTAATATTCTCTACCTATAAGATGATTTTAATTTTTATTCTCCCTCTTGTAATTTGGAGGTCTACATGATAACATAAAACAGTTAAACTCCTTGCGGGGGCTGGCAGTTTGGACTGGACCCACCTCTTGAGGTGTTTTCTTCCCACAGGTTTCCCATGACTAATCAAAAGTTGTGGCCGGCTCTTCTAACATTCCTCTGCCTTTTGAAGAAGCTGCATTTTCATCTTTTAGAATGGTTGTTTTTCTCCTCCACCCTTAAACCCCGGCTTTTAGGGGAGAAATATTCATGTGACACAAAATTCGAAAGATAAGTAAAGACCAACAGTGCAGGTCTCACTCTTCCGCTCTCTGCTGGTCACCTGGTCCTTCTCCACGTGAGCAACCTGGGCCTTGTGTGCTGAAACAAAAGTGTATATATGTTTTCCTTTTTTTAAAAGTTGCACTTCTGAATTTGCTTAAAAACAAACAAACAAACAAACAACTGGAGATCATCCCATTATCTGCAGGAAATCTTCCTGGTTTGAATAGCTGTTTAGTACTCCAGGAGCAGATGTACTATCATTTACAAAACCAACTTTCTCTTGGTGGACGTTTAGGTTTCCATCTTTTGCATTTACAAAAAGTGCTATAGTGGAAAGTCATACATAGATCAATTTGCACAAATTTGATTATGTATATTTGTAGAAGCAAATCCTAGAAGAATCTGGGGGTCAGAGGGTAGGGACAGTTACACTTTTGATAGTGCCTGATTTCTGTCCATGGAGATCATGCCTACAGCAATACGTAAGGGCAGGCATCCCCACTTCGACCAGTGCAGTGTACTATTGGGCTTTTTTATCTCTGTGAACCTAGGTTCAAAATGGCATTTCAGTGTAGTATTTTTTTAATTTTTAAAACATGTTTTTAAAAAATTATTTGTTTTTTAATTGAGGGATAATTGCTTTACAGAATTTTGTTGATTTCTGTCAAATATCAACATGAATTAAGGATAGGTATACGTATGTTCCTCCTGAACCTCCCTCCCATGTCCCTCCCCACCCGACCCCTCTAGGTTGTTACAGAGCCCCTGTTTGGGTTCCCTGAGTCATATAGCAAATTCCCATTGGCTATCTATTTTAAATATGGTAATGTAAGTTTCCATGTTACTCTCTCCATACATCTCACCCTCTCCTCATGCCCCTGTGTCCATAAGTCTGTTCTCTATGTCTGTTTCTCCATTTTCAGTGTAGTTTTAATTTCCCTTTTTCTTGCTATAAGTGAGAATTTTCTTATCAATGAGTAATATCATTTGCTCATTTTTCTTGATTGCTAGCCTTGTTTCTACTCAACTGTCAGTGCTCTAAAATAGAAACACTACCCCTTTTTTTATTTGCACACATTTCAGTATGAATATTCACTTATTCACAGATTCACAGAGATCAAAAAGCCCAATAGTACATTGTACTGGTCGAAGTGGGGACACCTGCCCTTATGTTTTGGTATGGGCTTGATCTCCATGGACAGAAATCAGGCACTATCAAAAGCGTAAATGCCCCTACCCTCTGACCCCCAAATTCTTCTAGGATCTGCTTCTACAAATATACATACTCAAACCCTTATTGATTCTTTACTGTCAGTAGAAACAAGTCCACCTTCCTTGGGCTGAAATTTGGTGTTCTCCAGAGCTGAGGTTCTGCTTTTCTTTTCACCCTCATATTCCCATGTCCTTCTGTGTTTTTACCCTGTTCTGTTCTCTGGCCAAATCCAGCTGCTTGCTGTACCCTCGGACAGCCATGTTTCCCTGCTTTCATGCCTCTACTTAAGCTATTCACAACGCTTGTAATATTCTCCCTTTGCCTCCCTACCTAAAGAACTCTTCAAAGCACTGTTGAAATGCCATTTCCTCCACAAAATCTGTCCCAGAGCCTCCAGTCAAAATGACTCTCGTTTGCTGTATTCCCTTAGGGTTTTGCTTTCAGTTTGACTGGTGCACTGCCCATGTTCTGTCCCATGTCCCCGCTATTTGCAAATGTGATTCCCTGATCCCAGACTCTGGGAGCTATCCACCTTTGCCCCTCTTAAAGAACCGAAGAAAGGGCTCCCTATTTCTTCCTTCTCTGGAGAAGACTACAGTGATCTTTTTCTTTAAAATTATGGTGAGAATATTCATAACAAAACATTTACTGTTTTAGCCATTTAAAAATTTACAGTTCAGTGCCAGTAAGTATATCCACACTGCTGTGTGGCCATCACCACCATCCGTGTCCAGAACTCTTCTCAGCTTGCAGAACTGAAACTCTGTGCTCATTAAAGCACACTTCCCCATTTCCCCTCCCTGTTGACGCTCGTAAACAACAATCTACTTTCTATCTGTGTGAATCTCACTTCTCTTGGTAACTCATGTTAGTGGAATCAAGCAGTATTCATTCTTTGGTGACTGGCTTATTTCACTTAGCATAATGTCCTCATCGTTTATCTATATTGTCACGTGTGTCATCATTCCCTTCCTTTTTAAGGCTGAATAATGTTCCATTGTATGTCTGTACTACCTTTTGTTTATCTATCCATCAGTGAACATTTGGGTTGTTTCTACCTCTTGAAAATGTTAGTTGCTCAGTCGAGTTCAACTCTTTGTGATCCCATGGACTATAGCCCGCCAGGCTCTCTGTCCATGGGATTTCCCTGGCAAGAATACTGGAGTGAGTTGCCATTTCCTTCTCCAGGGGATCTTTCCAACCTAGGGATACAAAGAAATAGAGGAAAACAACAGAATGGGAAAGACTAGAGATCTCTTCAAGAAAATTAGAGATACCAAGGGATCATACATGCAAAGATGGGCACAATAAAGGACAGAAATGGTATAGACCTAACAGAAGCAGAAGATATTAAGAGGGAGCAAGAACACATGAAAGAACTATACAAAAAAGATAGCTTCATCACCCAGATAACTATAACAGTGTGATCACTCACCTAGAGCCAGACATCCTGGAATGCAAAGTCCAGTGGGCCTTAGGAAGCATCACTACGAACAAAGCTAGTGTAGGTGGTGGAATCCCAGTTGAGCTATTTCAAATCCTAAAAGATGATGCTGTGAAAGTGCTGCAGTCAATATGCCATCACATTTGGAAAACTCAGCAGTGGCCACAGGACTGATAAAGGTCAGTTTTCATTCCAATCCCAAAGAAAGGCAATGCCAAAGAATGCTCAAACTACTGCATAATTACACTCATCTCACATGCTGACAAAGTAATGCTCGAAATTCTCTAAGCCAGGCTTCAACAATATGTGAACCATGGACTTCCAGATGTTCAGGCTGGATTCAGAAAAACCAGGGGAACCAGAGATCAAATTGCCAACATCTGTCGGATCACCAAAAAAACAAGACAGTTCCAGAGAAACATCTATTTCTGCTTTATTGACTATACCAAAGCCTTTGTGTGGATCACAACAAACTGTGGAAAATTCTTTAAGAGATGGGAATACCAGACCACCTTACTTGCCTCCTGAGAAATCTGTATGCAGGTCAAGAAGCAACAGTTACAACCAGACATGAAACAACAGACTGGTTCTAAACAGGGAAAGGAGTACGTCAAGGCTGTATATTGTCACCCTGCTTATTTAACTTCTACACAGAGTACATCATGCAGAATGCTGGGCTGGATGAAGACCAGCTGGAATCAAGATTGCGGAAGAAATATCAATAACCTCAGATATGCAGATGACATCACCCTTATGGCAGAAAGCAAAGAAGAACTAAAGAGCCTCTTGATGAAAGTGAAAGAGGAGAGTGAAAAAGTTGGCTTAAAACTCAACATTCAGAAAACTAAGATCATGGCATGTGGTCCCATCACTTCATGACAAATAGATGGGGAAACAATGGAAACAGTGAGAGACTTTATTTTCTTGGGCTCCAAAAATCACTGCAGATGGTGACTGCAGCCATGAAATTAAAAGCCACTTGCTTCTTGGAAGGAAAGCTATGACCAACCTAGACAGCATTTTAAGAAGCACAGACATTACTTTGCCGACAAAGATCATCTAGTCAAAGCTGTGGTTTATTCAGTAGTCATGTATGGATGTGAGAGTTGGACTATAAAGAAAGCTGAGCGCCGAAAAATTGATGCTTTTGAACTGTGATGTTGGAGAAGACTCTTGAGAGTCCCTTGGACTGCAAGGAGATCCAACCAGTCTATCCTAAAGGAAATCAGTGCTGGATATTCCCTGGACTCAGATGAAGCTCCAATACTTTGGCTGCCTGATTCGAAGAACTGACTCATTGGAAAAGACCCTGATACTGGGAAAGACTGAAGGCAAAAGGAGAAGGGGAATGCAGAGGATGCAATGTTGGATGGCATTACTGACTTGATGGATGTGAGTTTGAGCAAGCTGCAGGAGTTGGTGATGGACAGGGAAGCCTGGTGTGCTGCAGTTCATGGAATCGCAAAGAATTGGACATGACTGAGCGACTGAACTAAACTGAGCTGACTGTGTTTTGGATGTCTAAATCACAAAGTCTCATTTAGAGAAGAGCTCTTAGCATCCATCCATCTGTGCCTCCTAGTCAAAAAGCATTGTCTTGATTTCATGACAGAACTTTCCAGACTTTTTTCTGGAAGGAAAGTCTACACTGAGAGGGCCTCATCATTGAAACAAGTAGATAAACCCACAGCTAAAAATCTTTCTTGGCACATCCGGCGCCATTGGTGAAAAAAAAATCAGACAACACAGTCTGTGGTCCGAGCCTGCCTATATGTGATTTGGAGCAATAGAAACTTCCTGCTGGCCCATTCTTAATGTAGGCTTGTCCTGGCTCAGAACCTAATGGAGAAAAAGGGGCCAGGCTGGCATCCCTGATATGTGTTCTCCCGGGTGCCACTTTGAACTCTTCTCCCATCGTCTCATTTGGCTGCTTTTGACTACCATTTGAAGTCAGGACAATAGTTTGAAAATGTCTGCAGCTGGACTGCCTCTTTTCCACTCTAAGGCATGTTCATTGCTACTGTTCAGGATTTGCCCTGAACTAGCTCTTCCCTTTGGAAACCAGCTCTGGAATGATTGCCATGTAGCTTTGAAAGTCCCATTTTGATCAGCAGATGCTACTCAGTCTGGAGAGAGAATTTAATGTGGCCTAATCTTCACTTGTGTGTATGCTGGTTTTTCTCCAGTTGTTTGGTAGTGCTTTCGACATCCTTTATCTTGCACTTTCATTGCATGATGTAAATGGATATTTTTTTTTCTTCCAGGAATATAGTGATTCATGTATCTGTTAATATGGGCAGTGGGAAGAATTGGGAGATTGGGACTGACATATGTACACTACTGATACTATGCATAAAGTAGATAACTAATGAGAACATAGTATCTAGAACAGGGAACTCAACTGAGCCATCTGTGGTGACTTAAATGGGAAGTGAATGCAAAAAAGAGGGGCTGTATATATATATATATATATATATATATATATGTATAGCCAATTCACTTTGCTGTACAGTAGAAATGAACACAGCATTGCAAAGCAAATGTGCATGAGTGCCAACTCGATTCAGTCAAGTCCAACTCTTCGCGACCTTATAGACTACCGCACGCTAGTCTCTATCCATGGGATTCTCCAGGCGAGAATATTGGAGTGGGTTGCCATGCCCTCCTCCAGGGGATCTTCCCAACCCAGGGATGGGGCCTGTGTCTCTTATGTCTCATTCATTGACATGCAGGTTCTTTACCAGTAGCGCCACCCAAGATGCCCTGTAAAGCAATTATAATGAAAATTAACAAGAATATGATCATTTTTAAACTTACTTCTTTTTTTTCTTCTTAGAATTTTGTACCATCTTTGGGCAGGCAGACTTCACAAGTCCAACTCTTCGCGACCTTATAGACTACCGCACGCTAGTCTCTATCCATGGGATTCTCCAGGCGAGAATATTGGAGTGGGTTGCCATGCCCTCCTCCAGGGGATCTTCCCAACCCAGGGATGGGGCCTGTGTCTCTTATGTCTCATTCATTGACATGCAGGTTCTTTACCAGTAGCGCCACCCAAGATGCCCTGTAAAGCAATTATAATGAAAATTAACAAGAATATGATCATTTTTAAACTTACTTCTTTTTTTTCTTCTTAGAATTTTGTACCATCTTTGGGCAGGCAGACTTCCCTGACAACGTCGGTGATACCCAGAACAGAGCAAAGTGTGGCTTACAAAGACTTTATTTATTTCACCATCTTCGAAGGGAATGTTCGCAATGTGTCTGAAGTCTCGGTAGAGTATTTATGCTCTCAGCCTTGTGTTGTCAATTTGGAAGCAGTTGTTTCATCTGAGTTCAGAAGTAGCATTCCCGTGTACAAAAAAAGGTGGAAGAATGAGAAACATCTTCACACCAGCAGAACACAAATTGTACATGTGAAATTCCCGAGCATCATGGTTTACAGAGATGATTATTTCATCAGACACTCCATTTCAGTATCTGTGGTGATACTACGCGCCTGGATTACTCACCAATATAGCAGTGGGGACTTGAATGTTAAATGGGAGGAAAATTTGCTACATGCTGTAGCCAAGAATTACACGCTGTTGAAGACTATCCCGCCTTTTGAACGCCCTTTCAAAGATCATCAAGTGTGCCTTGAGTGGAACATGGATTATATTTGGAACCTTCGAGCAAACAAGATTCCCCAGTGTCCCCTCGAGAATGGTAGGTCATTTGCCTTGCTAGGAACCTAATGCTCATTTCTTCAGACAGCTTGGATGGGAGGAGGAGGAGTGTATGAGAAAATTCTTATCTTAGCAATGGGGGACCAAGGCAAACTGAGTCTGTAATTTTGGACTTTAGGGAGAAAAGGGATACAATGAAAAGGTGTGAGAAGAGAAAGAGTAGGAGAGAACAGGATTGAAGATGGAGGTGAGAGAGGGACAGAGGGTCATGGAAGAATGCTTTGAGAGGCTTGAATCTGCTTTATGTTGAAGAGGAGCATTAGTGCCACTGAAATAAGGATCTGGAAAATCTTCCGCCTCAGGTCCCTCAAAAAGCCCTCGAGTGTTGGTTTTGGTGCAGCGTTAGCTTGTCAGCCAAGTACCTGAGCTCAACTCCTGGCTCTGCCACTTTCTGCCAGTGTAACTTTGGAACTTTCAGAACCTCAGTTTTCTTATCCGTAAAATGGGACAATAAATAATAATTCCCTCAGGGCAGTGAGGTGAGAATTAAATGAGATGTGCTTAACACATAATCAACACTCAGTAAAAAGTAGTAGGCATAATGATGATACAATGCAAACTCTATATTTTAACCCAAATGTCCCAGGGTCACAGCTACTGAGGAATCAATGGAGGAGGCTCCTATGCCTTTTTTCAGCCTTCTTTAAGCACTGGGGTTGGAGGTCACTGGCTACGTGCATTTGGAAGAAGAGGGCTATAGTTCTCTCCATTGTTGCAGGGGGCACCTTGCTATGTGGATGTGGAGTGCCTGCCAGCTCTCTCCCCATCCTGCAATGGGGGTCCTATCCAGACATGCTCCCAGGCACTCACCCGAGCCTGGTCATGTTTGCTAAAGTGGGACCCTAGGATCACCATACAGAATCACTCAGGGCTCTTGTTGCAAATGCAGATTCCCATTTCCTGCTTAGACAGGATCTGTGGGGTGTCTGGCCCTGGAATTCACATTTTAAATACCTTTCCATGACTCTGATGCACCTTAAAGCTTGAGAATCCCTGGAGCAAGGATAGAGCTGGTGGGACTTTGAGTTGAAGTGGCTGGACCCCCAGGCAGACTTGGAGGGTGGAGGAAATACAGCGGCAGTGAATATTTCCTGGGGTCCCTCCCAACAAGCCGGCATGTAATGAAAACAGAATGGACCAGAATAACCATGTGGTATATAGTTGGTCAGAGGCCACTTGCTGTAGAACCAACACATTTGGCATTTAAAAATACTCTTTATTTTTTTTATTCTAAATTCCATATATATGTGTAAGTATACTGTAGTGGTGTTTTTCTTTCTGGCTTACTTCACTCTGTATAATCAGCTCCAGTGTCATCCACCTCATTAGAACTGATTCAAATGTATTCTTTTTAATAGCTGAGTAATACTCCATTGTGTATATGTACCACAGCTTTCTTATCCATTCATCTGCTGATGGACATCTAGGTTGCTTCCATGTCCTGGCTATTATAAACAGTGCCGCAATGAACATTGGGGTACACGTGTCTCTTTCAATTCTGGTTTCCTTGGTGTGTATGCCCAGCAGTAAAAAATACTCTTTATTTTGAAATAAATAGACATTTGCAGGAAGTTGCAAAAATGGGATTGAGTCCTTGTTTATTTCCCCCAGCTTCCCCTACCTGACATCTTCCATAACTAGAGTACAATATCAAAACCAGGAAATTGACGTTGATCTAATACTCCTAACTAGACTGCAGACCTTCTTCAGAGTACACCTGTTTTTACAAGCACTTTTGTGTGTGCATAGTTCTAGACAGTTTCATCCCACATTTTATTTTATAGTCCTCTTCTGTGTCTGGCTTATGTCTGAGCAGTGCTTTAAATGTAGAAAAGTCTGGAAGAAGAATCCCCTTCCTCTCTTTGTGTGTGTGTGTGAGTGTGCACACTGAGGGTAGGGTGGGATGGGCAGTTAAGCCTCTGAAATAGTCAAGCTGCATGCGTTTTGATGATCAGCGTGCATCCCTCTTCCAGGCAGGGCCCCATGCTAGCATCTGTCTGGAATGCCTTCCGCGGGGATACCTAATTTGTTAAGGAGAAGGCAACACGGGGCACAAGCAACCACAGTTTTGCTTTGCCTCCGATTGATTTTGTCAGGGCTTAATGATTCCATTTCATGTTTGGCAAATCACATATTTCTCATTGAAGAATGACTGAATCGCAAGTTGGAAGTTTTCAAATGAAGTCATTTATGAACTGGCTGAGTTCTTAGGGTACCCGAACATACCCTTAAAATTCGAAACAGCTTTTCTTTTTGTTGTTCCTTCTCAGTAGTCTCTGGGTTCAGGAACAGCGCAGTGGGTTTTGTTTCTCCCCACCTCCTTCAGACCATTACTTTGGGGTGAGAACCAGTCTAATAAAGGCATAATGCAGAAGAAAACCTTTTCTAAGAGTCAAAATCACTGACAATGGGAGGGGGGGCTCCATCCACCCGCAAAACCAGCTATTTGCCGGGCTGAGGTTTGTTCACCAGGAAAGGGGAGCACTTCCCCTCCCTGTCTTAAAAAGGAAATCAAAAGAGAGTCTGCCGCAAGACCCGTGGAAAGTGTCCACGACCTTTGTTCTTGATATCCGCGGCGCAATGGAAGGGGGCCAGGCCTCTGGCTGGTTCCCAGCGGGGGCTTCTTTATTCTGCTCTTGAAGAACAAGAGTCAAGTCCTAACAACAAGGTGGCATTAGTGCGCCACGGGGGCGCTTTCATGCCTGGCCCCACCGCAGTCTGCCGCCAGCCCTGGTGTGGAGTGGGGGGGACGTTTTCTGTGTCAAGTGCCTGCTCTCCTGCAAGAGCTCTGTGTCTGAACTAAGTACCCCCTGTGACTCGCTTGCATTTTCTTTTCTCTTTATGAGGACAGAGCCCAGTCTCGGTGCATACATGTTCCGTCTGTGTGGTTGGAGCGCCCCCACCTAAAGTCTTCAGTTAGGCTTCTGGGGCCAGAGCTGTGCGCCCTGACACTCTTTGCAGCTCATCTCCTGTGCTGGGATTGTGCCAGCCCGGCAGGTGGGCTGGTTTTGGGTGGAGGTGCAGCCGGCTTCCGTCCCGCCCTGCTGGGTCAACCTACCCCGGATCAGAAGCTGGCAGCCTTTCAGGACACATTTGTGCCAAGGCTCGGCCACGTGCCCTGCCAGTGCACCTGTTCTTGCCTTTGGCCAATAGATCCACCCTGCCTGGGGCCCGCTGATTGTCTGTTCCCTCCGGGGGAGGACGCCGGGCATTATCCGCTGCCTTGTCACACGTGTGCCTGACTCACGCATGAGCTCACCCAGAGAAAGAAATCAACCGCTCGGGCTGGTGGCTCCAGGGGTGCACCTGGACCGCGCGTTCTGTTGTGAGAGGTCAGCTGGCCCTGTGGCCTCTATTTCAGCCCCGACCACATTTTCAGTCGCTGTTCACCACGTGTCTGCTGTCTTCCTGGTCTAAGCCACCATTGTCCCTGTCTGGATTCTGGCCGCAGTCTACAAATGGCCTCCCCGCTGGGCCTTGTCCCCCTATGCAATGGCCCCTGCAGCTGGCTCCTCCCTGATGGAGTAGGGAAGGATCACCCACATCTCTGTGGAATCTGTCCCTGTCCCCTTACTGGCCTCATCTCCTGCCACGCTCCCCCTTGCTCACCTGTTCCAGCCATGCAGGCCAGCTTGCTTCTCCCTTGATGTACCAAGTTCATTCCCACTTTGAGACATTTGCATCACTGTCCCCTCCCCCTAACATGCTCCTCCCCTAGATCACTGTGCGACTTGCTCTCTTACCTCCTTGCAACCTCTGCATGAATGTCATCTTACTGGGGACAGCATCCTGGACCACCTTATCTAAGACGGCAGCCCTACCCAGTTGCTCCCGCCACACCAGTATCCACCTTTTATTTCCTTCATAACCTTAGCACCCCCAGGCCTTGTAATTGAATATACTGAATGGTTTATTTGCCTGTGGAGTGTCTCTGTACTAGCACACAGGCTCCGTAAGGCCTGGTTAATCTGGTTCTGGTGCCCATTGTGGCACCCTGTACACAGCAGGCACATGACAACTGCTTGTTGATTGAGGGATGAGGGCTCTTAGCCAAGAGGCAAGGACCCTTTCTCTCTTAGCTTATGTGTGACCATCACACTGTGACAGCCTTCTTACATGGCTATGGTAGGGAGCGTGTAGGGTGGGGTCAGCTGTGTGCCTTCCGTAGGGCCTGTACACACTGAGGCTTCCTGGGTGGAGACCGTTTTGCTGCGCTGGTTACGGCTGCAGTGATTCTCCTTTGCAACTACACATGAGCACACCTTCACCCTGCACCTGCCCTCTAGCTCGAGTCTGTGATCACTCATCCGTATGCCTTGGCTAATGCATCTCTTTTTACTGGAAGCTGCCACCCTACCGCCTCCTCAACACTCTCCCACCCCACGGCCATCTTTCATGTTTTCCTAGCAAAATCATAGTCATATTTCAGTAGTCTGCTCAAATTTTCTACTCCTTCCCCACAAAGCTTTCTTCTTTTCTTTCCTTTTTTGATTCTCAAATCAGAAACTAACTTTCTGCCCTCCAGCTTCCTCTAGTTCTCCCTTGGTACTCACCACCCCTTATGATGTGTATCATGTTCAATTCCATAAAGATTGATTGAACACCTATCCTGCGCCAATTTCTTTACTAAGTCTGGAGATTCAAAGACACAGACATGGTCCTTCTCTTTAACGTGGTTATCCAGAAATCAACATAGCTTCCAGTAGTAACAGTCACTTTCTCTTACTGAGCACTCACTGTGTGCCAGGAACTGTGCTAAGTGCTTGTGCAAGTATCTAATTTCATACCAGTGCACTACTGTCGTTTATAGAGGAGGAAACTGACTCAGAGAACGAGAGTAATTGGTCTAAAGTCACACAGCTAATGATGGAACTAGGACTTGAACTTAAGTAGTTTGGTTCCCAAACACCACACTTAACCACTAAGCTATATTGCCAGGGGATGTCATGAAGCTATTTATTTATTTAAGTCATTTATTCATAGAAAAAAGTTGCTGACGCAGATTTGCGTCTTAGGTACTTTGCAAGGGTTCTTCACAGAGGAAGTGACATTTGAACAGAAATTTTGAGAAAGTAGAGTTTCCATAGTCAGAAAAAGAATAAAGGAAAGAACCCACCTGCCAGTGCAGGAGACATGAGAGACACAGGTTCGATCCCTGAGTCGAGAAGATCCCCTGGAGGAGGGCATGGCAACCCACTCCAGTATTCTTGCCTGGAGAATCCCATGGACAGAGGAGCCTGGCGGGCTATAGTCCATGGGGTCACAAAGAGTCGGACATGAATGAAACAACTTAGCATGCATACACGCACACCTAGGCAGAAGGGAAAAAAAGAGAAGGGAATGCAGTCTGATGTGGGGATGGGGACGAGCCTGCAACTCTTGGAATGAGGGATGGCAAATGGTTTCATCTTGCTTGCCAGCTCAGAGCAATGGGGGTGGCTGGCTACCTAGAGCACAGTGCTGAGAAGGATTCTGAGGCCGAGTTTGTGCTTAGTGAGAGAGACACCGTGTAGATCGATTACCAGTGCCTGCCACAGGTGGAAGTGTGGGGTAGCCACACTTGAGCTTTTGTTCAGGTAGAGTCTCAAGTGTGAGATGGGCAGTTCCAGAAAGAAGACTGGAAAGGCAAGTTGGGGCGACACTTTGGAGTTCCTTAAATGCCATGCTCAGATGTAGCAAGCATTTTGTTCTACTTCCACCGGCTGCGTGCTCAGTCCACCTCTGACCGTGTGGACTGTAGCTGACCAGACTCCTCTGTCCATGGGATCTCCAGGCAAGAACATGGAGTGGACCGTCGTGCCCTCCTCCAGGGATCTCTTACGTCTGCTACGCTGGTGCTTCCACCTGGACGAAGGTTTTTCTGATTTTCCCTCTTAAGTCAGAAACTGGCAGTTTCCTTCTTCTCCACTCTCTTTTCCTTTCACTAAAAATTCTCACTTTCAGACCCAATGGATTGTAAGTAAGATTTCCTTATAACAAAATTCATTTACAACAAAATCATAGAAGAGTAAGTCACATTTTGGAGACAGACTTTACATGTCTCTGTGAAAATATCAGTTTATTCAGTGGAACAATTCAAGTTAATGATATGATGATACTTTTTGTAATTATAAGAACTACAAATGTGACACTCTTAGAGACAAAAGAGACTTCTTTCTTTGCCCTAGGTAATCACTGTAGACTTGGGTTTTTCAGTAATACCATTAATGAATGCCTAGTGTCTGCATTGCCCTTTATGATTTTCAAGTCACTTTTTCCATGCGCAGTGTCTCATTTAACCCTCATAAGAGCCCCTGGGGAGGACAGTATTTTCATTCTCTTTTTACAGAGGAGAAAATTGAGGCTCCGGGAACTTGTTTAATGGAGTCCAAGTTCTTGGTTCTTTCAACTTTGCTAAGCTGCATCTCTGACATAGGCTAAAAAACTCCAACCCAGGTTCTAAATTAGAAGGAGTATACTTTTGTCTGAGTTGAATTTATTGACATGAATCACCCTGTTTTCCTCACCCACTGGACTTTGCCTCTTTGAAGTGGATTGAACCGCCAGGGCGCCCAGGGCGGGGCAGGCCCCTGCATGTGGCAGGCTCCTTCTCCCTGCCTGCATGGAAATGCCCAGAGATGTTCTTTTCTCTTGTAGTCAGCAAAGTAATACATGTACCTGGTTAAAAAATTCAGAGAGTGTTAAAAGGTTTGGGGGAAGAGTAAATTCCTACCTGCCCCAGTCTTTTGGTCCTATTTTGTAGAGGCAAGCTCAATAACACTAGACTCTGTGTTTCCTTCCAGGGATGTTCTCTGCCCATATAATCGTTAGGCTAATAGACCCTTCTCTTCTTACACACGTGGGAAGATACTAAAGATTCTGCTCTGTGCCTATTAACAATATGGCAGAAATTTTTTCTACGTCAGTACAGGAAACATGACCACATTCTTTGCAATAGCTCCCTAGCATTGCTTTGCCTGGCAGTCCATAATTTATTTGTCCTGTCCTCTGTTGATGGTCATGCAGATCTTTTGTCTTTTACTCTTAGCAACAAGGTTTCTGTAAGCACCTTTGCATGTGTATCTTTGTGCACACAAATAAATATGTTTGGAGGATAAATTCCTGAGAGTGGAATTTATTTATTCTTAAGACTGCTAGTGTTGAACATCTTACAGGCTTCCTTAGCCATTCACTTCTCTGCCTAGTGCCCTTTGCAGGGATAAATTCCAACCTAAATCATACTTGCTAGAAAGTAGAATTTTTTGTTCCCAGGCTTTGGCTTTAAGGACAATAAAACTCCCAATCACCACTGCCTGTTCAGTGTCCTGTGTTTGGAAAGAAGATTGAGTTATCATCATTCTAACTTTACTTCTCTGGGTTGGAAAATTGTAGCTTATTTTCCTCCAAGTTCCCCTTACAGACTTTTAGCCTCAGGAACATCCCCTGGAGATGGAAATGGCAACCCCTCCAGTATTCTTGCCTGGAAAATCCCAGGGATAGAGGGACCTGGTGGGCTCTTGTCCATGGGGTTGCAAAGAGTCAGACACGACTGAGTGACTAAACAACAATGAATTCTTTGCCTCAAGACTATCTCTAAAGAAAAGTGAAAGTGAAAGTCACTCAGTGGTGTCTGACTCTTTGCCACCCCATAGACTATAGACTGCCAGGCTCCTCTGTCCATGGAATTCTCCAGGCCAGAATACTGATGTGGGTAGCCGTTCTCTTCTCTAGGGGATCTTCCCAACCCAGGGATCAAACCCAGGTCTCCCCATTGCAGGCAATTCTTTGTTGTCTGCGACAGAACTTCTCCACAAAAGGACTGAAGGTTTCAGCTGCATCACTGTGGTATATTTGAAGCTCATCCTAAATAGGGCTTTGTTATGTAGAAACAGGAACTTCCCCAAAGCAGGTATCCCTGTCAGGGCTCTGAGCATTCTGTTGAACTAGAGAATGGGCTATGTAACCCCCCAGCCACCCCACTTAGAGTGATCAGTTCAGTTCAGTCACTCAACTCTGTCTGACTCTTTGTGACCCTGTGGACTACAGCACACCAGGCTTCCCTGTCTATCACCAACTCCTGCAGCTTGCTCAAACTCATGTCCATCAAGTCAGTGATGCCATCCACCATCTCATCCTCTGCATTCCCCTTCTCCTCTTGCCTTCAGTCTTTCCCAGTATCAGGGTCTTTTCCAATGAGTCAGTTCTTCGAATCAGGCAGCCAAAGTATTGGAGCTTCATCTTCAACATCAGTCCAGGGAGTATCCAGGGAATGTCCAGCACTGATTTCCTTTAGGATAGACTGGTTGGATCTCCTTGCAGTCCAAGGGACTCTCAAGAGTCTTCTCCAACACCACAGTTCAAAAGCATCAATTCTTCAGCACTCAGCTTTCTTTATAGTCCAACTCTCACATCCATACATGACTACTGAATAAACCACAGCTTTGACTAGATGGATCTTTGTTGGCAAAGTAATGTTTCTGCTTCTTAAATGCTGTCTAGGTTGGTCATAGCTTTCCTTCCAAGAAGCAAGTGGCTTTTAATTTCATGGCTGCAGTCACCATCTGCAGTGATTGTGGAGCCCAAGAAAATAAAGTCTCTCACTGTTTCCATTGTTTCCCCATTTATTTGCCATGAAGTGGTGGGAACCACATGCCATGATCTTAGTTTTCTGAATGTTGAGTTTTAAGCCAACTTTTTCACTCTCCTCTTTCACTTTCATCAAGAGGCTCTTTAGTTTTCTTTGCTTTCTGCCATAAAGGTGGTGTCATCTGCATATCTGAGGTTATTGATATTTCTTCTGGCAATCTTGATTCCAGCTGGGGTTTCATCCAGCCTGGCATTTCACATGATGTACTCTGCATAGAAGTTAAATAAGCAGGGTGATAATATACAGCCTTGATGTACTCCTTTCCCAATTTGGAACCAGTTCGTTGTTCCATGTCTGGTTGTAACTGTTGCTTCTTGACCTGCATACCGATTTCTCAGGAAGCAGGCCAAGTGGTCTGGTATTCCCATCTCTTGAAGAATTTTCTACAGTTTGTTGTGATCCACACAGTCAGAGGCTTTGGTGTAATCAATAAAGCAGTAGATGTTTTTCTGGAATTCTCTTGCTTTTTCGATGATCCAGTGGATGTTGGCAATCTGATCTCTGGTTCCTCTGGCTTTTCTAAATCCAGCCTGAACATCTGGAAGTTCATGGTTC
This sequence comes from Aepyceros melampus, assembly GCA_006408695.1. Classification (NCBI taxonomy): domain Eukaryota; kingdom Metazoa; phylum Chordata; class Mammalia; order Artiodactyla; family Bovidae; genus Aepyceros; species Aepyceros melampus. The sequence continues at coordinate 2,995 of SJXQ01005225.1, read as the reverse complement.
ACATACTGTTGAAGCCTGACTTGGAGAATTTCGAGCGTTACTTTGCCAGCAAGTGAGATGAGTACAATTGTACAGTACTTTGAACATTCTTTGGCATTGCCTTTCTTTGGGATTGGAATGAAAACTGACCTTTACCAGTCCTGTGACTACTGCTGAGTTTTCCAAATGTGATGGCATAATGAATGTAGTACTTTCACAGAATCATCTTTAGGATTTGAAATAGCTCCACTGGGATTCCATCACCTCCACTAGCTTTGTTCATAGTGATGCTTCCTAAGGCCCACTTGACTTTGCATTCAAGGATGTCGGCTTTAGGTGAGTGACCACACCACTGTGGTTATCTGGGTTATAAAGATATCTTTTTTGTATAATTCTGTGTATTCTTGCCATCTCTTCTTAATATCTTCTACTTCTGTTAGGTCCATACCATTTCTGTCCTTTATTGTCCTCATCTTTTTTTTTAAATATCACTCTGGGTGATATATATTTTTAAAATATCACTCAGGGTGATATTAAAAACATTTAACAAATAGTACGAGGTGGGGGGCCCAGGCAGGCTCCTCCAGGCACTGGCCCTGGTGCTGAAATAGGATGTGCTGAATATCGTTACTGAGCCAGATTCTACTCTGAAGAAGCCAGAGTGGGTATTGTGTGTGTGTTGGGGGCATATCATCTAAACAATAAGGACATATTTCAGTATTCTAACAACCAGTAGAACCGCACATGGGCATGCCAGCTGAACATCAGCCCTAGTTCTCTCTGGAAGGACTTGTGAGATGTGATGTGGTTTAATAGCAAGCACATTGGTTTGCAGTGGGATACCAGGTTTGAGTCATATATGGTTCTCTTATTAGTTATACGACCTTTAACAAGACATGAACACTTCTCTTGTCTCCAAGTGAAGGAGTTTGCACCATGTTAAATCTAATGCTTCTTCTTGCTCTAAAATTTGAGGAAACAAAACAATAAAAGTGGCCGAGGGAGTGGGTTTCAAACCCGAACTGATTCTATGGCATTTTGTGTTTATGTCCCAATGATGCCTCTTCCCCATGTAACTGCCTCATTCAAGATTAGCCAAAGAAATGGATCTGGAGGAAGAATCTGAAAAAAGACATTTAATTTTTGACTTGGGGGGCATGGGGAGCACTGTAGAATTATGGAACATGTTGGGTGAAAGAGACGTAGATTCAGATCCTGATTGGGCCACCGCTGTGTTCATTTCTTCATTCATCCATTCACTCCCTAAATGTTTTTTGAGCCTCTATCATGTTCGGGCCACTGTTCTGGCTCTGAGGATGGATTAAAGAATGAAGTAAAGTCCTTGCTGTCTGGAGCTTACATTCTATGTTAGCAATTCATTTAACCTCTTTGAGCCCATGTTTTGAAGTCGAGTTTTCCTACCTGTAAATCCTTCAATGGGCAGTGGCATTGTTACTGCTATTTCCCGTTTAATGCCTATGATAGTCATCACAAATCAATTATAGCAGTCCAAGCAGCCAATCTGTTACTGGAGGATGTTATTTATCCTGGGCTAATATTTTATGTTGATGCATTTTATGTAGATGAATTCTCAAGTCTTTCCCTACTCCAAAATGTTTTATTCTTATTCATTATTTCTAATGAAATTGGAAGACAATATTGTACTGAGGAAAACTGTAATAGAGCTCCAAATCACAGAACTATTATTAAAGCTACAGATTTTACAAGAAAACCATCATCACTTTGGTTTTGTTGGATACAAAAGATATGTGTTATTGTAAAATTATTTTAGATCTTTGGGTCTTAGATTTTCCCTCCACAGTCTTTTGCTGCAAGTTCTCCTGTTCAACTAGCTTTACTTTGATCCCTGGATAAAGGAAAGGCTCATCAACATTCACTTTTGACTCCTTTCACTTTGGAAACCTCCTTTATGAAACTTCCTTTTGCTGTAGTCAGATGGGGCAGAATCAAATTCTGCTCATTATGATAAATTTTTCTACTATATACTAGATAACAGCAGTCACCAGCAGAAGGCTTCCCAGGGGGCTAACATGGCCATCTGGTCTCCTATGTTTTGCTCACCACGGTGGAAGCCAGCCAAGGTTGGGCTGACATCAACCTCTTGGTCAGTTTTTTTCCTTGGATTCTGAAGACACCCTTGCAGTATTTCCATTTCTAATCCTCTTTCCTGGCTCCTATAACTGACCAGCAAGTCCAACATGCTCACATCGAGCTCAAATTGCAAAGAAAAAACTTCGAAGTATTTCTGTTGGAATTAATAACTCCACCCTTTGGGGTTTCTAAATGTATCTCTGAGACTATGAAAACATCACTCTTATGATTTTTAAGTTATAATGAACTAGAGGTACCTCTTATATATTGAAGCATTTTTCCCCAATGAGGAATGAGAGCTGGGATGTCCCCTATCCCAGGCTGAGGCTCCTATAATTTTTGCCAATATTGTCATTTGGTAACTTGCCCAGAAGTCAGCTCTTCCCTCTCTAAGAAGACCAGGAAAGCAGATTATTTCCACCATTTAAATAGAGACCTTTAGACCAGGAGCATTTTAAGAAAGAGAAAAGATGATATTTATTTATAGGTTGAACTCAGTGAATTAATTTTTCTTTGAAGTGGGGTGGAGTATGGGAAATAAAAAATCCATATTAACCTTTTAGACCTTAAATACAGATGAAGTAACTCAGTTTTCTCTGTAAGATTTGTTATAGGTACTCTTCTTTTCTAGAGCCACAGAACACTCCCACATGTGCAAAATAAAGAGGAAGACTCTCTAGTTTTTTTTTTGATTCTTTTAAAAAAAAATTAGTTATTTTTAATTGAAGTTTAATGCTTTACAGTATTGTGTTGTTTTCTGCCAAACATCAATATGACTCATTCATAGGTTTTACTCATGTCCCCTCCCACTTGAACATCCTTCCCACCTCTCTCTCCATCCCATCCCTCTAGGTTGTTACCAAAGACTCTAGTTTTAACGGGTATGGTGTTTTGCCTTAACAAA
>SJXQ01005224.1:317913-350091 GCA_006408695.1 Aepyceros melampus | reverse complement strand
ACTCCTTGGAAGAAAAGTTATGACCAACCTAGATAGTATATTCAAAAGCAGAGACATTACTTTGCCGACTAAGGTCCGTCTAGTCAAGGCTATGGTTTTTCCTGTGGTCATGTATGGATGTGAGAGTTGGACTGTGAAGAAGGCTGAGTGCCGAAGAATTGATGCTTTTGAACTGTGGTGTTGGAGAAGACTCTTGAGAGTCCCTTGGACTGCAAGGAGATCCAACCAATCCATTCTGAAGGAGATCAACCCTGGGATTTCTTTGGAAGGAATGATGCTCAAACTGAAGCTCCAGTACTTTGGCCACCTGATGCGAAGAGTTGACTCATTGGAAAAGACTCTGATGCTGGGAGGGATTGGGGGCAGGAGGAGAAGGGGACGACAGAGGATGAGATGGCTGGATGGCATCACGGACTCAATGGACGTGAGTCTGAGTGAACTCTGGGAGTTGGTGATGGACAGGGAGGCCTGGCGTACTGCGATTCATGGGGTCGCAAAGAGTCGGACACGACTGAGCGACTGAACTGAACTGAAAAACATCTGTATACATTATAACCCAGAAATTTCACTTTTTGTCATATATCTCAGAGAATTCTCCTAGAGGTCTGTAAGGTGGCTATATTCAAAGATGCTCATCACATATTATGGCTTCCCAGGTGGCTCAGTGGCAAAGAAACCACCTGCCAATACAGGAGATGTGGGCACAATCCCTGGGGAAGATGCCTTGGAGGAGGAAATGGCAAATCCACTCCAGTATTCTTGCCTGGGAAATCCCATGGATAGAGGAGTTTGGTGGGCTGCAGTCCACGGGGTCACAAAGAGTCAGACATGCCTGAGCCACTGAGCACACACACATCACATGTTACGCGTGGTAGTGGGGAGAAGGGGGCAATTCAGATGTGTACCTCTGGCACTCAATATGCCAGCAAATCTGGAAAATGCAGCAGTGGCCACAGGACTGGAAATGGTCAGTTTTCATTCCAATCCAGATGGTTGGATGGAATCACCAACCCAATGGACATGACTTTGAGCAAGCTCTGGGAGTTGGTATGGACAGGAAGGCCTTGCATGCTGCAGTCCATGGGGTCGCAAAGAGTTGGACATGACTGAGCGACTGAACTGAACTGACAACAGAAGAAATGAGTTAAGAAAATGTCAAGGGTGCAACTCATGGAATTCTGTGCTGTAACTGGAAGCATCTGACCACTTGTACACAGTCACATGGATATCTTTAAAACATAGTGCTGAATGGGTAAAAATTAAGCAGGGTATGTAAATGAGAGTAAGGAATGAAGCTAAATAAATGCAATAAAGAATTCCTTGGCGGTCTAGTTAAGACTCCATGCCTTCACTACCATGGGCCTGGAGTTCAATCCCTGGTTGGGGAACTAAGATCCCACAAGCTGCGCAGTGTGGCCAAATAAATAAACAAATGAATAAAATTAAAAAAATATACTAGAGCTGGACCTTGCATGGACCAACGATGACAGACATACAGAGGAATAAAATTAACTCAATCTCCCCCTAGCCACTGTCCTTAGCTAAACGCCCACTGCCAACTGCTCTTAGGCCCACTGCCTCTAACTTTGCTGTTATACTGAGCTTTTACTGGGAAAAATCTCCTTGACAAATCTTCCCTTTTGCCTGTACTGTAAAAGGTTAGGATTTCCTCTGCTTCCCAGCTTTTTGGGTGTGACTGTCTGTCTGATCCAATTGAATTTATAACTGCCAGGTATTTCTTTCTTTTCTGATTTATTGCTGACACCCATCACAAACTCCCAATAGACTGTGGAACTATTATTTTTATATTTCTTCTTCAATGGTTTTTGTAAGAAGGAGAGGTAAAATATCTGTGTTCACTCAATTATCTCGAATCAGAAGTCTAAAAGATTTATTATTTACTTTTTAATTTGGTGCTTCAACACTCCTAATCTAAATTTCAAACCTAGGGTTGTTGAAATAGCTTTCTTAAGTATTTTAAGCTTGGCTTCTGAGAAAATTGCTTTAAACTCAGAATTCCAACAAGTTTAGACAGATATACTATTTGTGGGTTTTTAATATGCCCTCACGCCAACATCCTGGGTGCAAATTGAGAACATGGAGCTATCTTAAAATTGCTTTAGCACTTGAAGTGAAATTAAATTCGTAAATCAATAAAGAAAAGAAAGCAAAATGCATAAAAGCAGTGATTTATTTATGCATTAAATGCTAATATTGACACCTCTTATACTTCTTTAAATTCCAAGAATGTCCTAAACTTGTTGATTATTTTAATCTTATTGCTACTGTGCTTGGAAACGTACTTCTTGAAATTAACTTTTAAAATTAAAATATAGCATTTTAAAAAGTGCACAAATCATATAAGTACACAGCTTGATGAATTTTTAGAGTAAACAGAACCATGTGTAATCACCAACTATATCCAGAAATAGATTTTACCCACAGCCTAAAAGGGCCTTTCATGCAAATTGCCAGTCAAGGTAGCTCACATCCTAACTTTTAAAACCATATATTTGCTTTGCCTGTTTTCCAACTTTAAAAAAATTGAACTGAAGAGTGCATATTTTGTCTGATTTCTTTCACTTGACATATGTATGTGAGATTCATCCATGTCAGTGTGCGTAGAAGTAAGATGTAGATGATTAATTTTCTGTTGCTATACAGTATTCCACTGTATGAAGAAGCCACAGTTTATTTATCCTTCTCACATTGAATACTTGGATTGTTTTCAGTTTGGGATTATTAAAAATGGTGCTGCTGTAAATGTTCTTGAGATGTTTCTTCATGCACCTATATGCTCACTTTTTTGGGTTATGTACCTGAAAGTGAAAGTTCTGGGTTGTAGGGGATACTTACGTTCAGCAACTGCAAGTACCACTTTCCCAAAGTGCTTGTCCCAATTTATACTCCCACTAGCACTGCGTGAGAGTTTCAGTTACTCACATCCTTGCCAATACTTGATATTATTAGTCTGTCAAATTTTAGCCCTTTTATGAGGCATGGAGTCATATCCCATTGTGGTTTTAACTTGCATTTTCTTGGTGATCAATATGATTCCGTACATTTTTATGTCTCTTGATTATTTGGATATCCCTCTTGGAAATGTGCATTAAAATTTTATGGCCCATTTTCCATTGGATTGTCTTTTTAAAATGGATTTGTAGTAGTCTTTCTCTCCAAAATATATAAGCAGCTCACGTGACTCAATACTAGAAAAATGAAAAAGTGGGCAAAAGAACTAAACAGACATTTCTCCAAAGAAGACATATAGATGGCTAATAAACACATGAAAAGATGCTCAACATCACTCATTATTAGAGAAATGCAAATCAAAACCACAATAAGGTACCATCTCACACTGGTCAAAAATGTCTATAAACAATAAATGCTGGAGAGGATGTGGAGAAAAGGGAACTCTCTTACACTGTTGGTGGGAATGCAAACTGGTACAGCCACTATGGAGAACAGTGTGGAGATTCCTTAAAAAACTGGAAATAGAACTGCCTTATGACCCAGCAATCCCACTGCTGGGCATATACCCTGACAAACTAGAATTGAAAGAGACACATGTAGCCCAATGTTCATTGCAGCACTATTTACAATAGCTAGGACATGGAAGCAACCTAGATGTCCATTGGTAGATGAATGAATAAGTAAGTTGTGGTACTTATACATAATGGAATATTACTCAGCTATAAAAAGGAACTCATTTGAGTCAGTTCTAATGAAGTGGATGAAACTATAGCCTATTATAGAGTGAAGTAAGTCAGAGAATGACAAATACTGTATATTAACACATATATATGGAATTTAGAAAGATAATACTGATGATCCTATAGACAGGGCAGCAAATAAGACACAGACATAAAGAACAGACTTTTGGACTCAGTGGGAGGAGAGGATGGGGTGTTTTGAGAGAAAATAGCATTGAAACATATACATTCAGTTGAGTTGCTCAGTCACGTCCAACTCGTCGTGACCCTATGGACTGCAGCACGTCAGGCCTCCCTGTCCACCACCAACTCCCAGAGTTTGCTCAAACTCATGTCCGTCGAGTTGGTGATGACATCCAACCATCTCATCCTCTGTCATCCCCTTCTCCTCCTGCCTTCAGTCTTGCCCAGCATCAGGGTCTTTTCCAGTGAGTCAGTTCTTTGCATCAGGTGGCCAAAGTATTGGAGTGTCAGCTTCAGCATCAGGCCTTCCAATGAATATTCAGGACTGATTTCCTTTAGGATGGACTAGCTGGATCGCCTTGCAGTCCAAGGGACTCTCAAGAGTCTTCTCCAACACCACAGTTCAAAAGCACCAGTTCTTTGGCACTCAGCTTTCTTTATAGTCCAATTCTCATATCTATACATGACCACTGGAAAAACCATAGCTTTGACTAGACAGACCTTTGTTGGCAAAATAATGTCTCTCCTTTTTAATATGCTGTCTAGGTTGGTCATAGCTTTTCTTCCAAGGAGCAAGCATCTTTTAATTTCATGGCTGCAGTCTCCTTCTGCAGTGATTTTGGAGCCCAAAACAATAAAGTCTGTTTCCCCATCTATTTGCCATGAAGTGATGGGACTGGATGCCACAATCTTACTTTTCTGAATGTTGAGTTTTAAGCCAACTTTTCCCATTCTCCTCTTCACTTTCATCAAGAAGTTCTTTAGTTCTTCTTCACTTTCTGCCATAAAGGTGGTGTCATCTGCATATCTGAGGTTATTGATATGCCAGGAGAAACATATACATTACCATATGTAAAATAGATAGCCAGCAGGAATCTAATGTATGATGCAGGCAACCCAAAGCCAGTGCTCTGGGACAACCTAGAGGGACACAGTGGGGAGGGAGGTGGGTGAGGGGTATGGGATGGTGGGGACACGTGTATACCTATGGCTGATTTTGGTGATGTATGGCAAAACCATCACAATATTGTAAAGTAATTATCCTCCAATTAAGAGAAATAATTAAATTTAAAAAGAGGTAGTCTTTCTTTCTCTCCCTCTTTCTCCAACACCCCTGCCCCCCTCACCCTTTTTCTTCCTTGTTTCTTCTTCTTTAAAACATATGCTGTGGGTATAAATCCTTTACCATTTCTATGCATTGAACAGTATTTTCTCCTGGCATGTGGATTTCTTTTCACTCTTTTAATGATGTAGGAGCTCTTAACTGTAATGTAGTCAGCCCAATTTATAAATAGTGTAGTACAGTGTCTTGTCTCTGGATTCCAGTTCTTTGGTAAAATTCTCCTCTTGTAATTTAATTTTTTGAACATATTATCAGGGCCATTTAAAATTTTATAACTCCATTCTGTGGATTTCCTGTGGGTCTTTTTCTATTGTCTTTTTTAAAATTCTGGTTTTTGGTTACATCTCATTTCCTTAAATGCCTGATTATTTTTGACTGAGTGCCAGATATTTTCACTCAACATTTGATAGCTGTTTTGATGCTCTATGATACAAACTTTCTCCAGAGCGGATTTATTTTTTCATTGGTTAGGTAACTAGATTTGGGGATGATCACCTTTTACCAGTCTGAAACTGAGATGACTTAAGTTCAGTTCAGTTCAGTCGCTCAGTTGTGTCCGACTCTCTGCGACCCCATGAATCGCAGCACGCCAGGTCTCCCTGTCCATCACCAACTCCCGGAGTTCACTCAGACTCATGTCCATCAAGTCAGTGATGCCATCAGCCGTCTCATCCTTGGTCGACGTTTAGTTCACCCTTCCTCCTAGAACATAGCCCTTTGTGGTCTTGATGGCTTGAGATATTTACCAGGGTGCCTTCTCTTAAGCAGTCTGAACTCCAATTTGTGTCCCTTTATGCTCTGTTATGCTTAGCTTTTCAGCCTCTCAGCTGCTGCTTTCACTTTTGTAATTGGCAATCATCTCGATGGGAAAAGTATTCTGAAATGTCTGTCTCGAGAGTCTGGCTTCCGTCTTCTTCTGAAATTTGATTCTGAAAATTCTCACTGCCTTCGTAGTTCTTTGGTTCATTCAAGCTAAGGTTTTTTTTTTTTTTTTATCATTTGTTCAAGCTTTTCTAATTGTTGTCAGCAGGGTTGTTGGTTTGAAACAACCAGGCAGCTATTGTTCCAGAGAAAAGTTTTAAAAGTAAAAATCTGATCATGCCTTCTCTCCTCAGAAACCTTTAAAATGTCCTAATTTCTACGCATCCCCACCTTTATTTTTGCATTTTTTTTTTCCTAAAGCAGACATACTATTTTACACTTCTATGGCTTTTCTGATATTTTGTCCTCTCCCTGGCGTTCTCTTCTGTCCCTTTGTTGCCTGAAAAACGGTCTCTTTTTCACAACCCATGTTCTATTTTGTATCCTTCCTCAGATTCCCTTCTCTGTTTGGCCTCTTATTTCATACATACTATTCATGCTATAGGGGCTTCCCAGGTGGCTCAGCGGTAAAGAATCCGCCTGCTAATGTAGGAGGCACAAGAGACATTGGTTCAGTCTCTGGGTTGGGAAGATCCCTGGAGGAGGAACTGGCAACCCACTCCAGTATTCTTGTTGGGAAAATCCCATGGACAGAGGAGACGGTGGGATACACTCCACGGGGTCTCAAAGAGTCAGACGTGATTGCGTGGTTGAGCATGCTCACACGCATGTTCTAGCTGTAACTCTCATGAAGCCTTCCATTTGTTCCTGTGTCTGTCTTCCTCACTAGAATCTGAGCTTTGTTTTCTTTTGGCCCAGGCCACATATGATTCATTGTTTTATTTCTAAGTGCCTAGTGCAGTATTTAGCACCAAAGAGGTATCAAATGAATATTTCTTGGACTGAAATGAATTGAGTGCCAAATTCAAATCTAAGTTTGATTTGGTTCTGAGGTTACCTCCCAGTCTGTTCTGTCTCAGGAGTTGGTAAAGGCTTTATATAGGGATCCCCAATTGCAATGTCTCAGGCTTCTTCCTGCCTGGTTGATGGTCTTCTCTTATAGAACTGGTTAATTACTCTTTTTCTTGTCTATTGTGTCTAATGATATCACAGACTGGTTAGTACCATATACTAGGCCTGGTATTAACTCTAGTGACCTCTCAGCTCCTGTTGGAATTGTTCAAAGTTTACAACTTAAAGAGTACATAGTTTCTGTTTCAAGCCATTTGTTTTTTATTGGATTTCCACAGTTCTCCAGAAATACTTTTATCCCATATTCTTCCTGCCTGGTTGATGGTCTTCTCTTATAGAACTGGTTAATTACTCTTTTTCTTGTCTATTGTGTCTAATGATATCACAGACTGGTTAGTACCATATACTAGGCCTGGTATTAACTCTAGTGACCTCTCAGCTCCTGTTGGAATTGTTCAAAGTTTACAACTTAAAGAGTACATAGTTTCTGTTTCAAGCCATTTGTTTTTTATTGGATTTCCACAGTTCTCCAGAAATACTTTTATCCCATCCGGGTTTTCATTAGAAAATGGACATCTATGTTGAGTGTTACCTCACAAAGTCTTTCCTACTGTGTAGAAGTCATTTACTCTGTGCTTATCCCTAGGATCTTGTTAAATGTGTCCCCTCTATATCTCTCCAGCCTGGATGTGTCTGAGGATTTGTTAGTTCATTCTTTCATGGCATGTGAGCACCATGGCTTTCAAATAACTCGCATGTTCATTAAAGACAGTAATAAATATTAATGTTAGAATGTGGATAATATATTTATATTGACTCATTTATATTCTTCCAGCCTTCAAAAACTGGTTTGAGACAGGCTAAAATGGCACCCCACTCCAGTACTCTTGCCTGGAAAATCCCAGGGATGGAGGAGCCTGGTGGGCTGCAGTCTATGGGGTTGCTACAAGTCGGACACGACTGAGCGACTTCACTTTCACTTTTCACTTTCATGCACTGGAGAAGGAAATGGCAACCCACTCCAATCTTCTTGCCAGGAGAATCCCAGGGACGGGGGAGCCTGGTGGGCTGCTGTCTATGGGGTCGCACAGAGTCGGACACGACTGAAGTGACTTAGCAGTAGCAGATAATATTATAAAATGATGACAGGATAAAAAGAGAATTTTTAAAATAAGAAAAGGAGAAGAACTCTAACGAGAACTCCTTGCTATAAGAATCTATAGATTCTGTATACCAAATTTAGCTCTGTGTCTCCTGGTGGCTAGGGGAGAAAAAAAAGAGAGAGAAACCCAATAGACTTTCAAACTTGCATTTTCTCTAGTTAGAACTAATTCAGCTTCTCCAGAGAAACTACCAATATCTTTATGAAGACACCTGAGAGAAATTTATCACTGGGTTCTTTGTGTTAAAATGTTTTTAGTATCAGTAGAAGATTTGTTTAAATATTTTATTTAAAAAATAGTATTTAAAAAATTTATCTCTTCCTTAGCTCTCACTGAAAGCCTGTGTTTACTGTTAAAATATTCTATAAAGATAGTTGTAGAGTGAGGGGAAGGTAGGCCAAGCAAGTAGCCTTCTCATGATGTAGCTTAACCTGAGGAGGGATCTGGACAAGCCTTGAGGAAGGCCTGCTGACATCTATCAGTTTCTAATTCCAGTTAAATAATCTGATATTTAGAAAAAATGAAAGCTATTTTAGACATCCATTTTTGGAAAAAGGAGTCAAAATACTTACACAGGTGATTAAAGAAAGCAACTAATTTAATTTAAATCATAATTTCCTTCCCTTGCTGTGAAAATGAGTGATGCCAGGTATGGTTGGATTGCTGTTGGGTTTTCTGTAGGGTCTGAATTATCATTAGGAACCACCACCAGCACAAAGAACAGGCAGATGGTACTGCGACAGGTACTGAAGATGTGGAAATGATCAGGACACATGGATCCTACAGTCCCATAGTTAAACATCTGAGAACATGTGTTAGATATTGAAAGAATGTACAGTGTATCCTTTTCTTATTGCTGCCGCAACAAATAACCTAAAACTTGGTGGCTTCAAACACATAATTATTCCCTTAGATTTCTGGATGTCAGAAGTCTAGAATGAGTCTCAAGTGATAAAATCTAGGTGTTCGCATGGCTGCATTCCTTCTGGAGGTTTAATCTGTTTCTTGCCTTTTCCAGTGTCTAGAGGCTTTCTGCATTCCTTGGTTTGTGGCTCCCTTCAGCAATTGTATCACCACCATCTCTGCTTCTGTCATCACAACTCCTTCTTGATAAACTCATATACCTCACTTTTATATGAGGACTATTATGAATACATTGAGATCACCTGCATGATACAGGCTATCTTTTATTAGTCAAATATGCAAAATCTCTTTTACTACTGAGGCAACACTTTCAGAATTTTGGGGATTAACATGAGGACATTTGGGGGGGGGCAATTATTCTGCCCATTACATATTGTAAGCACACAATTGCCATAGTCTTTATTTGTCTATCTGCCTATCTTCCATGGCCTTTATAAACATGGTCATTACTTATAGTTTAATTTTCCAATTTTCCACCTCTGAAATGGAGTAATAATATCCCACTCAGAGGATGGTTATGAATATTTAATAAAGTGAGTGTAAAGGCATTTAACATTGAACCTGGCACACAGTAGGTACTTAGTACATGTTAGCTGAATGGAAATGGAAATGTAATACCTAAAACCTGTATGCCAAAGAGAGTTTGAATCTAACTTGTAAGATTCTTTGGACAGAGAAGAAGTTTTTGTTCTTCTTTTAGGTTGGTGCATATTTTCAAGAGAAAATAGAAAATGTGGCTCCAGGTAATACTAGCTTGTGTCTCTTATTTGAGAACGAATCATATGGTGAAATATCACATGCTTTGGCATTCTCTTCCATAAAACATAAGGGTGAAAACTTAAAAATAGAAAAATATAAAATCTCAACAATAATTCTGGTAGAAACGACTTGTAACTGTTTAGCACTTTATTTTTATTTCTGGAACAGTTTCCGCTTGAAGAGCTCAAATTACTTGGGACATGTTAGCTAATTCTTATGGTACCAGATGTGTCTGGTGCAATGAGGGAAGAGGTATAGTGAAGAAGGGAAAAGGGGGGAAATGGGGCAGGTGTGACAAGCTAAGGTTTGTGTTTGGAAGCAGTTCTTGGCAAAGGTGAAAATATTTTTAGGTAATCTTTTCTTTTTCCTGTGAAAGTCTGTAATACTCTAAAATTTGGTCCATTCTTACAGCCTAGAAATAGAACCCTGGAAATAGAAAGACTGCACTTTGGTGGTTATTGTGGGCTGGGAAGTGAAAGCCAAGAGTGGTGGTTCTAAAACTTTTACTTTGTGATTTCCATGCCTCACCCGCTCTGGCTTCTCTGAGCCCCAGTGGCACATATCAACAATTTCCTGATTCTATACTCTTTTCTCTGATGACCCTCCTCCATACCAGAATAGCTTGATTTAAACTTTTATTTGGATCACCACTGCCTGACAGCAGTTCAGAGTTCTCTCCATCATGAGATTTCAGCAGATTTCAAACCTTGGTCAAAAGACAGTACTGGTGGAAGATTCAGGTGGCCAAGAAGACACATTCCTTCCATTCTTATTGTGTTCAAATTGCTACTTATTTTGAATCATTCATTTAACTATTTCTTACTGAGCATCACTTCAATAAGCTATCAGGGCTGGATACTAAAGTTATAGCAGTGACTCTATAGCTTCTGCTGTTATAGTGAAAGAGACAAATAATAAACAAGGAAACCAACATGTACATTAGACAGTTCTGGTTATTGAAGTGCTGAAATAAGCAGGGTAATGAGACAGAATGCAATAGGAGCTAGTTTGGAAAAGGGGCTAGTTTGGAGAATTGATCTGGCTGAGGAATATAAGGAAGGCTAGTATGGTCGGAACACAGTGAGGTGGGGAAAAGTTTAATGAGATAAGTTTAGGAAGGTAGATGCTCTTTTCAGTGATGCTTAGGAACGTGGATTTTAAGAACAATGGGAAGTCATGAAGTGAAGTGAAGTGAAGTGAAGTCATTCAGTCGTGTCCGACTCTTTGCGACCCCATGGACTGTAGCCCCCCAGGCTCCTCTGTCCATGGGATTTTCCAGGTATGAATACTGGAGTGGGTTGCCATTCCCTTCTCCAGGGGATCTTCCTGACCCAGGGATCGAACCCAGGTCTCCCACATTGTAAGCAGACGCTTTACTGTCTGAGCTACCAGGGAAGCCATGAGAGGCGTTTAAATGGGGGTATGAACATTATCTGATTTATGGTTTAAAGATCATTCTGACTGCTGAGTGGAAATTAGAAAGGGGCAAGAGCAGGGAGATCTGCTAGGAGATGTTGGTGGTGAGGGTGCTGGTGGCATGAGCCAGGGGAAAACTATGCCAGTGGACAGATTTGAGGTGTTTTAGAGGTAGAGTTGGAAGGAGGAGCTGTCAGATTGGTTGTGGGGGTTGAAGAAGCAAAAGGAAACTTGGGTGACCCCAGGGTTGGGCTTGACCAATTAGGTGATTGCTAGTGCCATCTACCAAAATGAGAAAGTCAGCTACAGAAATGGATTTTGTGAAGGGAGGGTGTCTATGAGTCTTTGGTCTAAGTCACTAATTCAGGGGAATTTCTAGAGCAGTCTGCCTGACTTTCTAGGGAAAATGTGATAGCAGCAGAAAATACAGTTTGGGCATATAGAATATCAATGGCATTTAAAGCTACAAGACTGCAAGAGTCCATCAAGGTAAGACAGAGAAGAGGTATCTGGGGCTTATAAACATTTAGAGATCAGTTGGCAAAGGAGGGACCAATCAGGGAAAGTGTGATGTCCCTGAAACCGAGAAAGGAAGTTAGTTCAGCAAGAAGAAAGTGATTAGTTTGTTGTGGCACTCAGAGGATACTAAGCTTGAGGACAGAGAGACCTCTGGATCTGGCAAGATGGAGCTCACTTGTGAACCTGAATGAAGTTGCTTCCATGACGTGGTGGGGAGAGAAGCCACATTGTGAAAGAATGAATGAGATGGGAAGAAATGAGGTAAACAAATTAAGACATCAGTTTTGGCTTTCCCAGGCTTAGTGTTGTTATCTTTTCAAAGTTTGTTGTGATGCCTTGAGCAATCCTTGGGAATGGGTGATGATATGGTAAAGGGGAAGAATTTCTATTCCCCACTCGAGCTATATTTGTCATATAATACTGATTCCAGTGTTTTGGTCAACCATATTTGTATTAGAATCTCTCATTACCTTATTTTTAGGGTGACAGGTGGATCTTTAACTCTCTGTCCTCTCTCTCTTTGCAAATTTTTCCCCACTTATCCCTTGAATAAAATATTTTGGCATGTTCTCTGTGTGTGAACAGCACTCTACGTGCTATGTACACATCCAGCATAGACTGGGGCTTCCCAGGTGGCGCTAATGGTAAAGAGCCTGTGTCCTGCAGCGGGAGACTAAGAGATGCGGGTTTGATCCCTGGGCTGAGAAGAACATCTGGAGGAGGGCATGGCAACCCACTCCAATATTCTTGCCTTGAGAATCCTATGGACAGAGGAGCCTGGCAGGCTGCAGTCCATAGGATTGCAAAGAGTCAGACATGACTTGAGTGATTCAGCATGCACCCACGCTATACCTATTACATTCTTGATTGTCTTTTAGTTCTTCAGTTAATTTTGGGCTTCCCTGATGGCTCAGACAGTAAAGATTCTGCCTACAATGCAGGAGACATGTGTTCGATCCCTGGGTCAGGAAGATCCCCTGAATTAGGAAATGGCAACCTACACCATTATCCTTGCCTGAAAATCCCATGGACAGAAAAGCCTGGCGGGCTACAGTCTGTGAGGTTGGAAAGAGTTGGATATGACTGAGGGACTAACACTTTCACCTCATTAATTTAAATGAAATTCTTTTCATGTGGTTAGGTTCCATGTGCTCATAACCTTTCCTCTTCCAGCTTTTTTCTTCTTGGGTTTTGGGCAGAGTTCCCTTGACTAGGTAACATTTGTATGTCCATTATGTTGCAGAAAGAAGTCACATTTTCCCAAATCAGAACACAATTTTGGAAGAAAGTAGATATTCAGGGAATAGGCTGTAGGTGGTTGCTAACTGTAGGGTAGGTATTATGTTTGATTACTACCCTTTCAGTCAACTCTTACCATTATGGTCAGTGATAAATGACACCTAAGACCAGACCGGAATAGTAAGAGAAGAATAAGAGCTTTCTATGGCATGTGGAAGAAGGCCCGTTTTGCAGCCTTTCGTTTAGATTACCATGCTTTCTCTTCTTTCCAGGTACACTGCTAAATTACATTTCTAAGCTTCACTTGCAGTTATATGTGGCCATATCATTGAGTTCAGGCCAATGGAATAAATGTAGAAGTGAAGTGAGCAACTTCTAGGCTTTCTCTATAAAAATTTCTAGAATGCCTCTCCATGCTTTCTCTTCCCTTGCCTCCCAGCAAGGTGCAGAGGATCCCACAGTAAATACCAAGATTCTGAAGCTGGCAAAGCCACAAGATGGAAGGAATCTGCGTATCAGAAGACCGTATGGAAGGCAATTTTATACCTAGGAATATACTCTTTGGGCTTCACATGAACAAGAAATAAACTTACTAAGCCATTGAGGTTTTGGGGTCTGGTTGTTAACAGTTGCTGATGTTACTGACCTTAACAAATACACTTCCCTTGCTTGATTTTTCTATCTGTGAATTTGGTCATTCTTTACTCTCCTGGAGGGTCTCTTTCTCACTTTATCAAATTTGATAGCTAATTTGATGACCCGTTTTCTATTTTTTTTTCCCTGGCATAGTATGTATTCTGACCATCTCATCCTGAGGCAATATCTCTCACCAAATTTCTAAAGTGATTATTAGCTTTATGGTCTACTAGGTGAATAATGAAATGATCACAAGCTCTTAATACCTGCATTGTTTGGATAAGTTACTTAACTTGCCTGAGGTCACTTTACTTTTTCTGAAAAATAGGCATAATAGCAGCTTATAACTAAAAAATTGTCCTGAGGTTAAGATGAGATAATACGTACAGAAGACTTAGAACAGTATCTGGCATGTGGTGAGCACTCTATTATTAGGCTCAATCTCCTACGAGTTTAACTTAATTCAATATAAACTGCTCACTGAGTCAAGCACAGATAGATACCACACTGAGAAATATGCTGTTCTCATAATTTTCTCAAATGTAACATTTATTATTAATGCAGCTTGTCTTCAATGGCATTTATTGAGCATCAACTTGGTATCAGAGATTGGGCAGTGTATTGTTGGAGATATGAATATGCATCCAAGGAGGTCAATTACTTTCCATGTCTCTGTGAGTCCCTAGATCAAATCAATTAATACCACTTGAAGAATTATTTAGGAATATTTTGGTTTCTTCTCCAAAGCTGAATTCCTGCAGATTTCAGGGGCTTAACAAAACCTCTTACCTCACAGGGCTATTGTGCATATCAGATGGTAGAATATGTGGAAGTACTCTGTAAATTAGAAAGAGTAAGGCAAATATTTATGAAGATGTCAACTTTCAAGTCCTTAAAGTTTTTAAATGAAGTTTTCACCTTTGCATGATTTTTGTCTTCTTTCCAAGTTGGGTATAAGCTTGTTGTAGGTGAGGTTGTGTATTATTTCATCTTTATAAATCCCTACTATCTCAGTGCTAAGCAGAAAGCGGGCACTAGATAACCTTTCATGGTTGCAACTTTTGTGCAATGTTAACCCTGAAAACCTTTGACTTCCTCTTTCTGGTGATTCTCTGAAAAGTAGTACCCACATATTGGGTAGGGGATTTAGTTACACTGGTTTTAAGAGGAGAAACTTGCTTAAAGCCTGTTGCTAAGTGGAAAATATACTTTTAAAACATTTAATTATCTGAACAAAACTATTTTGAGTTTTAAGCACCGGTTTTCAATGAAAAATCTGTCAGGCAAGGAATGATTTTGAGCTCTTGGTCTGCTCTGTGCATCTGTACACACAGTGTTGAATAAGCTGTTAATCCTTCCATCTTTACAGGATATTTTAGGGATGCTCATGGTGAGGTCATGCATATCCATTTCTGTAGTGTTCTCCCACTCTACCCACTCACCATGTGTTCTGGTGCTGCGATATTTTTGTCCACTCTCATAGTACTCTCTCCTTACCTTACTTCCCTCCCCCAAAGCTGGGAAAAAGAAAGTTGATTCTTCAATTCCCACCCCCCCCAGTTGAAATTGTGGCTGAGATTAAGAAGGAGGGCACTGCTATTTTTATTTCCCCACTTCAGATTGGTGTTGAAATGACTCAGAGTAAACAGCTTGATAGTCTGTAAAAACAATTCCTCAATTGAAGAAAAAAATTATATCAATGATAAGAAACAATGTTTGTTTTTCTGGAAGAGATTTTCTTACATTCCCAACTCTCATTTTAAAATTCTTTCTGCTGTTATTGCCTTTTATGCAACTCCAGGTCTGCAGAAGGATTTTATAAAGGAAAAAATGATCAAGTCATGCTTTTTACAATGATCCAAGCTGTGATTTAAATTAAGATACATCTGTATTGGATTGAAATAGAATCTTTTCATTGTCAGTCCAGTACCATGGACAGAGAAATGTCTTCCTGTCCATTTCTCTTCCCACCTTCTAGCATTTCATTTGTAAAGAACAGTTTGTTAAGTTCATCTTGCCCTTATATTAAATCATTTCATGTCAGGTCTTACCTCAGGACTACTGACTCTTTGCATTTACTATTGCAAAAATATTCTAGGTATCATTTTTCTTTTTCAGCTATAGGTAGTTTGAGATGATTGAGAGTCCCATTTTGTGAACCAACTACTCTTCAAACTTTCTCAATTAAAGAAATCATTTTGAAATCATTATAGATTCATATAAGGTTGAAAAACTGAAAGAGTGAGGTTTCTTTTATTCTTTATCTAGTTTTCCCCAATGGAGGGTTCCCAGATTGAAAACAACACCACCACCACCCATTAAATCAGAAACTAAAGGAACAAGGAATACTTTTAAAAAATAAGTACTCATAGTAGTTTGAGTATATACCTTCCGATATTTGGGATTTACTTCTACTAAGAAAATGCTTTGTTGCTTACCTGAAATTCAAATTTAACTTTTTTTTTTTTTTTTTTTTGGTCATTAGGCCATATCTCACCAAGGATAAGGGAGTCAAACTATTGTTTTAAAATCACTTGGAATAGTTTCTCTTTGCCTAGTTATGACACAAGCTAGATATATGGTTATGTTCACTTGTATAATTTTACTTTTGAATATTTTAGGATTTGCTTTTAGATTTAATTTTGCTTTACAGAATATTTGCATGGTTTTAAAGTCAAACTTACATGAATATAATTTCAATGCATTTCTACTCCAAAGTAATTGAAATGAGTTTGCTCATTTTCAAATTAAAAAAATAACAACACAGATGCAATATCGTTTCCCTAGGTACCATCCTTTTATGATTATTTTATAAAACATCTTTCTGAAATAAAATGATCTCATAAAGATAGGCGGTTTAACACTGGATGACCTTCTTTAGAGTTACTTTAAAACAAGTCACCTTGTATTCACCCTAGAGAGAAAGTGGAATTTTATGCTAATTAGTCTCCTGGTTCTTTTCATTTTGTACATGACTCAAAATAATTTCACAGGGTCCTTAAATGGAAAACCAACAAGGGAGTTTTGAAAATGTAATCTTAATTAAGGTGCTTGAATTTTATTTTTATTTTTTCCATACAGGTGTTTTAAAATTTAAAACCTAACAGGTCCTGGGTCCTGAGTTGACACAAGTCTTCCTGCTGATTTCAGCACAGGACAGAGAAGTCACACAGGCAGAACTGAGGCGTAGTTCCTAAGACATGCCTTATTGTGCTTCTATTATTCTTTTAAACAACTCTATACATAGATTTTATGTTTTGGAATTGTGAAAACAATCAATGATTTAATATTTTTTAAAATTATTTTGGGAAGTGGGAATGAACTTTTATTCAATGCTAATCAACTAAAAACATGAGTTGTTGGTACAAGTCCTTTGGATATTTATGAATATTTTAATTTTAACAAGAGAAAGATGACAGTTTAGGTCTAGCCAATAGTTGCTATTATCACTTCTGGGGTAGTTTTGTATGTTTCTCTTCTTGCCTTCCATCTTTGCCTCTCTGTCCTTTGTGAAAAGATAACCTTAACTTTTGAAATGAGATTTCTGATTATTAAAGTAAGATATGCTTATTATAAATTGTTCTTCATATTATTAAGCCCATTTGGCCTAATGTCTTGTTAAGGGCCAAAATTTCCTTATTGGTTTTCTGTCTTGATGATTTGTCCATTGATGTAAATAAGGTATTAAAAGTCCTGTATTATTATTGTATTACAGTGAATTTTTTTATATCTGCTCCTATTTGGTTTATATATTTAGGTGCTCCTATGTTGGGTATGTAAATATTTACAAATGTTATAGACTCTTCTTGGACTTACCCCTTTATTAGTATGAAATGCCCTTGTCTTTTGTTACAGTCTTTGAAAGACTATTTTGTTGAATATGAATATCACTACCCCAGCTTTCTTTTCATTTCCATTTTCCTTTTCAATTTTTTCTTATTCTTATTTATAAAATTTTCTGTAATTCACATGAAAATCTTACACAAAAATTCACTAACCAATAAACTTAAAAAATAAAAGACACATCTCTTTTTCTTATTCTTAACTATCATGGACCATGACAGGAAAAAAAAAGAGAAGCATTCCCCTGGATTTAGTATCATAAAATGGCTTTGATAAATTCTTAGCCATACTGTCTAATTATCAATAAGCCAAAGAACTACAAGTGACTCTTTGAAAACAAAATGATCATTTAGGGTAGCATTTTAACCAATATTTTAATAATCTGTAGGTAGCAAGCCTATGTTGCATATCAGCTTACTCAGATCTCTGGGCATACATTTCAAAACCAATTTATTTTGAAAGTTATTGTAAGAAATGATGCTGCTCAATCTTAAACATTCATATTAAATAGTTCAGAACTTTGTTAAAGCCAAGGAAGTGTTTGGTTACATGCTTTAAACTTTTTCAGGATTAATAATTTATGGTAGTCTAGAATTTGGGACCTTTCTGTCTACTCTCTGTGAGCTAGTGGTGACCCAGTATTATTCCTCAGGAAGAATGTTGGCCCTGCTTTTGGGTGGTCCCTTGGCCTTCCAGTCACATTAATTAACGTTCATAAAAGATTATGAATCCCTATGATCGACTTGGCTGATTGTTAAAGCATATTGTTTTACATTCAACCAACACATAGGATACCCCAACATCAAGAGCTCATCTGTTAGAACAATCTCTAGCTTGCTGTCGTTCAATACTTGACTTCAGCCTGGTTGGAATTCTCTCAATTTATCCCTTAGATATTATCGCACATACGTAGAGTGGCATATATTCAAGGTTGTGCACTGCAGTGGTTTTTTTTTTTTGTAATATGAAAGATTGGAAACTAATTTATCTTTTTTGTGTGTGTGTGTATGTGGCTTGTACTTTTGGTGTTGTCTGTAGAAAATCTGCCTAACCTAAGGACACAAAGATTTTCTTCTGTTTTTTTTTTTTTAGAATTTCAGGTTTTACATTTAGGTTTATGATCTATTGTCAGTTAATTTTTGCATATGGAGCATATTATGGGTTGAAGTTCAGTGTTTGCATATGGATATACGGTTATTCCAGCAGAAGAATACCCTTGGCACCTTTGTTAAAATCAGTTGTCCATACACATGTGAGTCTATTTATGGACTCTGTTTTGTTCTATTAATCTATTTATGTTGATACCAGTATCAGTATCATGATTACTGTGTCTTTATAATAAGTCTTGCACTTAATCAGAATTAAAAACTTCTGTTCTTTGAAAGACACTATTAGAGAATGAAAAGACAAGCCCCAGAATGGGGAAAAATATTTGCAAGTCATATATATGATGAGGCACTTGTATCCAGGATATATAAAGAAGCCTAAAACTCAGAAATAAGATAACCCAACAAAAATGGACAAACCATTTGAACTGCTTGATTTCTCCTCTGTGTCTATTTCTAGATAATCAAGAGTTCAGCGTCCACAAAGTTTTATTAGTACATAGCATATTCATTTATGGATTGCCCATGGCTGCCTTCATACTTCAGTGGCAGAGTTAAGTAGTTGCCACAGAGACTCCATGGCCAGCAAAGCTGAAGATATTTACTATTTGGCCTTTATGGGAATAGTTTCCCCATCCCTGCTCTAGACAATGCATAGTTTTCTATTAAAGTACATTTTTCCCTACAAAAGGTAAAAATATCAACACCCCTAACTTTCCCCCTCTGCCCCTCCTTCTCCCCTTTCTTATTTTCCTCCCTTACTTTAATCAGTGTTTCTGGAGTGCCTACTATGTGCCATTATGCTGCTACAGATCTGGCATACAAGAGGGAGTTCAGTTCAGTTCAGTTCAGTGGCCCAGTCGTGTCTAACTTTTTGCGACCCCATGAATCATAGCACGCCAGGCCTCCCTGTCCATCACCAACTCCCGGAGTTCACTCAGACTCACATCCATCGAGTCAGTGATGCCATCCAGCCGTCTCATCAGAAAACACCAATTCTGTGCTACTATAGCCCACAGCCCATAGAAAGAGAAACATTAATCAAATCTTCACATACAGACGTGCAATTACCAACTGTGACATTCCCAGAAGGGAAGGAACAGTGTTGTAATAATATGTATTAGAGATCCAGCCTTGGTGGGGTTAGGCAGGCAGGGAGAGCTTCCCCGAACAGTTGAAGAGGGAGCTGACTGATTTCTGTGTTTGAGCAACCATGGCAAGTGCATGGGAGACGAAGGAGAGAGACATGGCTGGGAAGGAAGATAAAGACCAGTTCACACAGAGCCCTGTGGGTCTTGTTCAGAGTTTTGGACTTTGTCTTGAAGGCAATGTGTGGCCACTGAAGAGTTTCTGTCAACAGCGTGGTGATGGGTCACCTGGACTCAAAGATCAGAGAATAAAGGGAGGCAGGAGGAAACTCAGGAGATGAGCTGGGAGGCTACTGCAATAGTCATAGCAGGCCAGGATTTCTGCTTTACAAGTCAAGGCCTAGTTTATTTTCAGGGATACAATGAAAAACTATGCTCCTAGCAGCACCATTGGGTCATGAGAATTCTTTTTAGAGCTGGCTGTGAGAGATTTCTTCAATAGGTCTTGGTAGAAATTCATAAAGTGGTTCATTGTAATAATGATTCACCTAAAGACACCATTTCTTTGGAGCTGTGAGGATCCAGTGCCTCTTGTAGGCACATGCTCCATTCCCACCACCACCCCCAGGAGCTCAGGGAGTAAGCTGTACTTTTCCGATCATAATCCTTGAAGGCATGCTTGAAACAAATGTGAAGCTTACGACTTCTTTATCTGCAAGACTGGAAATTTTTTTCCTATGGGTTTTTCTTAATGCTTTTCTTTTTTCTGGCTGTGCCTCGCTGCATGCAGGATCTTAGTTACCTGACCAGGGGTCAAACCAGTGCCCCTTGAGCTGGGAGTGCAGAGTCTTAACAACTGGATCGCCAGGAAAGTCTGGTTTTTCTAAATGCTTTACAGTTTCCTACTAATGGTGCTTCAGGCTACAGGGGATGCTTTCTATCATTAACATTCCTACCAGCCAGGATCTCATACCCTTTAATTCCTGGTCTTTGCTGTGTAGGCTGGATTTGAGTCTATAACAACTGACATGGCTTATCAGATTTTAACAAGACTCGCAAATATAGTTTCCTCTTTCTTAGGGGCTCTCCTGGTTCAGGAGCAATTGCTAGGTTTCCCATTTGCATTCTTTGCATCTCAGATCAGCTTGACAATTTTAACTTTTCCTTAGCAAGTCCTGTCTTGATAGCCAGGTCCCATCTTACACTGGCAAAGCTCTCTGTTCTGTCTTAGTGACTCACGTTGGTTCCTCTTCAGTGACCAACCACCCTCTTTCATCCGTGACTGAGAGGTATTCTGGGATATGAGTGCTGAACCAGGCCAGTTGCTCATCTTATTCCTTGTTATCATATAGTCATCTTGAGAGGCAAAAAGACTCTATAAGATTATATTCCTTGAAAGAAAACTAAGCCAAGGCTCAGACAGGGTGACTCATTCAAGGTCACACAGAGCATCCTGGGTAGAGTCAATAGTTTTTTTGGCTTTATCTATTGAAGAGGCCTGAAGTGGTGATGGACAGGGACATGGGTCCATGTCATGCCCATGCGGCTGCCTATGGAAAAGGACTTTACATTTTAATTGTGAGTTTAATTAACATACTTGAGATGCTAATATTCATGGAGAGAGAGAGAGACTGAGAGAGAGAGAATGATACCCTGAAAAACAGCCCTGCTCCTTATTTTACATATCTTGGCAGCAGTTTTCAAAACTAGCTGCTCATCAGAGACACCTGGGGAGCTTCTAAAACACAGGGGTGACTAAGTCCCTCTCTCAAAGACTGCTTTCATTAATTTAAGCTGGGGCCTGGATAGACACAATTTGAGAGCCTCCCTAAGTCATCGAAATGCACATCTAGGATTGGTAATCACTGTTGATAGAAGGACAAGAGGGCGTCAGAGGATGAGATGGCTGGATGGCATCATTGATGCAATGGACATGAACTTGGGCAAACTCCAGTAGATGGTGAGAGACAGGGAGGCCTGGCGTACTGCAGTCCATGGGGTCATAAAGAATCAGACATGGCTGGGCAACTGAACAATCACTGTTCTATATCAGTGTTTCTTAAATATCCATGAGCATATGGATAACCTGGGGACTCTGGTAAAATGCAGATTCTAGGGTGGGACCTCGAGTCTCCATTGCCAGTAAGCTCCCTAGAGATGTTCATGATAATAGAAAACGATTGCGTTATTGCATTACTATCGAAGTTGTCTGAATTCATAGTAATTGCTGAGTGCCTAGGTGACGACTGTAGTCAAAAGCATTAGATATATTCAAACTGATGAATCCAAACTCCCTCCCTTGTAGCCCCTAAACCAAATTTTTAAAGCTTTCTGCCTTCAACTTGGAGAAGGCAATGGCACCCCACTCCAGTACTCTTGCCTGGAAAATCCTATGGGTGGAGGAGCCTGGTTGCTGCAGTCCATGGGGTCGCTAAGAGTCGGATATGACTGAGCGACTTCACTTTCACTTTTCACTTTCATGCATTGGAGAAGAAAATGGCACCCCACTTCAGTGTTCTTGCCTGGAGAATCCCAGGGATGGGGGAGCCTGGTGGACTGCCGTCTATGGGGTTGCACAGAGTTGGACACGACTGCAGTGACTTAGCAGCAGCCTTCAACTTATCACTGGTAGCTCCAGTGTGGTGTGCATGGTTCCTTGGGTTCTTGTATACATGGAGCTGATTGTGCTTTTGCTCCCTGCAAAATCCACGTGGGACTGCACACACTCCTGGGGTTCAGCATGCCAACCTCCCATTTGACTAATTGTCTCAGGGTCAGTCTTTCCCTCTTGGATACCACTGAACTACTGAAGATCCTGGAGGCACTATGATAACTATCCTGGGGTTGGAATCTATGGTACAAGAGTTAGCATATAGAACCCAGCAGGAGGCTGCTCCCCAAAACCAAACTGGGGGCCATTTCACTTCAGTAGACATCTCTTTTCCTGTTCCCGGTTCCACAGAGAACTTTGGTCACACTTACTCCTTTGTGGGGTCTTTCAGAATAAAGCCATTGCTGGGGGGTGATTCACAACAGTGTTTTTCATTTTCATCCCTCACCAGTCTATTTGGGAAATAAAGTGTAATTTGAAAAAGTCTAAACAGAGAAGGGATGAATAGAACTCCTTATAACGAAGGTGCAGCTCAGACATTCAGGAGCCCTTCAACTCTGACTGCTCAGAATAAAACAAAGGAATTAAAATAAATAGCATTTAATCATTGTTAAAGTAAGTAAAGATCATTACCATTTTCTGCCTAGGTTCTCACTTTAGCATCTTTTGTAGATTCAATATATTAGACATAGACACATTTGCTAACTTGCCTGCTGATATACATATAATTTCTTTTTTTTTTTTATTTGGAGGAAAATTGCTTTATATGCATAATTTTAATGGGTTAATTTCAGTCTTTATAATGCTATTCTTTTGTCATCCCCCCACCCTCCAACATATACTGTTCAAAGACCACTTTGCTCAAACCTATCTTTCTTTTTTCCTTTCTTTTTAAAATAACAATGCTGTGGATAACTCTGATACCAGTTCCAGTTCCTGAACTCTGCTAGCCATTTCCAGGAAGCTCATACATGAGCTCCAACCCTCCACAGTGTCTATTTTCCCCTTGTCTGATTCATAGCCAGTTGTATATCTGCAGCTGACATTTAATAACACCAGAATGTTCTTATGAGTAGGAGGAGTAGGTGACTGCTTCTGGGGACATGACTCAGAGGACTGGGGAAACCCTCCTTTCACCAAACTGCTTTCCTCCCTTCTGTCTGACGCCTAAAATTCTTGCAAGAGAGCTCTCTTCTTTTGGTTAAGGTTCTAGTTCTTGTTAAATGCTCAGGGAGGTGGGTAACACTCTAAATCAGAGCTTCTCAAACTTGAACATGCATAAGAATCACTTGGGGGATCTTTTTAGACTGTAGATTTGGTTTCAGTAGGTGTAGGGTGGGGTCCATGAGTCTATATTCTAATAAGCTTCCTGGTGACGCTGAAGTTGCTGGTGGGTGGACCACACTTTGAGTGGCAAAGTCAGATCAGTGGTTCTCGAATGTGGCCACACAGTAGATTCTCCTGAGGAGTAGTTACCAATCCAGACTGTGCCCTGACCAATTAAGTGAGACTCCCTGGGGTGGGCCCCAGACATCAGTAAAGCTTCACAGTTGATTACAATGTGCAGCCACATTTGAGAAGAAATGCTTCAAACCAGTGGTTTTCCACCCTAGCTGCTGATTAGAACCATCAAAGGAGCTTTTAAAAAAATACCAATGCCTATATTTGCCCCAAATCAAGTAAATCCAAACCTTAGCTTGTGGGGTTTAGGCATTAGTGCTTTGAAAAAGCAACCTGAATGTTTTTTAATAGGTGTTGAGGTTTGAGTATCGCCGCTCTAAGTTGCCTTTGTGGATAAAACCTCCTGTGGGCAAGACTGGGTTGGGGCAGGGGGGAGAGGCAAAAGTGGAAGACCCCGAAAATTGGGGGCTACGCCAAGGACAGGGATGTGAAGAAAGCTGTAAAATGGGGAAGGCAGGGGAGCTGAATATTTTATATACTGTACAGTTTTGCTGAGGACTATCTTGGGGAGTGCCAGCATTGAAGCACTTGGGAGGTTCTGATCACTGTACTATCTTATTGGCTAGTTGGCCTGAGTAATGAGTTGAAAGCTGAGCCTACTAATGGTTTTTAATTGTTCTCTGAATTAGATATCTCAGTGAGGGTGGCCAGCCATCCCAGTTCTTCTAGAACTGTCCTGGTTTTAGTACTGAAAGTCATGCACCTCGGGAAACTTCCTAATCCAAGGCAAACTGGGACTGTTTGGCCACCCTAGCTTCACCTCTGTGGTGGGGACCCAGAGCTGTGGCTACCACAGAGGAATTGGCTTTTTATTCTGGCCAGTCAGTTGGAAGAAAATCAGCTTTGTTGAGTTCTTATGTATATTTAATTCACATTGATGGTGAGAGCCAGGCATTGTCAAGATAGTGGGAAATTTAGAAAAATCTGATCCTGAATGCATAGCATAAGGATAATTTGAATAGTTTATCTTCATTCTTCCTCTTTTTCTTTTTTTTAAAAAAGACTTGTGCCAACACACACACATACAACACACACACACATCACTGTTTGGTTGGCATAGCATTTGACCACCATAGGCTTGGAGGCCAGACAGATTCTGAGGAGATGAGAAAAAATCCTGGTCTGTGCCCATGATGAGTTCCAGTCTGACAGATGGATGTAACCTACTCAGGAGCATTTGCAAAGCCAATGGTTTGAATGCAGATTAACAACATGGAAAGTGAATATGCAAATGGTAACAGGACATTGAATCACAGAGTGAAATGTCACATCAAAGGAATATGGGGTTAATCAAGGAAGACCTTTTTGAAGATGTGAATGTCACTTTCTGAAATGAGGAGAATGTCACCTTTCTAAAACAAACAGAAAAGCCCCAAACACCAAAACTAAAACAAAAACAACTCAAAGGCTCATTAAAGGGAAGAGGTCAAAACTGGATGATTCAATGTTCATGTTCTAGTTCACAAACACGGGTATAGTCTCTGAGGTAATTCGCCCTCAGTACAATCAAAGTTTGGTTTGGAAACTACCTCGATCTGTATGATCAGGCTGCTGATAACTGGTTTCCTTGACTTAGACGCCACGAGGAATTCCTTACTGGAATTAGGACTTTGAGGTAGACTCTAATAGCAGTGATCCTCACATATGAATATCTGTCCGAATTATCTGGAACATCTATTAAGGAAAGGCTGAGCCCCACCCCCAAAGCTTCTGATTCAGTAGGTCTGGGATGGGGCCTAAGACTTTCCACTCCAGGTGATGCTGATGCTGCTGGTCCAGAGACCACATTTTGAGAAAGAATGGACTAGAAGAATATTCTCCTCAAGTAGTTTCATAGACAACATAGCACAACTCTTCCAAGAACAGATCTTGCCATTTAGCACATCATGACTAAAACTGAAGGATGTAAAAGGGATGAAAATTGGAAGTCAAGAAAGCTAGATGCCATCAGGAAACAAACAGAAAAGATCTTTATTTTTGTTTGTGGGTAGAACTATAGCCATACACTAAAAAGATGGTGTTTCTAGATTTCATATGTGAACAATTAAAGTGAATATTACCACTTAAAAACACGTGGCTTAAAAATAAAGAACATCCTACTTTTTGAAATGAGGAAATAAATCTTGTTTTCTCATGAGTAATAACAGGGTCACTAAATTCTATTCAGAACATATAAATCAGGCTATGTCATAAAGTCCATTTTGTTCCCCAACAGCGTTATCTTGTTGGATAATGATTGGAACCGGTGAATTTCTTAGCAGTTGAACTGTGCCCATGAGGTAATTCAATCAGTTGCGCAGGTAACACTGCCAGAAGCATTTCAATGAAAACTATGTATTTTGAATTAACGTAAGTTCTGTTTACTTTCTTAGGTTAGCTTAACCACAATACTTAAAGTAAATGTTTCTAACTCCTGCAGGAGAAATTTAAGTGTAGTAGACTTTGTTAGTGACTGATCCACCATTCATTTTCTCTTTTCTTCCTTCCTAATAACACTGTAATTTTGTTCAGGTATCTCCAAGTCATTTATTTGGGAGGTGATCTCAGGAAACACTGTTAGAGAGTAGAGAAAGAGACAGAGAAGGGAAGAAATGTTATAAAGTGAGTTACCACTATGGTGCTCAGTGCTCCTGGGGCAGTGTGATGATGGTATAGGGCACATTGCTGGCAGACAATTCCCAATAGGCTTTCTATCCATCTGTGACTCAACATTAAAAAAACAAAGATCATGGCATCCAGTCCCATCACTTCATGGCAAATAGACGGGGAAATAATGGAAACAGTGACAGACTTTATTTTATTGGGCTCCAAAATCACTGCAGATGGTGACTGCAGCCATGAAATTCAAAGACGCTTGCTTCTTGGAAGAAAAGCAATGACAGATCTAGATAGCGTATTAAAAAGCAGACATTACTTTGCCTACAAAGATCCATATAGTCAAAGCTATGGTTTTTCCAGTAATCATGTATGGATGTGAAAGTTGGACCATAAAGAAGGCTGAGAGACAAAAAATTGAAGCTTTCAAGCTGTGGTGCTGGAGAAGACTCTTGAGAGTTCCTTGGACTGCAAGGAGATCAAACCAGTCAGTCCTAAAGGAAATCAATCCTGAATATTCACTGAAAGGACTGATACTTAAGCTGAAGCTCCAATATTTTCTTTGCCTACCTGATGCAAAGAGCCAACTCATTGGAAAAGACCCTGATGCTGGGAAAGATTGAGGGCAGGAGGAGAAGGAAAAGACAGGAGATGAGATGGTTGGATGGCATCACTGACTCCATAGACATGAGTTTGAACAAACTCTGGGAGATGGGTGAGGACAGGGAAGCATGGCATGCTGCAGTCCATGGGGTTGCAAAAAGCACACGACTGAGTGACTGAACAGAAAACAGATCCATCTGTGACAGCTTTTGTACTATTCTGTGTTTGCTATAAAAGCATCCTTGGAAGATAGGTCTCCATCCAGGGGGAGGGGGCAGATTTGTTTCCCGATCATGTAATAAAAGTGCTTTTCTCTGGGACAAAAGTTGGGCAAGTTTGCTAACAGCCCCTTGTAAGACTAGGATTTCTAAGCTTGGGGGCCTTCAGCTATGACACAGACCCTCTGTGTGCACAGCATCCACTAGGACTGCTCCACAGCACCCCCACGGGATTGAGTGTTGAGGGAAACCAATGGGCGCATGAAGCTCATGCTTCTTGCTGTGCTGAGTAGTAAAGATCTTTGTCTCTGACCCAGGGGACTCATGTCTTCTGCCAGCATCCATGAAACGGTGGCAGGCTGACCTGCTGGCTTACAGGCAGGGGAGAATCTCAGACTCTTCACAGTCCTTGAAAGATGTCTCAGACTGATCCCTCCTGAGGGATGATGAAACTGGGGTATTTAACAGTCCTCAGTCCTTAGCTGAAGGCTGTTCCCAGGAGATGTCAAACCTCCAACACTTTCAGCTTTCTGCCTGAACAGGCTGAGTGACTTTCTGCAACTTTGGAGAAAGCTCGGAGACAAAGAGATGTAAACATTGCTATTTAGAATTGGTTGATGTATGCTGAAGTTGTAAGGCCTGCAGGATAGAGCCAGGGCAGAAAAAGGGGCTGCTATACTTCTCCTGGGGTCCACATACATCGCTTTGGAGACCATCAGTGGAGAGGACAAGAGGGACATAAGAGGAGGCCATCAGAAGTCAGGGACACCAGATCCTGAAGGTTCTTTGGAACCATACTAATTAATGTGAGTGCAATGGGAAGCCATTTTAAAATAATTTTATTTATTTATGGCTGTATTGGGTCTTCATTGCTGCACGGCCTTTACTCTAGCTGTGGTCAGCGGAAGCTACACTCTAGTTGCAGTGCGTGGCTTCTCTTGCTGAAGAGCATGGGCTAGGAAAGTGAGCTCAATATTTGCAGCTCCCAGGCTCTAGAGAACAGGCTCAATAGTTGTGGCACATGGGTTTAGTTGCTCCACGACTTCTGGGATTTTCCGGGTCAGAGACTGAACATGTGTCTCCTGCATTGGCAGGTGGATTCTTTACCACTGAGCCACCAGGGAAGCCTGCAATTGGTTTTTAAAAGTAGAGTAGGTATTATTTATTCAGCATTTACTATGTATTAGTCATAATCCCCAGGACTTTAAATATATAACATAAATATTAATATTCACAGCATTATTTTCATGATTTTAATATTAATTTTCCATTTATTCAGAAAGTGAATTGTGCCAGCTCTCAAGCCTAGCTGTGTTGACTCTGAAGCCAGTGATTTTTTCACTATGCCACAGCAATTTCTTTTCTTGAAATTCTCTACATATGAAGAAATGGGATACAATTTGCCCAATGCGCAATGACTCCTTCTAAGTATTAGATTGGACTGTGCCTTTTCATTTTACTTTGAAATAAGAGAAAGCGTATGTCTTCATTAAGCTGATACACACATACACACACACACACACACACATACACACACACATATAATGCAACTATGAAATAACAATTTGTTCTTTGTTTACTATAAACATTAAGCTAAAGCCAGAAGCAGTTTGTAGGTGATCAGTGAATTCCCTTAGTTCAAATTCAAATATTCAATGCTTATATTTTTCAGAATCATTCCAATCCAAGTTACCTTCTTATGTTAAAAAGTCTGGAAATTAACAGGATACGTATTTAAATAGAAAAACTCAAATATGTCAAAGTATTCATGTTTATCTAAATGAATCCTGTGTTTTTGTTGCCATGTCGCTACATCTTATTTATATAAAGTAGATGATTATGTCCTAAGAGCAATCTCCATTTATGTTGCTAATGTTTCATAAATAAATCTCGTCTCTACTCCTAAACACCAAAAGAACTCTTTGATATTAAATGTGCCATGATTTATCTTAGCTCCCGTGTAAGAGTATTGAGGAATGCTGGCAAAAGATAATCCAGTTATTTTTGAGCTAAGTATGGAGATGAAAGTAACTAGTATTTACATTTTGAAAGCTAGCTAGGTGTTGATTTTTTTCTAAAATTTTCCCAAGATGTTTAAAAACAATGTAGAAATTCAAATGGAAAAATTCTCTCTATAAATTTGCTTAGTGCAGGGATTTTGGATTTTAAAATGAAAGCCTTCTAGATTATAAAGCATTTCTTACAGTATTTTTCCCTCAATGCTTTTCTTAGGGTGACTAAATGTCAGCACTATGCTGAAAAGGAGCATTAAGGATAAAATTCAAAGTTTACAGTGAAGCCATTACTGAAGTTATCTGTTTGGTCAGCTACATACTTTGCAAGCTCACATTTTTTATTGTGTCTAACAAATGATAATATGACTGGACTGTATTAGTTTAGGGAAATTGATCTGTTTCATACATAGGTATAATGGCATAAACTTATGGCAAGTTTCAGAGTTCCTTTGGTGAATATATTCACAGTAGGCAGGTACTGAAGCTTGCATTTAGAGTTCACTCTCAAAATGCCTCTGTTTGGTTTTTCATTTCAAGTTCTGTTGAGGTAGGGGCCTGGAGGTGACAGAGCTGATGGGAATTAAGCATGTCTATCACATCATTTCATTTAAAAATTACTTAGAAATACCTGTGGAATTTGAGTGAAATCTGCATCTGCAAGCAAAGGTTCATAATCTATATTGTGAGATGGAGTGTAGTGAAGGTCAAAGCTTCCTCAGGAAACAAAGGCCATGGTTGGCCTCTAAGAATACCATGTTTCTTAGACTCCCTAGGTCCTTGATAGGAAACAGGATGAGTGTTTTGGAGCTGGAGGTTAATTCTCCAGATCTTGGCATTATCACCTACCTCATTCAAGGAAGGGAAGCTAAGATTGTCTTCTGTCTGTCAGACCAACTTTCTGGAAAGCTTGGAAGTCACGGAAAGGAGAGAAGAGTTAGTGGATAAATGTGTGACTTTGTGATCCAAGGTCACACGTGGAGAAGGAGGGCTGTGTGTGCTAAGTCTCTTCAGTCGTGTCCGACTCTTTGCGACCCCATGGACTGTAGCCCCCCAGGCTCCTCTGTCCATGGGATTTCCCAGGCAAGATACTGGAGTGGGCTGCCATTGCCTCCTCCAGGGGATCTTCCTGACCCAGGGATCGAACCCACATCTCTTGCATCTCCTGCACTGGCAGGTGAGTTCTTTGCCACTAGCACTACCTCGGAAGCCCGTTGGGATACAAGATGGGGTCACATAAAAAAGTCTATGTGCCACCTTAGGAGTCTCAGCTTAAATGCCTGAGAGAGAGAACGATAATTCTGAAATTCACCGTTTCCACAAATAAACTTGTCACCCAAATTCACTTTTCTTCCTGTACTCTCTAGCTCTGGCTGGTGGCTAGTTTAGCCATTTGCCCAATCAGGCTGTCCAATTGTCACATTCAATCAGACATTCCTCATTCTATCGATCCCTCATCCTCCATGTCTGCTACCCCTGCCTTGGTTTAGGCCCCTTTCTTTCTCTAAACTCTACATGAGTATCCAATTGTTAGATAAAAAATACAAATCTGACTCTATCACTCCACTGCTAAAAAGTCAGTGTCCTCCCCCATTGCTGCCTATAAAGTAAAAAGCAAGGTCCCCTGCAGGGCAAAGTAGCATGCTGGTAAACCAGTTGTATGAAAATAAGGCCTTAGCTGGTAGTGTTTGCAAATTTCCATAGTGTAACTACTCCCACCATGGCCCATTTCAAGCTACAGCAGTTTAACAGCCAGATCTCACCATTTTTGAATATTTAACAAGTGGCTGCTAGCTGCTCGAGCACACCAAATGCATTAAGCTCTTGATGATGTGGTGCCTGCCAGCTGATCCCTGGCGGATCCTGTCCTCAGACTTTCTGCTCTAGGATGTGGTCTTAGCCCTCTGTGTGTTCCAGGCTGTTTTTCATTCGTGCCATCTGAATTGCTTTCCACAGCGCTCCCTTTTCATCCTCTCTTGGCATGAAACTCTCATCTTCTTCTTCTTGAGAAATTCTTTCTCCTTCAGGACCTGGCTTAGATGGATCCTCAAGGGAGATGTCTCTTTTTCACTCTCCCTGTCTTCATTTGAGTAGCCTGGGAGCCGCCCCGAATGCGGTTCATGTGCATTTATTAGTAGGTGTTCCCAGGAAAAAGGAACAGGAAAGTGTGGCAGAGGGATGGGGAAGGGAAGGAGGACAAGCAAGGATGCATTACTGCCATGGCAGCCACGTGGGCCCCATCTGCCTAGGGAATTTAGGAGGCAGAGGAGGAGACACATCAGATTCCTCTTGATCAGGGGCAAGGGGGCTGAGGCACCTGGATCCCCACAGCTGTCAGTCATAGGGCTGCCTCTGGAGAAGTAAATTCCCAGACATCAGTTCTCAGTACACGCGCACAAAGTGGGCTCCTGCAGCCGGAAAGCTGTCCTCCCACAAAGAGACAGCGTTGGCTGCTGGGAGTGAAAGCAGCCTGAAGCTGAGGGAATGGCAAAGGGGCTTCAGGAGTGAAGGGTGGGGCACTGACAGTGCCTGCCAAATCCCCTGGGCTTCAAAACGCAGGTGTCGATGTGGGCTCGCACAGAACGCCCCTCGGGCTGGTTTGAGTCCCTTCATCAGTACTTCTGCCATACACTGGCTCTATCACCACAATGCAGTCACCCCAGGTTTTAGAATCCTGTCTTCATGTATCAGCATTCCTCATTTTACTGGGACCACCTTGGGAATCTTTTGTCTTTGCAGTGCAGTCCAGACACACAATAGGTATTCAATAAATGCGTATATATTCAAAGCACAGGGAAGGAGACTGACGGCAACACAGTGGGAGTATTTGGGGTTGGGGGAGGAGCATGGGTGCAGGATAGTCTCAGAAAGGCTGGAAGGGAAGCTGAGGCACAAGACTCTGACAACAGCCTAGATAGCCTAGACCTAAAGCTTTGTTTGACCCCCACTGGCCCCATGCTTGGTACAGCTTGTGAAGATACCATTAGCACCAAAGAAACCTGGTAAAACTGGAAATTGGTTCTCCTGGGCCCCTGAGGATTAGCTTTCCACTATTTTTCCTTTCGAAAAAGCATTGTAAATTATCAGAGACAATTAGAAATTATGTTAGCATTATAAAAGAACCTACGCCAAG
>SJXQ01005224.1:267596-317724 GCA_006408695.1 Aepyceros melampus | reverse complement strand
AAGCCTCTAAGCCCAAGATTAGAAGAGGTTGGAATGCATTGTTCACAGGGATTCTCTGAAGTCTGATAAGCGTCTAGGTGTGCTTCAAACTGCAGTGAGGCTGCTTGCAACATGTAATTACAGATATCACTAGCATGTCTAATTTGACAAGTAATGTAGAAGGCACACATGAAATGGAAACTGCACCATTTGGCCCATACATGCTGCAGAGTTCAGTTTTGATCTGCCCCAGGGTCATCTGTGTGTGCCAAAGAATACCTTATGAAAATGACAGATATTAGGAAAATAATGAGAATAGTATTTCTTTCGCCTCCCCCCTCAAATTAGTACTTCAATGTAATTGTTTAAACTACATGATCCTTGAGGACGACTGAATTCACATTACCATTGTTTAAAAAATCATTCACGCTCTGCTCTCAAACATTGGGATGTTTGCTTTTTGCCAATTCTATTCTCTTGGAATTCAAGGCATCTGAACCAACCGGGAAAATTGGTGGGCATTTGAGTGGTATGAAATTCAAGAATGAAAAGAGTTATGATAATTATCTGGGGAAAATTATAAATATCCTAACAAGAAAAGGCTAAAAAGTATGAAAGAGAAATCTGAGATTAGATCTAAAATGAATTACAATGTTGATAAAGAATTTTGTTAAAATAACAACCCTCCATTTAGTTAAATCCATTCTCTTTCTTGCTCCCAGTCTAATTAGCAGCTGTATCTATGGCTGAAGAACTCAGGGTTGAAATTTTGAGTCATCTCTTTTAGCCACACTAATTAGATATAGAATTCCTCTCTTTTATCCCATCAGAATATCATGTACACAAGTCTGAGTTTGGGATAGATGGAGCCTGTTGACATGGATTTGAGGGATTTCAGGGATCATCATTGTTAAAGGTCTGAAAAATGATTGAGTCTTTAAAGAGTATACAAATTCAACCCTTTTAAGAGGGACAAATCTTTTGGTTGACATCCACAGGCTTAAAGGAATTGGTGGACACATTAAACCAGGAGTTTCACTGTGGGTTGGAGGGGGATCAGGAAAATACGAAGAAAGGCCAGAGCAGAACGAGGATGCTGGCAGCAGAATATCGATTTCACTCTTTTGATGAGGTCTGGTTCTATGTGCTAACATCCACCCTGGCTTATGCTCTTCAAGATCACATCCCCCTACACTTTCAAACCCACTGACCTGCCCAGAGATGCTGGGTTCATTCATCTCCATGTGTTTTTTCCAACCTCTTTCATCACTGCACTGCCATGTTGAATCTATCCGATCCTCCCCTGGTTCTTTAGCTGCTGGGACCACCCATCAAGGAAGAGACATGAACTTGAGAGTTTAGATATAGATTTTAGAGTCACTTTCAGGATTGGGTACGAAGCATCAGCCAAGACTACAGGGTCCTGTCAGAATATCCTGGACTGTGTGAGAGCTGGTATCACTCAGGATAGGCAGGCAATACTCTGGAAACCAGCAACACTTGAGACTTAGTGACTTCAAATAACAGAGGTGTATTTATCACTCAGTCTTCATGGTTGACTGGGGATTCTGCTCCACACTGTAAACATCCACACTCTGGGACTCAGACTGAGGGCGGCCATCCTCCGAAAGCGTGGCAAAGCACGTGGTGGCTCTCATGGCAGGCACCGGTTAATAAAAATGAAAATAGCGGCTTTAATCCAGAGCAGCCACCCATGCCACCCAAGACAACCCCGTAGGCCCATCCTTACTACCTTATCGAGTCTCCCCCTCGTCCTGCCAACTGGTCCCAGCTGCCTGGCATCACTCTCCTCTCCCCTCTTGTGGTTTTGTGCCTTGTGCTTCCTCTGGCACTGGGATCTTAGTACCCCGTTTCTGTTTTGCTCACTCTTGGCCTCAAAAGTGGCTGCTGTAGCCCCCTTCCCCACATTTCAGAGGAAAGGAAGGAGAAGATGTTCTTGTCTAATTCCCACTGCAAATCTGGGAGCTAACTCTGCCGAAAGAGCCATGTGGCATTTTCGTGTAAAACTGAGAGGATTAAGTGGAAGGGTGTAGGATTCAGTGGTTGGCTGTGTGAAATACCCATCTTCATAATTAGAGCCATTCTTCTTGTAGCACCTACCTTTTGACCTCAGAACAGGGTATACTTGCTTTTACAACCCGTCTTTTGCTGGCTCATTTAAATGGCAACCCACTCTGGTACCCTTGCCTGGAAAATCTCATGGATGGAGAAACCTGGTAGGTTACAGTCCATGGGGTCGCAAAGAGTTGGACACGACTGAGCAACTTCACATTCACTTTTCAATACTGACTAACAATTTCACATTTTCTGGGTTAACATTTACAGCCCTACTGAGCATTTTACTTCTCACATGGTTTCCTTTTAAGAATAGAACTGGATGAATGAAAATGACCACCTCAAGAGAATCTCCAGCAGGGCTTTTCAAACTTGAAAACCTACACAGATGACCTAGGGAGTCTTGTTAAAATACAGATTCTGATTCCATAGTCTGGAGTGGGCCCAGAAATTCTGCATTTCCAACCTGCGCTCAGATACTGCTGCTGCCACTGGTCCATGAACCCTATTTTGAGGATCCAGGATCTCAGTGGCAATAATCTCAGTTCAACTTGCAATAATCATCCCCTCAGATAATCCTCTTTGGCTACCATACTGCCTCAGCGCAAAGCTCTATGTTTCTCTTGATTCCAGACTTTTCAGCTATGATTAATGAACAATAATTGGGTTAATGGAGGTTGCATTTAAGATCCAGCATTTTCCACAAGCATGTGTGCTAAATGTATCTTACTTTGGAAGGTCTCTGGTAGAACTCTGGACTTGCTGCAGGCAGATAATGGCCAAGTGGCAACTTTCCTCATGTATCTTCCCAGTGATCTCCTCTGATGGGTCTGGAAAAGAGAAATGAAGATTCGAATGTTGCTCCAGAATCATTTCTGTGTGCGGGGACATTTTAGGTTGACGTGGCCTGAAGAGTTAGAACTGAACAGCTTCCTCAGGGGGTGTGTTCAGGTGTTGTAGATCTGAGCCCCTGTGAGGCACAGGAATGATCAGCACCAGTCAAACCTTCCTGAAAGCAGCTGCTTTCAAACTGTGAACACATTCATGTGTAATTAACATTGGTGGCAAACAAGTCAGTGACTATTTCTCATCTCCTATTTTGATCGCTCATTTCCCCCTTTGAGATACTTCTTTTGATTTTGGCTATTGATGCTGGATCACAGATATTTTTGTCACCGCGGAGAACTTAAATCCTACCTTTCCCTAGCAATAAAATTAGCCTTTGGCATGATAACTACCCTTGCAACTCTGTTGGATGCCATATCCAGGGGAAGGCAACCGAAGTATACAGAGAAGGCAGGCTAGGAGCCAGAGCTGGCCGCAGGGCCCACTGGTCATGACAGTGTGACATCAGCAGTTGTCTCTGTGTCCATCTCCCTCCTCCCCCTTTCTTCCTCCCATCCCTATCTCCCTACCTCTTCTTAACCTTTGCAGATAGCACAGTGGCTGGACACTAACTCACCAAATGTGTGCTGATGAAGCCAGGCTGAGATGGTGATGATGAAGGTGCCGGAGATTGTCTGAGGCAAAATGACTCGTGCAGCCCTCTTTCTTGGCTCATCTGTCACTGTTAGAAGGCGTGTCATACTCCCTTAAATATTTGTGTCTCTGTACCTAATGTCCATATTTACCTTTTAAGGACCTGGTCCTCCCTCCTGAAGCTTAAGCTAATAGAAAGCAATAGATATAGGAAATTAAAAGAGAAAAAAATCTCTTCGACTTGTGTATGGCAGTACAAGTTCAAAAATTAGGAGTTTCAGGGAGTTTGGCTGATCCAGCTTTCAAAATCCTAGGGGTGATTTCACTTGACCTTCTCCCCTCCTTCCAGGGTGCTTTGTTTTTCTTTTTTTCTTCATGATATAAGCAGGAGATTGAGGCAACATGGACCTAAAAACATTTAGTTTATGATTTTCCATGACCAGAGTTAACGTCAGTAGGAGATACCACAGGTCTGAGTACCCAACAGATTTTCAAATAAGCAGACCTCGTTTAGTCCAGTTTCCTCCCTTCATGAGCTCTTCTTTTGTCTGATGTACAAAGCCTCCAACATTTCTACTGAGATCATTGTTCCACACGTAGTTGCTATTTAATTCATTCGTATGTGGCAATTCTATTATACCAGTACCATGGAGAGTAAGTCCCAGGGCAAGCAGGAGCGGTTCTATCTTTGATGAGGTCTCAGTTTTGCTTAATCTCTAGCTGAGCTCTTAGCTCATCTCATGTTACAGTCACAAGAATGTCATCTTTCTGAAGCATCACAGTGGCTTTTTCTAGATCCCTTGACCCATCCGTTTTCCTCCTGAGCTGCTTTATTCATACTAATTAACCTTGATAACCTTCTCTCCTTTAATACACTAAACTCCTATTCAGATCTGCATTCAATAACATACATTTGGATTCCATCTTGGACTTTTGGGCCAAATGCCACTCCCTGCAGCACAGTCCAACCCTGACATCTGTTGTGGGGCCACCTAACTGCCTGTCTCTTCAACTCAGCATCCATGATTCTGACTGCTGAGTTTGTGAGCTCCTTGAAGGGCCTGGATCCTCTTCGTTAGTCTGTGTCCTACAGTACATTAGCACTGTGACCCTTGTTTTTGTTTCCCTAAATGAAAATGGCTTTTTCATTTATTTCTCATTATAAAAATAACCCATGGTTAGTGTCAAACATTCAAACAATACAGATCAGTATACTGAAGTCAGGAAAATAATACCTTACATTTTACCACTTGGAGATTAATATGGTTCATGATCTTCTGGACTCTTTTCTACACATAGACACAAGTTTATGCCACTGGAATACACTCTTTTGGCCAAATAATATACTGTTACCATTTCAGCAAGTACAGGTATTCAAATAGGTATTTATTTATTTGCACTGGATTGAACTGCCATATGAACAGAAGCCTAAGGCTATTTATAGTCCTTATACCTTTGCCTTATTTTTCTAGCCTTCCCCTTCTTTCCTTTCCCTCCTTTCTAACCAGGCCCCCCAGCAGTCCCTGAGGGGCAGCCTTGGCTGCAGCACGTGCCAGAAGAGGAAGAGAAGGAAGGAGGTGCAGGTGTCAGGCAGCGGGAGGCGCATCGCATGCTGTCATTTCCAGGAGAATTGGCCCTCTCCACTCCTGCCAGGTGGGAGTTGAAGTGACGTCAATCTCTCTTTTTATAGTGCCTCCTGATTTTCTCTGCTCCCTCCACCCTTTGCCTCCTTCCCAGGCAGCAGAAAGGAGGTATCTGCAGAGAGGGATCCGCACAGTCCGCAAGCTCCTCCAGCGATTCTGATCTAGGGGTGCACGGCTACTCTTGGAGACCTGCTGCTCGCCTCATTGCAGACCAGGTGCAGCTCACGGCTGAATAGGAATCACCTGGGGAGATGGTTAATAATACAAACTCTTGCACTTCATTCCCGGAGATTCTGTTGCTGTAGAGCTGGGATATGGCCCAAGACTTGGTTGTCTTTTGTTTTGTTTTAAAAAACAAGATCCTTAAATGATCCTGGAGAGCAGCCAGTTTAGCCCATGCTCTACTCTCTGGCTACTCAAAGTGTGGTTCATGGACCAGCATCAGTATCACCTGGGAGCTTGTGAGAAATGCAGTTTCAGGCCTTGCCCTAGACCTACTGAATCAGAGCCTGTATTTTAACAAGATCCCTGGATGAGTGGTCCTGCAGTTTACAGTTCAAGAGGCACTGTTCCAGCCCAGTGCTATACAATGGCGAAATTCTTTGTGGAGTTAAGCTAAAAACACTGTAACTTACTTGATTTCCACCTACTGAACCATTAGTGGGATTTCACAAAATGTACCTACAGCTTATGGTGACATTTTCCTAAATGAGAAGTGGTAACTAGTACAGCTAATTCCAAGTTAAAGGAAACTCTCCACCAGTTTGAACCTTAGCTTGTCTTTGATTTTATGCATGAAGTCCTCATGAAACAAATCAAGGTTTGCATGAATATTTTAGATTAAAGGTTAAAATTGGACCATATTTTTCTCTTTAGAGTGATTTGACATCTCAGCTCTTGGTAAAATATTCAAATGGTCCTAGGTAACGTTTGTACCAACTTATGCACTGCTGAGTCCAGCCAGAACAACTCTATTTCAGGAGAACAAAAATGGCAATTCAGTGTTCATTTTAATCAGTGAGCTCATACCCCTTGGCCAGTTCCTGTGGAGCCATCACTCAGGGAAACCTTTGGCCTTTTAAATGTAGCTTATGAAAACCTTTTGAGTAGAATAGTGATTCACCTAGATTTGTCCTAGAAAAATCATCCTTAAGCATTTGCATGTTGAACATTCATGTTATTGTTTCATAAAGATGCTGTAAAGAAATGCTTTCTTTTCTCCCACTTATGGAAATTCGTAGAATTATTCTTCCATTTAGTTAGGTTAGAATGCAAGGTAAAACCAAAGTCAAGTTGTTCGTGATAAGCTGACTTTCGGGCCCTACTTCCATAGTTTTCTCCTTCAGGAGTTCTTAAAGCCTTTAACATTTCTGCACCTGCTTGCTTGTTTCAGAACTCACTTTCTGGATGATTTCCCAAACCTCCGTAACATTGCATCCATTAGAGATGGAAACCTCTCTCTCCAGCCTCAACTCACAGTGCCCCTCAGCCTGTGATGGGTTAGGCTGACTGTGGCATTAGTGCAATGAGTCCATGATGCCATCAACAAATTCAGCTGTGCCATTTGTGATGTGTAACTCATGTCCTTAGGTTCACAATATGGCTGCTGCGCCTCCACGTGTTATCTTCAATGAAGGAAGAATGGAAAAGAGAAGCATGCCTTTGTAAACAAGATTTTCAGGTAGTCCCTTTCAATGATTTCCATTTATATCTCAGAAGCCAGAGCTGGGTGGCATGACCACCCCTAGCTGAAATAGAATCTGGACACACTGGTACCCCAGTTCCCAAACTGGAGTTCTGTAACCAGAAAACAAGGGAAGAGGAATGGATATCAGGTAGATAGTCAGCAAGTCCAGCCACTGTCACTAAGGTAATAAAACACTCATTAAGATATTTGGGTTTTAAAGGGGAATAAAGCCTTCAGCCAAAGGAATAAACCTTGAACAGTAGAATTTCAAGCCTTAGCTACTGTGTACTTATTTATTTTTTTTTGCTACTGTGTACTTAGACTTTGTGTCTAGAATGAGAAATTCCTATTACCTTTCAGCTCTTCCTCTGCAGAAGATATGCCCGCTCCGAGTGTAAATTGGAGCCTGCTTAGAGAAGAAACCACAGACTCCAGTGTGAGACTTAGGTCCCCCTGGCTCAGCCTCAGCTGTGCTTTGGGGAGTGATGTTCCTAACCAGTCTCCAAAACAGAAAGATCTTCCCAAATTCCTGTTTTTATTGTGGGAAGGTGTTAGAACAGTTATCTTGAAATGTGTTTTATATGATCAGTTAATCATTTTGATCTGAGTGAGATTGTAATGCAATCTATACATGCTTTATTTTTTAAATGACGTGTTTAAGGTAAGGGCATAATAAAATCAAATTCTTACTAGACCTTGATGCCTATTGAGGATGCTCTGATTTTCCTGTCTGGACAGGCCCTTGATCTGGCATTTATACTCTCTCTAGGGGAGAGCAGCCTAGAAGAGAGAGGAATGGATGCCTTCTGCTTCTAAAGTTGAGTGTAAAAGAGAATGGGAGGCAGGCTTCTGAGGTGAGTGGACTTGTATAGCTACGGAAAATAGTGACTTCAACTGAAATAGGTTTGGTGATCAGGTCTTGAGACTGAGAGCAAGGAAAAGGAGACTTTTCCCTGCTTTAGGAACCAGAGGGAGAGCTGTGAAGAATGAAGATAGAAATCTTAGTGCCAGGAAAGGTCAGAGGGGCTTGGCAGTGTCAGAGAGGCCAAGGATGCTTTGTATGACCAAAATAAGGTACTAGGCAGAAAAAGTTACTAGAAAGGTCTCAGAGGAAAGAGTAAGGAACTGTTGAGGCCAGAGTTCTATTTTATTTATTTATTTATTATTTTTAAAATAAATTTATTTATTTTAATTGGAGGCTAACTACTTTACAATATTGTATTGGTTTTGCCATACATCAACATGAATCCACCATGGGTATACACATGTTCCCCATCCTGAACTCCCTCCCACCTCCCTCCCCATACCATCCCTCTGGGTCTCCCAGTGCACTAGCCCCAAGCATCCTGTATCATGCATCAAACCTGGACTGGCGATTCATTTTACATATGATATTATACATGTTTCAATGCCATTCTCCCAAATCATCCCACCCTCACCCTCTCCCACAGAGTCCAAAAGACTGTTTTATACATCTGTGTCTATTTTGCTCTCTCACATACAGGGTTATCATTATCATCTTTCTAAATTCCATATATATGCATTAGTATACTATATTGGTGTTTTTCTTTCTGGCTTACTTTACTCTGTATAATCGGCTCCAGTTTCATCCACTTCATTAGAAGTGATTCAAATGTATTCTTTTTGATGGCTGAGTAATACTCCATTGTGTATATGTACCATAGCTTTCTTATCCATTCATCTGCTGATGGACATCTAGGTTGCTTCCATGTCCTGGCTATTATAAACAGTGTTGTGATGAACATTGGGGTACACGTGTCTCTTTCAATTCTGGTTTCCTTGGTGTGTATGCCAAGCAGTGGGATTGCTGGGTCATCTGGCAGTTCTATTTCCAGTTTTTTAAGGAATCTCCACACTGTTCTCCATAGTGGCTGTACTAGTTTGCATTCCCACCAACAGTGTAAGAGGGTTCCCTTTTCTCCACACCCTCTCCAGCATTTATTGCTTG
Organism: Aepyceros melampus; assembly: GCA_006408695.1. Taxonomy (NCBI): domain Eukaryota; kingdom Metazoa; phylum Chordata; class Mammalia; order Artiodactyla; family Bovidae; genus Aepyceros; species Aepyceros melampus. The sequence continues at coordinate 308,891 of SJXQ01005224.1, read as the reverse complement.
TAGACTTTTGGATAGCAGCTATTCTGACTGGTGTGAAATGGTACCTCATTGTGGTTTTGATTTGCATTTCTCTGTTAATGAGTGATGTTGAGCATCTTTTCATGTGTTTGTTAGCCATCTGTATGTCTTCTTTGGAGAAATGTCTGTTTAGTTCTTTGGCCCATTTTTTGATTGGGTCATTTATTTTTCTGGAATTGAGCTGCAGGAGTTGCTTGTGTATGAGGCCAGAGTTCTAGAAACCAAGCCCAGGTCAGAGTTTGGGCCCTACTTTCTGCTCCCCTGCAACTTTGAGGGATCTAAGTGGTACTCATGAGGTCTCCAAGAACCTGCAGGACTTCATGGGACTACATGTCATCATAAGTGCACAGACTATTAAAGCTTGAGGAAAGCTCCCTGTTATGGTTGTCTCACAGCCTAACAAACCATCCCAAATTGGTTGTGTAAATCACAGCCAGTATTTGCCTATGCTCACAGCTTCTGGGGTCAAGAATTCAGACAAGGCACAGAGGGGATGGCTCATTTCTGACCCATGCTATGTGGATCCACAGCTGGTTTTGAGGAGACTCGAGTGGCTGGGGGCTGGAATCATCCGGAGGCGTCTTCCCTCACATGGCCAGGGTCTGGGCTGGAATGCCTCAGTGACTGGGCACAGCAGAACTGCTGACCAGAGGACCTACATGTGGCCTCTCCATGTGGCCTGGGCTCCTCACAGTGTGATGGCTGGGTTCTGAGAGAGAAAGTCCCAAGTCCCCTGGATGATGCAAGTGTTCCTGGAGAGCCAAGGCAAGCTGCGTGGCCTTTTATGACCCACCCTCAGAAGTCACAGAGCATCATTTTCACCTCTGTCTTGTGATCAAAGCAGCTGTAAACCTGCCCAGATTCAAGGTAAGGAGTTTTAGAGCAGTCCTCTCTTGATGGAAGTAGTGGCAAAGAATTTGAAGCCTTTAAACAAACACAGAGTGCCCACTCCCTGAACTTGCAGTTGAAATCTTGGCTATACATTTTCTAGCTATGTCACCTTGGACAAAGGCCTCAACTACTCTGACCTCTGCTTTTCTCATCTCCCAAACAATAGGTGCCATCTTATCAGTTTGGGTAGGGACTAAATGAGATAAAGTTAAAGAAATCTCTAGAACAAAATGTCTTCACTATTGCTTGAGCCCAAATCTGAAGAATGCTCAGGGAACACCATGCCTAAAGTCAGGGCTATTTTTCTCAGCTGTGGAATCAGAGATTAAGCTGAAAGATGTATTGTGCTTTTGATAAATGCACATCTATTAAATACCTACTACATTCTAGGCATGTCCTCCTGGCCAGGGACATTCCTCATACAAGGGTTAGACCTGCATCCAAAAATATGAGGCATGATATTTCAGGCAGTTATGGACACAGATATTTCTGAGCATCTTCTCCTTCCTCCAACCATAAATACTGTCCATAAGTGAACTTTAGAAAATTTTTTGGCATACTTGAACTTTTCTTTCTGTAGCTTTTTCAGGTATTTTATTTTTCTATTCTTGCATCTATTAAGCTTCTTGCATCCTTAAGTTGTAATTCTCTGGAAAAATGAGAAACTGACTGTGCTTAGATGAAGTCCTCTCTTGAAAATGTTTATCTTTGAGCAAAGAACAGTGGTTCCTGGAGACTGTATCATCCCAGTGACATGGTGGAACAGTTTCAATTAACCCATGAAATGGATGAGCCATCTGAAGAGGCTGTCAGGAGAGTCTGATATGACAGATAGCAGTTTGTGCTGCAATACCATACACTCTTTGCTCCGGGAGGAGCGCAGATCATGAGTAATATCTCGACTTCTATACTAAAGATTACTCGGAGGAAGAGCTACAGTGGATGAAGGATAATTCTCAGGATTCAACAAACAACATTGCTGAAGCCAAAAAGGTGGAAAATTGCAAGCCAGCTTTCTGTCCATGGGGTGGTTGTGTTCTTTCCAGTCTATAGGCTCAGTGTGCCATATTGTAGCTCACATCCTTCTAGCAAAGTTCATCTACATACACGAGAAAAGAAAACTTAGTAACAGAATGTACAGAAATAGAATATTTTGATCATGAGATACTAAAGTAGTTCTTAGAAAACTCAGCAGTGGCCACAGGACTGGCAAAGGTCAGTTTTCATTCCAATCCCAAAGAAAGGCAATGCCAAAGGATGCTCAAATTACCACACAATTGCATTCATCTCACACACTAGCAAAGTAATGCTCAAAATTCTCCAAGCCAGGCTTCAAAAGTATGTGAGCTGTGAACTTTTAGACATTCAAGCTGGATTTAGAAGAGGCAGAGGAACTAGAGATCAAATTGCCAGCATCTGTTAGATCATGGAAAAAGCAAGAGAGTTCTAGAGAAACATCTACTTCTGCTTTATTGACTATGCCAAAGCCTTTGACTGTGTGGATCACAACNAGCATCATCTTTCAGGATTTGAAACAGCTCCACTGGAATTCCATCACCTCCACTAGCTTTGTTCGTAGTGATGCTTTCTAAGTCTCACTTGACTTCACATTTCAAGATGTCTGGCTCTAGATTAGTCATCACATCATCATGATTATCTGGGTCGTGAAGATCTTTTTTGTACAGTTCTTCCGTGTATTCTTGCTACTTCTTCTTAATATCTTCTGCTTTTGTTAGGTCCATACCATTTCTGTCCTTTATCGAGCCCATCTTTGCATGAAATGTTCCCTTGGTATCTCTAATTTTCTTGAAGAGATCTCTAATCTTTCCCCTTCTGTTCTTTTCCTCCATTTCTTTGCATTGATCGCTGAAGAAGGCTTTCTTATCTCTTCTTGCTATTCTTTGGAACTCTGCATTCAGATGCTTATATCTTTCCTTTTCTCCTTTGCTTTTTGTTTGTGAATCCCTTAAATTTTGTGCCTGAGGCTCCTGACTGGCTTGCTTTCTTATAATCAGGTCTCTTAATTCTCTGTGCCTCAGGCTCCTCTTCTGGAAAATGGGAATAATAATATTACCTACCAAATAGCCCTGTGCTGAGGGTGAAATATGTCAAAACATGTTCTTCCTCTTTATCTTCAGCACCTCCTTGAAATGAATAAGCACTCAGTGAATGTTGGGCTTCCCAGGTATGGTGCTAGTGATAAAGAATTCGCCTGCCATGCAGATGATTCAAAGAGATGCAGGTTTGATCCCTGGGTGGGGAAGATCCCCTGGAGAAGGAAATGGCAATCTGCTCCAGTATTCTTGCTGGGCTAATCCTATGGCCAGTGGAGCCTAGCAGGCTATATAGTCCATGGGGTCACAAGTTGGACAGGACTGAGCACAGCACAGCAGTGGATATTAGCCATCATTCTGGGTGTTGTTGATGCTGTCATTAGACTGTTAAATCATTCTATCAGCCTGCAGAGAGACCCTACAGATGAGGTCTCTGTTGAGGGGGGGGAGGATGAGCCCGTGGATATGAGTCAGATGAGGGAGCCCTGGATTCCCAGACAGGGGTGCCTGGGGGCTTCTCCAGAGATGAGGGCAAGCATACAGGGGAGAGGCAGCCCCACTAGAACCCCTGCAGAAAATGCTGGCGGTGCAACTGCTCTCTGGAGACACCACGAGTTGCCTCTGCAGCTTTTCCTTTCGGGACTTGTTTAACATTTCAAACAAGAATAAGATAAATAACTGCAGTGTTTATGGAAACCTAAGACAGAAATGAAGACGACTAAGGAGAAAGAGAAGTGGAAGCAGGCCAGGAGGGGGTTTGGAGGATCCCCCTTTCCTTGGAGTTAGCAGTTTTGTGCTTCAATTTGTCAGCCCTTCTTACCACACTCGTGCATTTTCTCCCCTAGCAACCCTTCCACTGATACGCACAGATTCACATGCAGACTTGTGGGCGGGGCATGCATGCCCACGCGTGTGCGCATGCACACACAGGCACTTTGCTGGTCAATGGACAAAGTGGGTCCTTCCAGATCCCCAGGGACTTGGAGCAGCTTCCCTGATCCCAACTCCATAGTCCCTCCATCCCTTGAGCCACCGGGCAGAGGAGAGAAGATATTTCTCATTAAACCCAGGACCATAAATTTGTCATGGTTCCATCTTTTTTCTGGTTTGAATCGTCTGTCTGCAATTAACTAACTACAGGCGTAGATAGTCTAACGACCTCAAGGGCAGGAGATGATGTCGCTCCTCCATCCTCACACCCTTGGAGAAAGATCTGCTCTGTACACAGCACAAGAAATACTGGACACAATTCTTCTCTACAACTCACTCACGGAGATGAACCACAGCCTTAGAGATGCACAAATGCTTACAATACAAGGCTGACTCGGAGATTGGGCTGCTCAGAGACCATTTCAAGGAGAGCATGGTGTTTACTGTCAAGTCTGAAAAGTGAGTAACGGGTTGATATGGTGCTTTCCTGGTGGCTCATATCGTAAAGAATGTGCCTGCAATGCAGGAGACCTGGGTTCGATCCCTGGTTCGGGAGATCCCCTGCCTGAAGAATTCCATGGACAGAGGAGCCTGTTGGGCTACAGTTCATGGGATTACAAAGAGTCAGACAAGACTGAGTGACTAACCTTTTCGGTAGGGATAGTTATATTTGAGGAAGCGCCAAGCAAATAGCTGGTTGCAGAAATGATGGTACGCACTTGTCCTGTAGTTCCTTCAGCATCTTAGGAGGTAAGACCAGAGTGTTATTTAGCTGGGGATTTCCTTCAACTCTTCCAGTCTGGCTCTCCACTCTTCTTTATCCTGCTCTGTGGCCCCAAGGCTGCCTCTGGGCTATACTAATGTTCTTCTCCCTTGCCTACTGGTTCCTGATTGGGGCTAAGGGAGGAGGAGGGTCCTGGGTATATCTTCCCTAGGTTCCCCCCTTGCCAGGTTGCTGGGACAGCAATGCTTTCTGACAGCAAGGGCATTCATAAGCTGATCCTGTCCCTGTGCACCCAGGAATGGCAATGCTTCTATGTTGGATATTGTCAGAGACAGCAAGAGGCTTCATCATCCCTTGTTGATTTCCTTTAAATCTGTTCTACCTTGTAGATAATCCCTTCCTTCAACTCTGTACTGTGTTCCAGCCTGCAGACTCTTTCTTCCTAATGTGATGGTGGCTGATACAGAGACTTTAGGGCCACTTGGTTGAGACTACTAAATGCTGAGACTAGAGGCAGTATACAGGAGCCACTTCTCATGGTCCTTGCTAAGCTCTGAGTATGTAACTGGGCAGGACCCTATGGGGGCTTCCAGGGACAGGCCCTTTCCCGGTATAAAATAACTGTCCTTGATTCACATTTCCTGAGTTGGGTTGCAGGTGTGAAAATCTACCAAATGGAAGATGTTAACCACCTGATGACCATGAGCACATAGCCCCAGGCCTCCTGGAGCCTAAGGGCTGATAAAGTTCACCCCTGTGACACCACCGTGCTTCCTCATCATCAGCCAACCAGTCCATTGTTCAGGATCTGATCCTGTACCCTCTGATTGCCCCCCACACCCAACCAACTGGCTTTTAAAAATACTTTGCTGAAACCCTTGGGGGAGCTCAAGGCTAAAGAGCATGAACCACCTCATCCCCTTGCATGGCTCTGCAATAAACTTTCTCTGCTCGGGTTTCAGTTTGGCCTCACTCTGTGCTGGGCTCATGAACTTGCGTTAACAGGCACAGCCATGGATACTGAGCACATGACCAAGCCTAAAACTGATTTTCAAATGAGACCTTTGGAGCCATCCTCCCAGGAGAGTAATCTAGGCCAGAGAGACTGCCATGGGGAGTGTGCAAGCAGGCAAAGGCGGGAAATGACAAAGCAGATGGTGGTGCTCCTCCGGCAGTGAGCAGGCCAGCCCCGTGGTGGTGAGGTGGCATGCAGATGCCCAGCCCTGGTGGAATTCTATTCTCTAATGTGGCTGCTTTGACTCAGCACTGCTGGGAGCCGCAGAGCATGCCTCTTCAGCATTTATGAGCTCATTATAAGCTCCCGAGAAAAACACCAATAAAGGGTGCTAAGTTCCTCCAGAATGGCTTTTAAATTATTTTTTTTATTTTTTGAAAAAAAAAATCATGCTTCAAATAAAGCCTTAATTTATTGAATTCAAACAGAGAGAGGCAGCCACCCCTCACCCCACCCCCACCCTTTCCCCATTTCAACTTGATTTGAGACAGTTTTGGGAATGAGCAAAAAGTCACAGTGGGAGAAAACTCCAGCCCACGGCTATACCTTTTCTTTCATGGCCTGAGTACTGGCTTCTCAGACCAACCTCACCATGTAGATTCACAGGTGGGGCTGACGTACCAGAGGCTTCAGGGCTCAATGGAAGGAGCCAGACACAGCATCTCAAGGTACAGATTCAAATCCCAGCTTTCATGTTCACTAGCTGTGAGCTTTAGGGTTCCTTCCTCAATACGTCTGAGTTTGTGTTCTCTCTTTTATAAAATGGGATGAGGGTTAGATCTAACTCACTCTTTCCTTGTGATGGATAAATAAATGGTAGCTGAATGAGAACAGAAATGATACATATACACAATGGAATATTACTCAAATGTAAAAAGGAAAGCATTTGAGTCAGTTTTAATGAGGTGGATGAAACTAGAGCCCGTTATACAGAGTGAAGTAAGCCAGAAAGAGAAAGACAAATATACCGTATATTAACACATATACAAGGAATCTAGAAAGATGATATGGACTACCCTGTGCAGGGCAACAAAGGAGACACAGACTTAAGGAACAGACTTCTGGACTCAGTGGGAGGAGCGGGTGGGATGGTTTGAGAGAATAGCATTGAAACATACACATTAACACATGTAAAATAGAGAGCCATTGGGAGTTTGATGCAGGGCACCCAAAACCAGTGCTCTGTGACAACCTGGAGGGTTGGTGGCGGGGTGGGGGTGGGGGTTGGTGCAGGGAAGGAGGTGGGAGCGGGGATATAGAATAAAGGGGATGAATGTATGCCTATGGCTCATTCATATGGATGTAAGGCAAAAACCATCACCATATTGTAAAGTGATTATCCTCCAATTAAAATACATAAAGTTTTTAAAAAGTAATAATTAAAAAAAAAGAAGTAGGAGAAATGGAGGCCAGAGAAATAAAAGATTTCCGTGTTGAATCAAATCTTTCTTCACTGTAGTAGGAGATCTCCCTAAGGGTGATGGGAATGCTCTGTTTATTTTTAATCTATAGTAATATATACATATTTAATATGGATCACATGGCAATTGCATTAGAAAAACCTAGTAATTTTATGCAAAAATAAGTTCACAGCACACAGCCTCTCTTTCCTTGCCAGACCACCTGCCATGCCTAGAATGAAGATAGGCAGTATTCTTACCAGTCATTGGCATTTTGACCTGGCCATCTCCTTCCTGGAATCCCACTGCTGCCCAGTTGTCTGAGTCTTCGCAGTAAAATCAATTAAACAAACACATGTGTACTGAGTCTGTGCCAGAATCTTCATGTGGTACTCCCATCATTTTTCAATAGCTCTTTTCTTTCCTACCCCCAATACTTCTTAAAGTAGATGCCATTGCCCTCCTTTTAGAGATCAAAACAATTAATATATGTCAGATAATAAATGACCCGGCCTCCAATCCCCAAGTGAGAGTTCCAGGTTTTTCTCACTATATCACCAGTTTCCGTAACTGATCATAGGACATAGATAGTTTCTCCAGTCTAATCCATTGAACTCATAGCTCACTCCTCCCCCTACAAGTGAAAAAAATTCATTGTAGTAGACTTCAAGGTCTTTACATAAAAACAAAACAAAAATCAGCCCCATTCTTGTAGCTGCATTTGTGCATGCTCAGTCACGTAGGACTCTTTGTGACCCCATGGACTGTAGCCTGCCAGGCTCTTCCATGCATGGGATTTTAGAGGCAAGATTACTGGAGTGGGTTGCTATTTCATCCTCCGGAGGATCTTCCTGACTCAGGGATCGAACTGGCATCTCCTGCATCTCCCACATGGCAGGCAGATTCTTTACCACTGAGCCACTTGGGGAGCCCCATTCTTCTAGCTAGAAACTGGATAAAAGTTAAGTTATGTAGTATTAGGTAACTCGCCTTTATTCAGTGTCTACTATGTATCAGACATTTGTTTCCAGCACATTTTATTTGGATTATCTCATTTAATCCTCAGTCTAGCTCTATGAAATAGTATTATTACCCCCATTTAAAGATGAAAAAAAAACTGAGGCTCAGAATAGTTAAGGAATTTACCCGTTTCCTACTGCTAGTAGGGTGCTAGCGTTTGAGTCCTGGCCTTTGCCCTGACACTGTTTTGTCAACCACTCCACTATCTGCTATAAGCTGGAGATTATTTCATGTGGGCTTACTCAACTGTGCTTTTGTTAAGAGTCCTATGAAATCCATGGTCTGTATCTGACAATCATCCATCAGTTGACCCAAATCACAGCAGTAATAGAGCTCCCACTTGCTATATGCCTGTTCAGAAGCACACACCAGGACCAGAAAGCATTTTGTTTCTCTTCATGACAAGTTTATAAGAAGTCTTAGCCCCCATTTCCCAGATTGTCTGTTCAAAGTCAAATGGTAAGGAAATGGTGAAGCAGAAATTCCAACTAATTAAAGCAATTATCCTTCAATTAAAAAATAAACTAATTTAAAAAATTAAAAAAGAAAAAGAAATTCCAACCCAAATTTGTTTTTTCTGAAAATGTACATGGTGGAGTTGCATCTTAAAGAATATATTTTTTTCTGTGTTCTTTAGTTTCCAAGTGATTGGTTGTTAAAAACAGACAAACAATTTTGAGTGTAAAATAAATTCAATTAACTAATAACTAAGGGTACTGCCCCTTTCATACATTTATGAGACACCCCAATATTAAATCAATCAGTAGCTTTCTTTCTGTGACCTCTCCCTTCCAAATATTCTTTGTTATCTGAATGTCTGCCTTAGTTACATAAAGACTTGGCCCTGTCCTGTGTGTCTCTCAGAATGGAGCCGCTTCTCTGGATCAGATCCTGGGAGGCCCTGGGTGAGTATCTGTGGATGATGCTGATATGAGGATATAACTACAGAAGGAAGTCCTTGCAGTCCCAAAGGTAAGACCCACAGACCAGAGTTCTTTTCATAAGTCAGTCATCCTTTTCCAAAGTTATGCATTTTTTTTCCCTCAAAGCAATGATTCTAGGCACAGTCCTCAAAGCAAATAGTTCTGTTATAGTGGAGGTAATACAGCCAATTTTCCTATCTGTTTGTCAAGCACATTTAAAAACTTTGGCTGCCAATGAAGGGCCTTTCGTGGAGCTCAGAACTCCAAGTCTCTGTTCCAGGCTTCTGGAATCAGCCTCCTATGTGATGTCAACACCCTGAGGCTCCCCCAGCTAACTCCCAAATGTGGGCAGTTGGAAGAACTGAGCTCCAGTGGGCACCGGTTCACAGTTGGAAAACTCATTTTCTTCCCAAGGCTTCTTTGGAAGCCTGGTTCAGTATGGATGTCAGGTCCCTCTTAAGCTTGAGATAGAACCGAAAAGAGATGAGTGGACAATGATGGAGGTGGAGAAAGTGACAGTCTCTAGGAAGGGGTGGAAAGGAAGCCAAAACTTTATGTAAATCTGCTTCCATGGCTATGGGATTCCACTTAGTCTATTTATTTATTCAACTTTTTGTCCCCATCGTGACTGGGTGGGAATAAAAACTAGTTAGACACTGAAATAAAAATTGAGCACAGTTCAGGTTTCAAATCTCAAATATTTTATGAAACATCAGGCAGCCTCTTCAGCATTCTCTACCTCATTTTCCCCCCATCCCTTTTGTCCTCCCTTCCTCTTTCTCTCCCTCTTATTTTCTCTTCACTCTTCTTGGTTCTTTTCCCTATCTTTCCTCTTCAATAAGTAAATAATTCAGAACCATCATACTTACTAAAGTTGCCATTGCCCATCTATTAGCTACTAGAGATGCTCCCAAGATGGTGGGAAGGTTAGGTAGGAAAGATCTAGATGATACTGGTTTCATTCAAAGGGACATATTCATGGTAGACAGGCATGCTCTGGACACATTGCCTGTCTGTACAACTAGCCTTGATTGTGCATGGTCTTTGGAGGCTATGACATCATGTTTCCTGGCATCATCTCTCCTCTTTCTCGTCTCCTGGATAGGAAACCACTGCTTACTCCAAGTTGGGCTGAACTTTATTCTTTGTCACATAAGTATCTCCCTCTGTCTGAGCTGAAAGAAGGCTAAGTTCTTGCCTGGAGTTGTGGCAATCGGAATTTAATGTGAGAACATGCACCTTCAGGAGCACTGGGAAGACTCCATAATTCCTGAAAGCATTATTCTTGGAAGATTTCTGTGTGCCTTCTCTACTCTAACATGTCCTCTCCCAGTCCCTTGACTTTTGAGTTGATATCAAACTTGGCTGGCGAGTTTGCTGGCAACTTTGTCAGATACTAATTGAGCCTTTCTCTGAACTTCTGATAGTATATACGTGGGTGACCAACCCAACCCAACCTGACCCAGCTGAACCTAATCAGATGTTTGCAGTTCTGAAAGAATCTTGAGGAACGTGTCAAGAATCTTAAATGAATCCTCTTTCTTCTCTCCCCGCTGCTTCCTGGAAGCATTTATTACTAAGTTAAGCTTCAGGAACCGTTTCTATGGGGCCCAATGCCCTATGCTCAGTAACAGTCTGGGCTGCTCTTGGGTTGTTACTATCCTATCTTGAAGTATAGAACCCCGTGAGTCTTTCCTTAACTTCAACTTGCTTTTATTTTAGCCCCAGTATTCAGAAGGACTCACTTGCAGAGACCTTCCCTGGTGGCTCAGATGATAAAGAATCTGCCTGCAGTGCAAGAGACCCACGTTCAATCTCTGGGTGGGGAAGATCGCCTAGGGAAGGGAATGCTACCCACTCCAGTATACTTGCCTGGAAAATCCCATGGACACAGGATCCTGGGGGCCTACAGCCCATCAGGTGGCAAAGAGTCAGACATGACTAAATAACTAACATTTTCACCTTCTTCATTTCTTTTAGCTCTAAAATTCAGCAATTCTGAAATAATGAAAGATGACTGAGTGAATATACTGGTCTCTCTGAATCTCTGCCTTGAGAATCTCAGTTGCAGCTCTTGAAATCCTTATTCAGCTTAGTATTTAACCGAGTCTCCTGTAAAGCCATGTCATGCTTCAGTTCAGTTCAGTCGCTCAGTCGTGTCCGACTCTTTGCAACCCCATGAATCACAGCATGCCAGGCCTCCCTGTCCATCAGCAACTTAATTTGTGGTCTGCATCTCAGTAGAACAGTGTGAGAAGTAACTTCTTCCACTTACTTTATCCCCTGCAGCATGTGCCTGTTCTAATCAAATTGTTGGCAGTGTCATCAACTCCTTTCTAAGCAACTTGGGTTCACAACAGAATGATTCCTCTTCAGTGCCAATCTAAACAAGTGTCATCAACCCTTGTCCTAGGAAGTATTAAAAACAGAAGAGTCCCTTTGTGATTCTGAGTGGCTTTGTGACTTTCCTGGGGCAAGTGTTGGCCTCAGGCTTGTGTCTCCTCGTCATCCAAACTGTGGGTGGCACATGTCCCACCACAACCATGGCTGTGAGCTCAGAAGATTCACTCAAGCTTCATCATAAGCAATAATCAAGCCCAGTTGTATGATTCACAAAGGGTCTCCACAGTTGTCATTACATCTGATCCTCAAAGCAACCCTGTGAGCTCACAGAGGCAATGGAATTTGATATCAGACAACCAGGAATTGATGCCTCAGTGTGTGAAGCCAACTCCTGCACCACATGACCTCTTGTTGATACTAGAGTGAATAAAACAGAACTAGGCAAGTATGTCTTCTGCACCAAATCATCTGTTAAAAGCAGGGACAGGACTCTTGAGTCATCTGCTGGTTTGGGTTATCATGTGCTGTGCCTCATTTTTACTGTGCAGATAACTGAGTGCTGAGAGCAATGTTGCACAGGGTGAGGGAAGAGCAGGGCTCTGAAGCTGGAGAGAGTTGCTGATCCTCTCACTGCCTTTGGTGCTCTTGTTGTTGTTCAGTTGCTCAGTCGTGTCCAACTCTTTGGGACCCCATGGAGTGCCGCACACCAGGCTTCCCTGTCCTTCACTGTCTCCCTGGAGTTTGCTCACACTTATGCCCATTAAGTCGGCGGTGCTGTCCAACCATCTCTACCTTGAGCAAAAGGGTATTTTATGGATACTTCATTTATCAAAATTCTCCAAGCCAGACTTCAGCAATATGTGAACTGTGAACTCCCTGATGTTCAAGCTGGTTTTAGAAAAGGCAGAGGAACCAAAGATCAAATTGCCAATATCTGCTGGATCATGGAAAAAGCAAGAGAGTTCCAGAAAAACATCTATTTCTGCTTTATTGACTATGCCAAAGCCTTTGACTGTGTGGATCACAGTAAACTGTGGAAAATTCTGAAAGAGATGGGAATACCAGACCACCTGACCTGCCTCTTGAGAAATCTGTATGCAGGTCAGGAAGCAACAGTTAGAACTGGACATGGAGAAACAGACTGGTTCCAAATAGGAAAAGGAGTACGTCAAGGCTGTATATTGTCACCCTGCTTATTTAACTTCTATGCAGAGTACATCATGAGAAACGCTGGACTGGAAGAAACACAAGCTGGAATCAAGATTGCTGGGAGAAATATCAATAACCTCAGATATGCAGATGACACCACCCTTATGGCAGAAAGTGAGGAGGAGCTAAAAAGCCTCTTGTTGAAAGTGAAAGAGGAGAGTGGAAAAGTTGGCTTAAAGCTCAACATTCAGAAAACGAAGATCATGGCATCTGGCCCCATCACTTCATGGGAAATAGATGGGGAAACAGTAGAAACAGTGTCAGACTTTGTTTTTTTGGGCTCCAAAATCACTGCAGATGGTGACTGCAGCCATGAAATTAAAAGGCGCTTACTCCTTGGAAGAAAAGTTATGACCAACCTAGATAGTATATTCAAAAGCAGAGACATTACTTTGCCGACTAAGGTCCGTCTAGTCAAGGCTATGGTTTTTCCTGTGGTCATGTATGGATGTGAGAGTTGGACTGTGAAGAAGGCTGAGCGCAGAAGAATTGATGCTTTTGAACTGTGGTGTTGGAGAAGACTCTTGAGAGTCCCTTGGACTGCAAGGAGATCCAACCAGTCCATTCTGAGGGAGATCAACCCTGGGATTTCTTTGGAAGGAATGATGCTAAAACTGAAGCTCCAGTACTTTGGGCACCTTATGCGAAGAGTTGACTCATTGGAAAAGACCCTGATGCTGGGAGGGATTGGGGGCAGGAGGAGAAAGGGACGACCGAGGATGAGATGGCTGGATGGCATCACAGACTCAGTGGACGTGAGTCTGAGTGAACTCCGGGAGTTGGTGATGGACAGGGAGGCCTGGCGTGCTGCGATTCATGGGGTCGCAAAGAGTCGGACACAACTGCGTGACTGAATGAACTGAATCTTTATTAAGTGTTGACTATGTGCTCAGAGCTACACTAATGCTTTATGTTATACCATGTAGCAAGCCTCAGTGGAGAAGGAAATGGCAACCCACTCCAGTGTTCTTGCCTGGAGAATCCCAGGGATGGGGGAGCCTGGTGGGCTGCCGTCTATGGGGTCGCACAGAGTCGGACACAACTGAAGTGACTTAGCAGCAGCAGCAAGCCTCAGAAGCCACGAGGTATTTGCACAACCTGTTGCCTGTGCGTATATACCTTGTAACTGGAAAACTCTCTGCATATATACCTTGTAACTCTGTCCCCTTCATTCCACATCTCTATGAACGTCACACATTCAAAAAGTACTTTCCTGGCCACTCTGTAAATGGCTCATACCCTTCTATGATCACTCTTTCTCCCTCTTCCATGGCCTCATTTTTCTTTATAGCACTCAACATCATTATAGTCTGTATTTGTTCATCTGTGTAATATTTCTCCTCCCACCAGAATATGAACTCCTTGAGAGCAAAGACATCCTCCCCACCCAACACCACCCCCACCCACGGTATTTCCAGCACCTCAACCAGTGCCTGGCACATCCCATTTTACAGATGAGGAACCTGAGGTTCTGAAGGAGTGAATCATTTGCCTCAGGTGACAGTCAGATCCAGCTTTACCATTGAGTCTCAACCTCTTTAAGTAACTTATAAAGTGCTTGGGCTGCATGGCCCATCCACTGTCCTGTCAGGGCCTTCCAGACCAAAGTTAAAGGACCCAGCACTCTCAGCCACCCTCCTAACGGTGACCTTGCTGCCCCTACCCTGCCCCCAGGGAAAGGCAACTCTGTTCCAGCTTAAATTCCCTTCTCTGTCTAGCTCATCCACATCGTCTCCCTTCCCACGGCACTGTTTATGCACACGGACCTGTGTTGATGCATATCACAGACCCCTTAGTCATTGTTTAGCCATTACACTTTGCTGGGGTAATTTTCCATTCCTCTGTTTATATTCTATCTGTGCTTCTCTCCTCCGCCTCATTTTTAAGGGCAGAGAAAGACATGTTCAGTAATACAAGCAATAATAGTTATAATTAAGATGGAAGCACTTTGCCAAAAGGAGGATTTAGTTGTGATTTGTTGAATTCCATCCTGAGTGGATTATTTAAGAGTGAATTTAGGGCTCTTTTATGAGCCTTTCTGAACAAAGCAGTCTTCTGACGCTTCTATCTGCAAGGGCTTTGTGCCAGCCTTGGGGGGTGGGGAGTGAGCACAGGAGGGCACATGTTTAGAAAGGCCTGGCTGCTGAAAAAGCTTAAAAGGAGCCTTCAGGGGACATCCAAAAAAGATCTTGCAGTGTTTCTTTTCTGACCCCGTATCTTCTCCTGTGCTTGGTCATTGCTCTTGGTAGAGAATGGGACTAAATAACCCATGCCTCCATATGAGAACACATGTCTAGCTCAGCTTCAGTCTGAGTGTTCCCTGATGTGGATCCAGAGTAATTTTCCATGCTCTGCTTGAACTCATTACTTTTCCCACATCCTAGGATGGGACAGACAAACTAGACAGGGTGATAGCCCTAGCAGTTAAGGGAAAGGTGTCCTAGACGAGGGCCTGGTAGAGCTGGGCTTTGCAGGTGGCTCTTTGGTAAAGACTTTGCCTGCAGTGCAAGAGACACAAGAGACATGGGTTGATCCCTGGGTCAGGAAGATCCTCTGGAGGAGGAAATGGCCACCCACTTCACTATTCTTGCCTGGAAAATCCCATGGACAGAGGAGCCTGGTGGGCTACAGTCTTCGTGACTGAACAACAACACAGACCTGAATTTGAATATGAGCCTGACTTTACTCCCAAGGCATCTTTTCCTGAAACCCCAGTCTCCAGCCATCTGGAGTCCATGTCAAGCTTGTTCAGTGGTTGTATGGGGATGTAACAGTGGAGACATGGTAGAGGGAGAAACTGGAGGGGTATTTGTGGATGCAAAACCTGTTCAATTTCAACTGCATAGCTCCTGGTCCTCCTTGGTGCCTCAAGGGGCTGACCTTTTTCAGATTTCATTTCAGGCTCCCAGAATCACATAACTTCCAGTTAAGCTCAGCCAGTAGAAGGCCCTGGGTGCAGTTGGGAGGGAGGCAGGAAACGTGCCCTGTTGTTTCTTCCTCACCGTCTGCATCTTGAGGTTTCACCAGTAGCAGTTGCCTGTCTCCCTGGACTCCAGATTCCACTAGACAAGTATTCTGTGATTCCAGCTTCTGTCTGGTGGCCCCAGCCCTTAGGTTCTGATGGTCCTGTCTCCTCCTTTGTCTGTGCAGCCCACAAGAGGCAGCTGCATCTTTCTGTTATTACCTTCTGATCTGCCTCATTATCCCTTGTCTGACTGTTAGCTCTTCTTCCATCTCCTGGCTAACTAATTCCTGGTACCAAAATCCCTCTGTTTTAGATACTCAGGTGTGACTTTCATTACTTTTGGTTGGACGCTGACTGATACAGTGAAGTCTGAATTTACGAATGAAGCTAGGTGAGCACTTTCTTTGTGTCAATTTTTGTTTCTCCTTATCCACAGAAGATGCATGATAAATATGAACTCATCACTATAAGATTACACAGTTGTGAAAAGGTTTATGCTTTTATTTTTTCTCACAACAGAGTTTGATGAAGCAAAATACCAAAGGTTGAAGTAAAGACCCTTTAATAATAAAGAAGCATAGGGAAAAAAAAAGGAAAAGATGGCTCGGTCTCCTATTTTCTCCTCTTTCTTTTGAAATCAGTCTTTTTCACTCTGTGTTTTGAATATGGTTCAAACTTTCTTTTCTATGTCCAGCTCTTGATTTGGAAAGAGAAGGAGAGAGAGGGAGAGGGAGAGAGAAGTCAGCTCAGCAGGCAGCAAACCTAATGTGCAATCATTATGTGTGAACACTGTGTGCTTGGGTGAGCTGGAATTATTCATCTGAGAAGACATGAACCCGACTTCATTTATTTGGGCTTTGGGATCTGACCTCATTGGAAGCTGAAATTCAAGGGAAAAAACGAAGGGCAACGGGGCAGGGTTGGGGGGAGGGCAAAGGAGAGGGGAGCAGGGGATGAGCACATTCTCCCTTGGCGATGGGAAGTTGTTCCTTGGTCAGGAAAGCTGTTCATTTTTGAGGGCCAGACACTTTCTTCATACTCAGGTGTGAAGCAGGCTTCGGAAGTGAGTTTAGCTTGCCTGTGTGCTTTTACAAATGTGTTGGCTGCTCAGCAAATTCAGTATGGAAACCTTTTAGGTAAGCAGAAGAGAAAATTATATTTTAGGAAGTTCATTTAATAGAAGGTCAGAGTATAGAATCAAGAATGAAAAAAGGAGATTCTATGTTCTGGGCTTTCAAAGGGTGTGTGTGTGTGTGTGTGTGCATGCATGCGTGAATACGTGTGACACACACTAATTCAGACCAGCTGGGGTGATCTCACAGGGACCCCATGAGCCAGAGCTGTCGTTTCTCCATAGAGAGCACATCTCCCCTGGACGTGTGTACTCAGGTGCAGTTGAAGGGTCTGAGGTCATGGCTGTGGCCCTGGCCAAGATCCTCCCAGGCTTCGGTCTCTGCTTCCTCTAGAGACTGTTGGTTAAGAGCCATCCTTCAGAGGTCAGAGCCAGACCATGAACGCAGTGTGCATGAGGACAGCATGAATTAACCTTGGAGGCCAGTGGGCCTTGTTCATCCAGACATTGTCTTTCTTCTTGGAGAAGCTGGATGTCTCTTTCCTCTCTTTCTTCTTCCCTGGCCTTTGAGACCTTGAGCAGTAAATTTCTCTGGGGTGAATTACGAGGAACTTCTTCAAAGAGGCAGGGATGAGACAAACCTTTCCTTGGACCATGCCTCCACCTCATTCTGCTTTTCCAGAGCTCTGGTGGGCCCTGGATTCATCCGGAGTCCAGGGCATTGTGCTTTCTAAAAAGGCCAAGAAGACCCACTTATGTTGGAACTAAGGAGAGCAAGATAAAGTAAAGGGAGAGAGATTTCTTAAGGGGATACATTACAGGCTCCTACTAGCAGAGGACTAGAAAGGTCGCTAGGGTCACTACATTTATTCAAGCAGTAAAAACTTCTTGAGATTACTGAGGGGCCTGTACCCTCAAAGAGTTTCTCTTGGCTTCTTCTTTCTACTATTATATGCCAGGTTAAGCTTGGGAGATGGGAGGGGAGGTCTGGAATCACCCCAGGATTTCAACAATACAATGAGCAAATGTAGAAAAGTAGTTGTTTATTTGCAAATGGCTCATAAATGTTGTGTATGTGTGTGTGTGTGTGTGTGTGTGTGTTTAATTGTGTTCTCTCTATTTAGAGAATGGTTTGGGAAAGTAAGGGGGACTTACCAAACACCTACTATGGACCAACTCATTTAGTCTAAGGACTTTTCACAGAGGCAGAGAATCAGAGCTATCATTTTCTGGGGCTACAGTGACCACTGAATACTTAAAGAACTCTGTGGCTCAAAAAGAATCAGAGATGGCTTATAGCCTTGTTTGTGAATTAAATGCCTGTTTGTGAAAAGGCAGCTTAAATTAGTGAAGTGGGCTGGGTGGGGACTGTGACAAAATGAACAGTACATGTCCAGTCTAGAGGGGAGGAAAGGGGCTGCTTTCTTCTAGGTGTCAGTCCCAGGAGGACCATACATCCAGTAGGGCCAGATCCTGAGATATTTCAGAGCCAGAAAGTTGGTATTCATGTAAAATATTCTGACTTCATATGTCGGTGACCAATTAAAAACATTAATACAGTTGACAAGAATCAAACACGCCTGCAGATAGGGTCCTTCCTGCCATTTTTTGTCTCTACACTAATGATATTCAGGCTGCCCCATAACAGTCTACTCTGTAATAGAAATTGTTTTCTGCCTTTAAAAATACTGTTTTTCATGGAATTCAAGGATTCCATGGGAAAATCCAGGGATTTTCTGGATGTTGGGGGAAGAAAAATTAGTGACATGATGTGATGCCGAGGTTTCTTTTATTTCTTGTGGCTTATGGTTGTCATCCCAATTCCTTGAGAAACTTAACTTCTGAATCTTGCATTGTATGTGTCACAGGGCTGGGCAGAAAGAGGGCACAGACTAAGCATATGTTAATGAAATAAATGTGGCTTTCTTTAAGCTTAGCTAAACGGAGAAACTGGTGCACTTAGGGTGGGTGAAAATGATCTAAATTGTTGGCAGCCAAATATTTCTGTCTTCTTTGTAATTCTCTGAAGCTTGCATTAGATATCTACTGCTGGGTAACAAATTACTTCCAAACCTAGGTGCTTAAAAGAACAAACATTGTCAGTTGCTTTGTCTGAAATGCATATATGTGGAGTATTAAAAAAAGTGGTACTGATGAATATATCTGCAGGGCAGAAATAGAGAAACAGAAACAGAGAATGGACTTGTGAACACAGCAGAAGGAGAGGATGGGACAAGTTGAGAGAGTAGTATTAAGATAGCTAGTGGGAAGCTGCTATATAACACAGGAATTCGTCTCATTGTTCTTTGATGACCTCGAGGGATGGAATTGGGGGGTGAGAGAGAGGCTCAAGAGGAAGGGGATATAGATGTACTTATAGCTGCGAATACAACATTGTAAAGCAATTATCCTCCAATTAGAAAAAAATTAAAGAATAAACATTTGTTAGCTTACACTTTCTGCAGTTCAGGAATCTAGGTACCTCTTAGCTGAGTACCTCTTCCCTAAGATCTCTCATAAGTCTGCAAACAAGAGATTGGCTGGGGCTGCAGTCTCATCTGAAGGGCAGACTCTGAACTCACTCACAGGGTTGTTGACAGGACTCGGCTCCTCATGGACCTTTGGACTGAGGGTTGTTTTTTCCTATTGATAAGAAATGTCCTTCAGTTCTTTGCCTTGTGGGCCTCTCCATAGAACAGTTTCTATACGGGGAATTGGTTTCCATTAGAATAAAGAAGCAAGACATAAAGTAAGGAAGTGCAAAATAGAAACCAAAGTTTTTTTTTTTTTAAACCTAATCTCAGAAGTCCCATCTCATCACTTTTTCCCATATTCTGTTTATCAAAGGAGAATCACTAGATGCATCTCACACTTGAGAGAAGGAAATTCTACAAGTCACAGGGCTGTCATAGTAACAGAGCCATGAGGATTCTTGCCTGATCCTTTCTTCTGCTTATTTCTTATCCTTCCTTTCTGACCTAGAATTGCTGTGAGGTCTTGGGAGTTTTCACTCAACTTCTTCCCTTTCCTCCACAATTCCAGCATTTGTAGACATTTTTTTTCCTTTTCGTTCAACTCAATTCCATATGAAAAAAGACCAGAGAGACAAATCAGTTTTAGAACTGAAATTCAAGTAGGTTTTGGGGGGGACATGAGATGATGCTCATGAGGAGGAAGAGTGGATTCTGAGTCAATCAAGCTGGAAAGTTTTTCTGCCTGGTGTTCAGATCAGATGATCTTGGTCCTATAGTGACTGAGGGTCTGAGAAGTGGAAGACAATGTTGTTACAGTGTTTTCTCTGTTACATCTTTGGCATCAGTTAGTGGAATGGGTGAATATAAGTAAAGCTGGGATCAGAACCCTAGGACGAATCTTTCTTGAGAAAATCAATGGATCTGAACAGAGTAGGGCCAGGAATCTGTGTCAAACAATACGAATTTATGACTCTGATGTTATTTCAAAAGGGAAGAGAGTAGGAGCACCACTAGCTGAAGTGAACATCAATACCAATATTCAGGCATTCTTTTCAGGTAGGACTAGTACTTTGATTACTGGAGGTCCAAGGGACAGGCCATCAGTAAGAACAGGCAGAAAGCTGGCTGTGGACGGCCTGGCAGGGACTGAATTAGAGGTCAGGGGCAGGGCATCCCAGTTGCTAATGAGACTGGGCTTCAAGGAAGGTTCCCTGGGGAGACTGGGAAACAAGCCTGGATCTCAGTCACTGAAGATGAATACACAAGACAGAGAAGCAGCTTTGGAGAAAGCTAGGGCTTTTAACAGAGGTCTGGTCAAGAAATAGGTAAGAACCTGATTATTGGGGAACAAGGTAGTAGCCCCAGTCAGGCTGGACCAGTAGCTAGACAACAGAATGGACAAAAAGTTGACCACTGCCAGAAACCAAGATTGGTCTCAGAGTCTGGCATGGGGCTGAGACTACTGGTTGAGATCAGGCAGGCTTGCTTGCCAGGGGTAAGTAATGCATGAACCCAGAGCCAGGAGAGACATTAAAACCCAGCGACCTTGTGACCAATTGCACCGAATACCCTCTGATACCTCATGGGAAAATCAGACAAATGCTGTTCTGAGAGGCAATTAGGTTTCATGATTTCCTTCCCTAGTTGAACACCAGCATGAAATTGGAGGCTCTGATGCTTCCAAGCACCCATCTGCCTCTGTTCCTTTTCCCTCTTGTGAGGCAGGGTGAGCGAGAGGACACAACGGGACAGAGTGAGGGGAGTGGGCTGGGGATGGAGGGGGAGTGTGATAGACACGGTCTCCTCTGCCTCCTCACAGGCCACCCCCCACCCCCCCAGCTCTGGAATATTATTCTTCCCCTCTTCCTGCCAAGCCACACTCTCCACAGGGCACGAACATTTAACTCCACTTTTGGCTTTTCCAGAAATCTTCCCAAATCTTCTGTTTTCCTCATCCTTCCTCATCTCTTCCACACCACCCACGGCCCCCCGTCAACATCTGGCTTTTGCTCACCATGTTTCTAATTATGCGAGTAAATTTGTTTCCTTTCGCATTTTCCCCACCTGCCTGTATTTTCCTACCCTGTCTCCCTCTACCATGGGATGGAATACTACTCCCCCTGGATAGAGTCATGGTTTTCCCTTCTAAAGTAAATCCCTAGTGCCTAAGCTGAGCTCAGCCCACAGTAAATTCTCCAGTAACACAGTTTAATGGGCTCCCTGGTTGAAGGGGAAAAAAAAAACAAACCACCAAAGTTCCTTTCTGCATCTCTTCAGTATGCTTGATTTGCATTCAGTTTCTGGGCACACGAACTTCTGCAAATCTGCAGCATTTACTGTCCCATCCCCACTCCTATAACACTTGTGCTTTATCACAGCAACCAAATTAGCAGTGGCTTAAAGGTAGTGGTCAGAACACAAAGTTTCCTACTGCTCATAGAAACATGCACAGTATGGGCACCTCGTAATTGCTGAAGAAGTCCTTGCTGCATGAAGTGGAATTTTCCTAAAATGAATACTTGTGCCTTAGGACTGCAGTTTCATGATAAAACAATCAGGAGATTTGGCTGAATTTTCCACTATTTAACTCACTATGTTGAGGTCATGTAGAAACAACCTTTAAGAACACAATGACCTTTAAAAAAATCCATCTCTGAAGTCAGGCTTGGTCACTAGTCTTTGGAGAGATCACTTCTTGCGTTGTGCATTTTCCTCTGTTCTTCCCAGACTGAGGGAAGATGTTCAGGGTTCATCTGACCCCGGTTATCTACAAAGTTGAATTATAAAACTGGCCCTTTTGAACTATTTAAAAAATTAACGGATTCTTTTCCCCCTTGGGGCTTCCCTAGTGACTCAGACAGTAAAGAATCTGCCTGCAGCGCAGGAGTCCCAGGTTCAGTCCCTGGGTGGGGAAGATGCCCTGGAGAAGGGAATGGCAACTCACTCCACTATTCTTGCCTGGAGAACTCCATGGATTGAGGAGCCTGGCGGGCTACAGTCCATGGGGTCCTAAAGAACTGGACATGACTGAGCAACTAATATTTTCGCTTTCCTAGGATGAAAAGGATGCCAAAACAATCAGTGATACTTTTTTCACGAGGGTCAGAGATACTTAAAGAACACCTTGCATCAGTCACAAAATCTTTTCTGAGATTCTATATGGTATGGTAGGGGTCACCAACCTGCAGGCCATGGACTGGTACCTCTTGTCAGATCAGCGGTGGCCTTAGACATGAAGTACACAATAAATGTAATGCTCTTGAATCATCCTGAAACCACCCAGCTAAACCTTGCCCTTGGAAAAATTGTTTTCTGCAAAACTGGTCCCTGATGCCAAAAAAAGTTGGGGACCACTGCTAAGGTACTGCTGCTCTGACAATGGATGGGGGAGGGCAGTGACCATGGGGAGGTCTTGCTACATCAGAATGCATTTGGCTTTAGCATGATGCTCACATGCCAGCTCTGTGGAGTGAGCAGATTAAGTGTTGGGGAGAAGTGGAGGCGCTGAGAGTCATCAGAAATGCCATCCTTGGCTTCTGTCCACCTGAGCGCCTCACCCTTTCATGTGAACAAGACATCAAATCCTACTGTTTGCGTTGGCTCTGCCCTGCTCCATGATTTCAGTTCCTTGTCTCCGTCCCCCGATGTGTGGGCTCATTTCCGTCCTTGGAGCCCTATTGTTTTTCTGACTTGAGCAGTTCATCCAAAAACCTCAGTAATAGGGCCTTTGTATCACTATTTACTTTTCTAATTATATATGTCTTTCCCTTCCCCAATGGTTGAAGATATCCAACTGCAATGGAAGTAACTTCATGGGGAAGAGTAAGAGCAACAACAACAAACCGCTTCACTCTTCTGGGTGGAAACATGCAATTGTCCCCAGAGGGGTAAGGAAAAAGTGGCTCATATTTGGAGAAAGAAGTTGGAATGAGGGAGTGAGAGCAGACGGGCTACTCTGGTATCTGACTCAAGGGATATGAGAAAGTAGGCAGTGTGTTAGTTAGAAAAGTAAAGCGTGAGGCCAGGTCCTGGAAAGGCCCTGGCACAGAGTCCCAGAGGTCTGGACTGGCTGGGGTCCTCTTCTGGGACTTTTGATTTACTCTCCCGTCCCCACTCTTATAACATGGTGCTTTATTACAGCAACTGAATCCCAGTACTTTGGGGATTCTTGAGGTGCTAGTAGCTGCTCTTGGAACTTGCCTTGCCCTGCTATCCTAGAGTCAGGCTGGGACTTCAGGAAACTGGCTTAGAGGATGAACCTAGGTTTCAGCCCTTCTTATTGTGAGCTTGAATTGAGGGTTGACATAGATCCCTCAGTTTAAGGATGAGATGGCTGAGAGGTCGCAAAGAGTCAGACACGACTTAGAGACTGAACAAGATATCCCCAGCTACAGCGGCGATAGGCAGGATGATGCAGTGGGTGGAAGCTTTACCCATAACAGTGATGGAAACCCCGAGTGCGCTGTGCAGGCAACCCCGTGCAGAGCTCCAGGACTTGCATTCCACAGTGGACACCTATTGTTTTTGCCTCCCAGCATCATCTCCCTACTTTTACTGGTATATCCCCTTATTTTCCTTTGAGAAACTATACCTCTTCTATTCTCAGGTTATGTGAAATCCAGGTAAGGTCATAGGATTCCTATCTAGCCATGATGCTGGCTCTACTAATTGGCTCAGGGATGGTGTACACAGATTTGTCTATTGCAAATTTGACCTTGGAGTTGTGATGTTGGGGATAAAAAGATTTCTGATGATATTTTTTGAGTGCTTGGGTCAAGCCATGCCTGAACTTTTCAAAAGCATGACTCGGTGACTGTCCTTGTTCATTTAACTCAGCCTGAGTTGAATTTCTATCTCTTGTAACTGAATGAGTGATTTGTTCATGTTAAATACCAGCCCATAATATAGTCGATTCTCTTTTCCAAGCTGGTTCTCCTCTCACGGAGCAGAAAGGAAGCATTCCATACCTGTTACACTCATAAAAGAGCCAATGGACAAGAAGTGGAAGACATGAGAGCTAATGGTTGGACTGTAGTTTTCTTGGTTCCACTGACTTTATTTTGGCTGTGGTCTAGGAAGCGGAATCCAGGTCCTTTTAAGCCCTAATTTAATTGTGGCTCCTAAGGGAGAATTTCAGATCTTAACCAAACTCCGAGGGGCGTAAGGGAGGGTGGGTGGTTCCTGTAAGCCCTCTGTGGGAATTCCTTTTGAGTACTGGTTTCAGACTGTACAGCCAAATAGGCATTTGGGTTAACGAGGGCCAATATTTTTTTCTGAAGGCTACTGAAGGCCCCAGATAGAAGCAATTCACATCCAAGCAATTCACATTTTTTACTATCATCTTTCAGAGGCTGAGTTGACACCACAACTGATGATCCCCAGGCTGAAAGGAATGGGTAACCTTGGCTGTGACGTTTGGGTATGCTGCACATTCAAGATTATAGTACTGTTCAAATTAACCTGTTGGTATGCACCTTTCCTCGATAACATTACCTTGAACTCTGAATGAGAACAGTGCAGGAAGACCCCGAACTTGAGGACTGGCTGTATTTCAAAAATCATCTCTAAGTCTGAACATTTCCTCAAAAAACAAATTTCCAGATAGTCTAAGGTCCAACATTATTAATGGTTATTAGTCTCCTAATAGTGCATTGCTTCTTGATGAAGATTTCTCTGATCATTTTAATCACTTAACTTTTTTCCTCTTATATGTGGCACAAATGTTATGAGGCTTTTAAAAACTTTTTCTTAAGTTTAAAAATCTTCTACTCAAGTAATTGTACTACCTGAGAGTGTTCAACTTATTTCTATCATTTGCGTGTGTGCTAAGTTGCTTCAGTAGTGTCCAACTCTTTTTCATCCTATGGACCATGGCCTGCCAGACTCCGATGTCCGTAGGATTCTCCTGGCAAGAATACTGGAATGGATTGCCCTGCCCTCCTCTAGCAGATCTTCCTGACTCAGGATCAAACCCACGTCTCTTACATCTCCTGCTTTGGCAGGCAGGTTCTTTACCACTGGCGCCACCTGGGAAGCCCCATTTCTATCACTATATGCTAACAAATGAAAGTAGAGGCTACATGGTGCACATTGTTCTGTTTCTTTCTTTTATTTTTATTTTTACTTTATTTTACTTTACAATACTGTATTGGTTTTGCCATACATTGAAATGAATCCACCACGGGCATACATGAGTTCCCAATCCTGAACTCCCCTCCCACCTCCCACCCCATATCATCTCTCTGGATCATCCCTGTGCACCAGCCCCAAGCATGTAAGAAACGAATCTCCAGTCTATCTTGGATACAGGATACAGGATGCTTGGGGCTGTTCTGTTTCATAACATTGTTTACAGTGTGTTTCACATAGTAGGTGCTTAATTGGTGTTTATTCAATAAATACCCAAATGTTCCACAGTTTATATCTTTTACCCTCTTGTGGAAAACATGGTTCCTGGGTTCCAGTTTGTGGTTTGGAAATGAATTGCCTCTCTTCAATCTAACTGGTCCACCCCCAACATTCATCCAATGAATAATTACTAGGTATTTTTCTCAGCATCATATGCTATTCTAGGACCTGGCGACCCCAAAGAGAGTAAGAGTGATGCGTCCTTGCTTTTCAAAAAGGTAATAATTTCAAATCACGGAACAGTGGACTGCAGGTTTAGGTCTCTCCTGCTCCAGCTGAACTGATCCTCAGGGTAAAACAGCTTGCCCAGGTCCTCACAGTGACTGAAAGAGGATGCTGTCAGGAGCTATTCTCTCATATCATCATTGTCGGCTTGTGGCCAAGCTTCTCCCTCCCCTGAAATGTTCTCCTACATTCCTCAGAGCCTCCCTTAAGTCTTTGCCAAGACTTACTTTTAAAAGCTACCTGTTTTCTTTATTTACTTATTTTCTCGTTTATTTGTGAATGTTTACTCCTAACCTCTCTAAATAGAAAGTCATTGTTAATCTTGCCCCCTAGGAAGCTGACACAGTGAGTACCCTCCAGGGGGTGGGAATCAGGACGGGTCAGTTAGGATCCCAGAAGCTCTATATCCTGGGTGGACATAGGATGCTTCCTTAAAGGAGTGGCTATGAAGATTGCCTCCCCTCAGCCAAGCATGAGGCTGACCTTACAAGCAGCCGCAGATCTCCTCTGGCCCTGGAATCCTGACCACCATCACTGCCAAATAGGGCCTGGCTCCATTTACATTTTCCTGAGTGTCTCTCCCCCTGTTTACCACAATGTTGTCCTCACCTCACCAGGCACAGAGAATAGACAATTGTTTCCTGAAACTACTCAGCAGCGTTACCTGACTGAGCAGTGTCCCCAATTTCATGTCTACTCAGAACCTGTCGATGTGACCTTATATGGAAATAAGGCTTTTGCAGATAAAATCAAGTTAAGCTGAGGTCATACTGGATTAGGTTGGGCCTTAATCCAATGACTGGTGTCCTTATAAGAAGAGGGAAATCTGGACCCAGAAGCACACAGAGGGAAGAAGGCTATGTGGAGACAGAGGCAGAGACTGGAGTCATGTGGCAAGAGCCAAGGGACACTATGAATTGCCAGCGAATACCAGAAGCTAGAAAGAGGCAAGGAAAGATCCTCCCTTAGAGCCTTCAGAGAGCATGGCCCAGCTACAGCTTAATTTTTAACTTCTAGCTTCCAGGACTGCGATAGAATAAATTTCTGCTGGTTTAAGCCACTTAGTTTGTGGTAATGTGTTATGGCCATCCTAGGAAATGAATACAGAAGCCAATCATTAATGTCCACAAAAGCACAGGAGGAGTGGACAATGGGGCTCCAAGGGCAGCTGACTTCTTTCTAGGGGACTTTTCTGCCTGTCAATTTCTGTTTTAAACTGACGGTAGAGAATGAGTTTTAGGATTTTAAGAGCATTTTATTTTAAATTTATTTCTTCATTTTTTACTGGAGGGTAGTTGCTTTACAATGTTGGGCTAGTTTCTGCTATACAATGAAGTGAAACAGCTATGTATATACCTATATCCTCTCCCTCTCCAGCCTCTATCCTGTCTCCTCATCCCACTCCCTAGGTGACCACAGAGCTTTGAGCTGAGCTTCCTGTGCTATACAGCAAGTTCCCACTAGCTAGCTATTTTATACACGGTAGTGTATATATGTCAGTGAGGAACATATTAAAATTGTCTCTCATCTGAAAGGTCCTGGCCTTTTGGTACACTGAGACTCTTAGGCTGAAATGGTTAAACAAATAAATAAAAATTTTATTATACATATATTACAAAAAAATATGTTGGCCAAAAAAGTTCATTTGGGTTTTTCCATAAGTGGAACCCAAATAAACTTTTTGGCCAGCCCTATATCTATCTATCTATCAATTAATCTATCAATCTATCTGTATAAATACATAATATCATATTGGTCCTGTTTCTCTGGAAAATCTTGATTAATAAATTATATATATTATATACATGCTTGTGTGCTGAGTCACTTCGGTGGTGTCTGACTCTTTGCAACCCTGTGGACTGTAACCCACCAGACTCCCCTGTCCATAGGATTCTCCAGGCAAGAATATTGACATGGGTTGCCATGCCCTCCTCCAGGGGATCTTCCTGACCCAGGGATCAAACCCATGTCTCTTGCCTTTCCTGCCTTGCAGATGGGTTCTATACCACTGAGTCACCAGGACACCCATTTATTTGTATACAATATGGGAGAGATTCATCATATATATAAGAGATTCATTATAAGAAACTGGCTCATGTGATTATGGAGGCTAAGTAGACCCAAGATCTGTTGTAGGAAAGCTGAAGACCCAGGAGAGCTGATGGTTTAATTTCAGTCCAGATCTGAAGGCCTGAGAACCAGGAGAGCTGATGGTATAAATTCTAGTTTGAAAGCTGACATGTTCAAGACCCAGAAGAGCCAGTTTCCATACTAGTCTGAAGACTGGAAGAGACCAATTGCCCAGATCAAAAGGCAGGAGGAGTTCCCTCTCACTCAGTCTTCATTTAATTAGATGGGATACACTCACATTCTGGAAGCCCGTCTGCTTTGCTCTGTCTCCACTTCAAGTGTTACTATCACCTGGAAGCATCATCACACACTAACTCAGAATGATCTCTGGCCAAGTGTCTGAGCACCCACCAGTGATCCGATCAAAATGACATATAGAATGAATCATCACAGCAACGTGTACATAAAACATCAGATCCATGTTGACTTTGAGTGACCATCTTCAAAAAGATATGATTATCTTAATCAAGGTCGAGGGCCAAAGCATAGCTTTCCTCAGTGCCATAGCCTGGGATCCCTGGAAACTGAATGTGAGACAAATACTTGAGTACAGGGAGTTTCTTTGAGAGTGTTATCCCGGAGAATTGGAGAATAGGATGGCAGAAGTGAAACACAGGAGGAGGAAAGTCAATTCAAGCCTGTGTTAAGGAATTGGCCACCACTATAGCCACTGGTCCTTGCTGCTGCTGAGACATTTGGAAGAATCTTGTACAGTGTGTCTCAGAAGGACCTGTCTAAGGGACAAAATAGAGAATTACTTCTACTCCTATTCCTATTCCTGGTCAAAGGCAGCCCTGCGTGCATTTCCTTTCCTACAGTGCCAGTGTGCATATACTTCAGGGAAACACAGGCTTGCCCTTGCCTCACTCCCACAGTGCCAGAACCGGGTGCAAGTGGCAGGGAGCACAGGGTTGAGGCAACTGTGTCTGCACAAAGTCTATGTTGCTGATCAGTGGAGCAATGGCTGGAGAAAGAGATGGGGACAAGCAGAGGATTTCAGAATGGTGCCCCATGAGTGCCTCATATACTTGGGGACACTGGTAAATATGTGTCATCTTGTGTGGCTTCCTATTTTTGATAAGAATGCCATCTTATAAGATCAAGTCTACCTCTTGCTATAGCAGTTGAAATTGTCAATACCTTAGAAACTAAGTAGGCTGGGAAAACAAAAAAGAACATCTGGGTCCATGCACACATGTCAGAAGAAGAACCTACCCCGGGCGTAGATGTAACAAATAAAAAGATACCAAGATCCCTTCTGGTGTCACAAATACAATCAGGTCTTGGGTAGATTGGGGAAGAAAATCTCTTCTCTCTTCTGGGTGTCCTGCTCAGTTGCTTCATTTTCTGTTGCTTCCAGATAGAGTTTCTCTGGTAACGCATCTCACAGGAGAAGCACCCTACCCCATGTACAGGACTGCCCAGCTGAGGTCTAGAACCCAGCATGACCTTCTGTCTGTGACTCTTTAGGACTAGTGAAGCCAAATTCAACCTCTATATCCTGATCCCAAATTAAATATTGGAGACTGAATTTTGGGTGAAGTGAAAAAGAATAGCTGTATAGCTTTGCCAGGCAAAGGGGATAACAGCAGATTTATGCTCCCAGAACTGTGTGTCCCCACTTGGAGAGGGTAGTGAGGTTTATAGTAATGATTCAAAGGGGGTGTGATCAGGTCATGGACAGTCTTTTGATTGGTTGGTGGTGAAGTAAGTAACAGTCTGCATCATCAACCTTCAGGTTCCAACTGGTCTGAGGTCTACCTGCTTGTGGGCAGCATATCATCAATAATCATTAACCTCTCCCACCTGGAGGGGATTTTGTTATCTGCAAAATGGCTCAAAGATATTTTTGTGTTTATCTGTTGAAGGGAAACCAAGACTTTACCCCAAGTCTGAGTTATTGTTTCTCTTGATTATTTCTCTCGTCTTGCATCACCTCCCTTCCCTAATTAACAACTGCTTGAATCTAGAACTCAGGGAAGGTCATGGAGGCTGAATAAAGCTATTTCCTATAATCAAAGGGATAAGGAACACACACAGGATTTGTGTCCAGGAGTCCCACCAGACCCTGCTTGGTATCACTAGATTCAGATACAAAGCTTTTGATTGGCTCACCTATTACTTTGAGTCAGGCTATAAGTCTCTCTAGCACATGGATGGATTGCCCTTAGGTCAAATGTCCATTTTGGCGCAGTTGGTTATATTTGGGAATGGGGTTAGAAGGCATGAGACACAAACACTTAGAGAATAGAAACTAAGAATAGAGATTCCCTCAAAAGAGAGGCCACAGAGACAAAATGGAATATTCATATAAAGCATTTGTAGTTGGCTATCGTGGTCTGGACTAGGAGTCAAGAGGAATTGAGTTCAAGATCTGCTTTAGTCACATGCTTCTGTGAACCTAGGGCAATCAGGTAAATTTCCCAATATTCAAATGCTTCACATAAAAGAAAAAAAATAAGGGACACAGGTCTGCACATCTCTAAAACCCCTTCCAACTCAAACATCTTCAGGACTTACGCAGAATCAAACTCATCTCCTCACAGTTGAGGCAGAGTTGTGTTGTCACAATTTTAGGGAAAAGGGATGGTCAGAAGCCCTGGGCATGTCCAGACAAATCATGTTTCCTCAGGAGAGCTCCCTCGTGAGAATCCCCCAGAAGATGCTCATCCGCTTCTCCACACCTCAGAAGACCACACTCTGTCCTTCTCCCTTCTTCCTTAGAGGCATAAAGAAGATGCGGATGGCTCTGTTATTAGCAATGCAGGAAGACTTCAGCACACTCCAGCTTCAATTCAGGTGCCCTCAGCTTTTAAACGCACTCCGAAGAAAGTGGACATATCTGCTCTTTTTTGACAGTTCCTCCCATTTTGGCCATCAGTGAAGGTAAGTTCACAGAAGCAAGACCTCTTGAAAGAGGTGGGAGCCATGGCCTTGATGGGAAAACCTGACGTTGAAGAAATTATTATCACTGTGTTCAGACTACAGGTTTAAATACTCCTCAATTATCCCACCTTGGAATGGGAACTTCTCCCTTGCTACTATTGCCAATTAAAGTCTTAATGGGGTTCAGGACTCAGCAAACCATTCTTCATGAGAAATTCTCTCCTTTAGGTAACAGCAGCATAGAGGTCATCTTGCTTCACTGTTTGACTTCAATAATAAACTCAATAAACATAAAAACAGGAGTCGACTCTTCTCCCAGGAAAGATCTTCCACTGGTCATTTGAGTTTAGCATCTAAGTTGTGTAACCTTATGCAGAAGGCCATAACCTCTTTTCCTCTTGATTCAGGTCACATCTTCTTTTCCTGATCTCCTATGAAGTGGAGGGACCAATTATTATGCTCTTTACAAAAATGCTTAATGCTAGAATCATGGTGTGTTCTGGTTTCCAAGCCAAGGTGACTCACGTATGCAGGTACAGGGGTCAACTTGTTCCTTAATCATCCTTGACATTCCTGAAACTGTTCTTTAAGCTTCTGTTTTAAAATTTTTATTGCAGTATAATTGTTTTGCAATGTTGTGTTAGTTTCTGTTGGACAGCAAAATGAATCACCTATACATATACATATATCCCCTCTTTTTTGGATATCCTTCCCATTTAGGTCACCACAGAGCACTGGGTAGAGTTTCCTGAGCTATACAGTAGGTTCTCACCAGTTATCTATTTACACATAGTGTCAATAGTGTATATATGTCAATCCCAGTCTCCCATTCCTCCCACCCTTTTTCCCCCTTGATATCCACATGTTTGATCTCTACATCTGTGTCTCTATTTCTGCTTTGTAAGTAAGATCATCTATGCCATATGTCTAGGTTCCACAGATATGCATTAATATACAGTATTTGCATCTCTCTTTCTGACTTCATTCTGTATGACAGTCTCTAGGTCCATCCACGTCTCTGCAAATGACCCAGTTTTGTTCCTTTTCTTGGCTTAGGTACTTTATGATAATAAATTGAGTGAGTGAAAATTGTTCTTCTAGAAAACCCAGCCTTCAGGGAGGGAGCTTAATTTACCGTATTTGCTATGAGTTCCAGGTGTTGCAGACTCCCTTACAATATTTCCAGGAGGTCCAGCTGGCCCCACAAAGGTCTACATGGACAATGGACATTTCCTTCAAGGGTCCGTTGTTTGCTGAGTTCCTGTCTTCAAGGGCTTTCTGGGAAAAGGGGGTCACAAGTCACAGGGGTGTCTGTGAATGGTACCACCCATAGAAAGCCTCACGTTGTCCCTGACTTTCTCACAGTAAGTTCTAAAATAAGAGGAAAAGCTGCCAGGAAGCACGTCTGTTTGCTATCTGACTAAGCAGAGGGGCAGGAATTGGTGGTGGGGTGATAGAGGGCATTGTCAGCATTGTCTCTATTTCTGCTCCACCCTGTGATTCTGGCTGAATGGACAATATCGTCCCTGGCAAAGCAAAGAATAAAGCTTGGGAGGGTCTTGAAGATCAAGTTTATCTTCAAGTTCATTTTACTGCTATGACGTTGACGCCTCCCCAGATTTGCTTTCATGGCAGATCCTGGCCTGCAGCTCTGGTCCAACTTAGGTATGAAGTTTTATATCACTCTGCCCGCTGACACCTGCTCTCAAAGGATAAGGGATGTTGGACACACAAAGCAGCTCCAGGAAGACAGCGCTGTTGACTCTTGGTTGACAATGATCAGCCTGAAGCTTTCCCCCTCAACATGTCCTGTTACATGTTTGTAGGTTCACAAAGCTAAGACGAAGTTTGGGAGCCATTTCCTCAGCTCTTTCTGACCATCCTCTTTTGGGCTTTTGTCTATTCCAGTGTGGAGGGAGGTAAATTTTGGTTGGTAGGGGCATTGGAGTTGTATATGCAGGACTCTAGGACAATTTTGCCTATTTCACAATTCTGCTAAACATAGAACATAGTTTTCACCCTAACTTGTCCTCACCCTTCCCTACCACCCTCCCCACTTTTAGTTAGTGCCTAAGAATTGATTTGTTTATACCTCATCTCTTTTGTTTTCCTCTGTAACATGGACCTTGTCCCCAAGGAAGCCTTAAGTAGCCTTTCCTTTTCCAAATCATACCAAAAAGAGTAGAGTAGAGCCAGTACAAGAGGGAAACTTTAGTGAGATTAGGGTAGGATTGGAGGTAGTGTCAAGTGGAATTTCATACTCTACTGATGAAGGAATTGAGATTCTAAGATGTCATCCAAATTCTAGTGTATTTTTCAGAGTTTAATAGTTCCCTTTGTACACAGAATGAATTATTTCAGAGGTAAACTATTTCAGAGGTAAAGTCTTCTCAGGTGACCAAATTAGGTAAAACAGGTAGGTGGCCATTTTCCCTCTTGAAAAATTCTGAGTATTTCTCCCATTTTCTCTGGCATCATTCTTTAATTTTTTATATCATAAACATGATATAGTGAAAATGAGGTGGATGATGCCAAGAAAATGGAAAGTTACTATTCTTAATGCTCTTTGGCTTGAAAATATAATTTGGGGTTGCTTTTGTTTGTTTGTTTGTTTGTTTTTGTTATTTTTTTTTTGGTGGAGACATAATGAGGGCCAGCTTATGAGCTGTCATGTGAACCCATTGCTCCCAGCTGACATATCAATAGAATCATTAATTTCTTTGACATGTAAACATGACTCTGAAAAGAAAGTATTATTCTATGGGACTGGCGTTACTTTGGTCAAGATTTTCCCAGTTGGCATTTGGGCATCTTCCTAGCTCTGGGTCACTCACCAGTGTTTAACACCTAATTTGGTCACCTGTTTAAGTTGAATATGCCTGATTTGAAACAGAAAGCCAACTTATTATTTCACCCAAAGAAATGGAAGTACCAAGCAAGTCAATATTTATGTCTTGGCATAACCAGGACATATTTAATAATAGTTTATGAGGTGGCCAGCTCTTTTCTAGCTGTTGCAGGAAATACAAAGACATTTAAGGCATGGTTTCTTACAGAAAGAGCTGGACACTCAGTAAAGCAGATGAAGAGGTTAAAAGTACAAAAGTTGAATGAGTAATCATGGCAAAAGAGTCATTTGAAGGATGACATGAGAAAATAGAAAAATAAAGGAGACATTTCAGTGAACTGTAGGGGGGTAGATGGTTCATGGAGAAAGTGAGGTTTGGGTTGTCTTTGAAAATAAGTAGACCATTGATAATTGTAGTTGCAGAGCATAAGAGGAGTGAAAGTTAGATGGGAAAGTAATTGCTCTGCCATGTGAGACCGAGTTGGATGAAAACAATGGCCTGATCCTTATTAAGGAAGCTGAAAATTTCACCTCCAAACCCTGCAGAGCTAGAGCCTTATCTGAAGAACTGAGAGGGAAACACTTCAATCACCAGCTACTTTGAGGTAAAACAAAAAACCGTTTCCTAGGCAAACCAATGCTATCATGAAAACAGGACCATCACTCTGACTTCCCATCCTTCTCACCTCTTTTCTGGCTTTCCAAAAATTTGGGAACTCACTCAGATTGGGAAGTTTGGAGACCCGTCCCTGCAGGCTGGCCTGGCACAAACAGGTAAGGGAGAATGCTACCCAGCATGCAAAGTAGAGTGGGCTGGTCCCTCAGGGGCACCAGGTGCTTCTCAACAAACTGCGAACGAATGAAAGAGGCTCTAAAATGTTCCAAGTGAAGACGGAGGGGGGGAAGGGCATTGGGCAATGAGTGATATTAATCCTTCATCGTTTCCTCCAAGGGCAGGGTCAGTGGCCCAAATAAACATGGTGCCCCACAGAGATGGTCCCACAGCCAAATGGCTCTCAGCGGCTTGACTCAAAGTCACCTGGACAGGCCTGACGGAAATGCAGGACAGCCCAGCCCTTCCCTAATGGGTTTTCCAGAGTCAATCTATCATTCTGCCCAGAGAAGGGGAGGATGAAAAATAGATCAGGTGCCATAGGACCGTGACCTTGCTTACTTGGACATGGAAGCAGGTGAAGGAGAGGATGACACAGCTGGGGGCCCTGGGGAACGCTGGCAGCGATGCATTCTGAGTTCAAATGAGAAGGCTGAGATGCTGGCTTGGAGGAAAACTGGCACTGACTGCCTCCAGCCAGGGCTCTTTCTGGGCACTGGGCAAGGCCCGCGGCTTTGGGAGCTGCCCCAGGCTGCCAGTGGTGCCAGCGCTCCATTCACTCTGTGAAATGTATTAATTAGTAAGTGGTTTTGGCCCAGAGAAGGTTGCCGTGGCTTCGGATGAGTATAGCAGAAAAGAGGCAAGTCCATCTACAGGCGCCTCTGAAAAATCTCAACCTCCTGTGGGCTGAGAATAGCTTCCACTAGGGAGAAAGTGAGACCCTGACAAAGTTGGATGGGGAAAATTCAGATAGCCATGCAAAGTCATATATATCCACCAGCCCAGGACAGCGAAAACCAATCCCAGCCTAACAGATTTTGTGCTGCAGATAAGTAAGATTATCGGGAACAAAACAAAACACCCTGCAAAAGGGGTGTTTCTGAGTTCCCTCTGCACTCTGCTTTCACTCTCTTTTCTAAAATGGCTGCAGAAAACACTTCGGTCTGATTTTGCTATGGCTTGTCAGAGCCAGGTGGCGCTAGTGGTAAAGAGCCATCCCGCCCATGCCGGAGATGCAAGAGCTGTGAGTTCTATCCCTGGGTTGGGAAGAGATCCCTGGAGGGAGGGTATGGCAACCTATTCCAGTGTTTTTGCCTGGAGAATCCCACAGAGAAGCCTGGTGGGCTACAGTCCATGGGGTTGCAAAGAGCTGAACACTGCTGAAGTGACTTAGGATGCAAGCATACACAGTCAGAGCTAGAAGACATCATCAAGACCTTCAGTCTTACTTTCTCAGAGGGTGAGCTGGATGGACTTTTCCTAGATTCCATGGCCAGCTAATGGCAGAGGTGGGAGGGGTGAGGAGAGGGCACACACTTGAGAAACAGATCTATCTCATCTGTGGATTCTTTCTCCCACCTCACATTGGTGCATCAGCTATGCTCAGGTCTACCTGCACAACCCTGGGAACACAGGGGTCTCCAAAGTAAGTCGGGCACGGTCTCCAGAACTACTGGTCTGAATGTGATTCTGAACCTCATGGTTGGGCAGACTGCCCACCCCTACAGCCCTCTCTCTGGCTCCTCCTGGATCTCGTCGCTGACATTTTTCAGAACATCTGCCTTAAACTTGTCTTCCCCTTTGAAGAAGTAACTTTCCCAACATTCATGCCTATCTAATCAGTCCCTTCAAGGGACAAAAATCCTGCTGAAAATTCTGGCAGAATACGAGTAGAAAGTAAATGTTGAGAGAAAGGCAGAGAATTAAGTTATAAAGGAGGAAGAAAAAGAGAGAAAGCAAAGAATGCAAGGCAATTCACATCTGTTGTCTGTTTCATATGCCCCAGGCCCAGATACATAGTTATTTAATTTACTCTGCAAATAACCCTATTGTCACGTGCATGACTATGGTTGCAGTTGCATGCTTTACAGAAAAGTTCACAGCCCAAAACTGGCAGACAAGGAGTTATACCTCGAGGGATGGCTTTCTGGGTCTAGGGCTTTCCATAGTAACAAAGAGGAGAGGAAAACAAGGAAGACAGATGCTTTGGGGCCAGGACTAAGGCAGGAAGGGTAGTGGGAGAGAGGGGTGGGACTTCGGGGCACCTGGGCTCTGGGGGCTGACCTCTATGTGCTTCCTTCGTGTGTGGTGCTGATGCTGTCACTATGCCAGCCTCTGCTATGACTCTGTCTCTGTCCTAGGCCCGAGGGTTACTGTAGAGAT
Source organism: Aepyceros melampus (assembly GCA_006408695.1). NCBI lineage: Eukaryota > Metazoa > Chordata > Mammalia > Artiodactyla > Bovidae > Aepyceros > Aepyceros melampus. Next base: position 272,361 of record SJXQ01005224.1, on the reverse strand, counting down.
GGAGAGTGATGCTGACTGTGGGAGGAGCCCATCAGTATGGTGGCCTGGGTTAAAGAAATAAGAACTTCAAGTCAGGGTCAATGCTGTGAAGGAAATGAAAGGGGGTAGGATGTCACAGAGAGCCTGGGAAAGGGAGTGGAGTGGGTAGCCACCTTAGAGAAGGTTATTGGGAGGGACCCCTTGGGAAAGTGACATTTGACCCGAGACGAGTCATCAGAGTTACTGGACGTGTGATGTTGCATCAGAGAGTTTCCTTGGAAATGGAGCAGCGGTGCAGCTTGACTTGATTTTGGGACCATGCCACCCACCCTGGCTGATGAACTTGGGCATAGGGTGGGGAGTGAGATGGGTCTTCCATAGATGGGGGCACAAAGGGAGCCTGATCTGTGAAGAATTAAAAATCACTAATTAGTTCTAACCCTGGAGATGATTAACATATTTCTCCCACCTTCTGCCCCATGGAGGAGTGGAAAAGGGGCCACCTGTTTCCAGGGGAAGCCCAGAGAGTGCGAGCTGGCACCTGGGGCTAATTTAAAACCTTGGAAAGGGAAGATTACTGAGGAATCTCTTGCCCTCTTTTATTGGAAGGAATGACTTACTCAAGGCCAGTGAACCCTAAGGACTCCTGGGAACCCTAGGGACTCTTGCCTTCCCCCCACCCCCACTCCCTGCAACTCAGAGGAAGACAGACCACAGAACTGGTCCCCTGGCCCAAGGCTGAGGCCCACCTGCCCATGCTTCCTTCCCACAATAACTGCTGGGAGAGGACTTTCCCATTTACAAAAGGAAGTCCAGTTCTCTTTTCGGATGTCAGTGTAACAAATGTGTGTTAAAGGTCTCTTGCATCAATCCTCTTAAATAGCAGTTAACCAATTGTTTGAGTAAACCAGAGGCATCCGGAGCAAAGGCTTCCCTCAAACCTTGGGACCTGGGAGAGGCTGGGTAAAGAAGAACAAGGAGGGGATGAAAGGGGAGGGGCCGCGGCTTCAGGAAACCGAGCAGAACTCCCTGAACCATGAAAGCAGATGCCTCAGCAGAAGGAGGGGGCCATTCCATGACTGCCTCAGTGAGATGGTAAATACCAGACTTTGTCCATCACCTGCCGTGGGGCTGCCCTTCCCGTTGTGTCCTTGCCCTCTCTCTCCTGCTCATTCTGTGTCTCCTTCCTCTTCATTCCTGCTCCCTCTCCTTCCCCTCTCTTTTTGTCTTCATTCCCTCTGGCCCCTGTTCCATCTGATTCTCTCTGAAATTAACCTCTGGGAAGGACCTGATTTGGTGGGATCTGGCCACCTGGATCTGAATGTCAACTCTACCACTTTCTTAGCTCTTGGTCTTGAAATAGTTTTTTTGAGTTTTACTATTTCTCATCTGAAAATGAGGAAAGTCATCCCCGGCTAAGGGTACTGAGTTTGTTGGGAGGAATCAGCTAACATTTATAAACCATGAGCCACAGTGCAGCTGTCCATAATCGTTTGAGGACTGCTCCTTTCCTAATGAGTACAGGGAGGTGTCACATAGTCTCTGAAATCCAACAAGCATCAGTTCAGCTTCACCAAATTCCCATGAAGGAACTCGGGATCTAGTCTCTGTTCTATATATGAGGAAACCGAGGCCCAAAGGGGTTAAGCACCCTGGACAGGTAATTCGTATATAGTCTATGTTTAAATAAATAAATTCCACCTGTGATATCACCAGCCAAGTGTTCAGGGATTTGTATCTATTCTGTTTCCCTAATTTCATCCCCCAAACATTGTTTACCAAATATTTAACATTATATCATTTCAGTTATAACCCCAAGTTATGGTCACTTTAAATCACCCACCCTCTTCCAACTCTTGCATAAGTCTTAAAGAAGCCAAAACTCACTTGAAGGAAAACTCACTCCTAGCCCTTGATTTCCTCTTCTCTAGGCTGAACCAACTGACTCCTCCATCTTTCTCAGAGACACTTCTTAGACAATCCTTTCATCCTCTTTATGGTTTCTGCTCCAATTTTATTTAGTTTTTTTTTTTAATTTGGCTCATTCTTGCAATGTTTATATTGTTGCACAACCAATGAAAGCATGAGTCACAATTTATGGAGCTGATTTCATGTAACTGAGTTCGATGTGTTTATTACTGTTAAATACCTTCTCCCAGAAATTGCAGACACTCCATTCTCCAGGACACATACACCCTCCACCCTGGTCTTTTCCTGGGTAGCCCCAAACCACAATTTGCAACTGAGTATTTATTTTGTGTTTAATGTTTATCTCTTCTCCCAGGCTCTAAGGGCAGGGATCACATTTGTTTTGCTCCCCCAGCTTTAGCAGTATCCCCAGCATCTTATACTCAATAACTCAATCGTCTGAACTCTGGCTGCACATTAAATCAGCAGAGGAGTTAACAAATAAACAAACAAGAAACTTAATGATGCTTGTCCAGACCTTCTGAACCAATCGGTCTAGGAGGGCATCTGGGCATCTATAATCTTAAAAGTCCTGTAAGTGCTTCCTGCTCAAGTCGAGCTCCTGCTTCCAGGCACAGTGACTTGCTGCTCTGTTCATTTTGTCTACCTGTCTCCTCTCACTGGTACCAGCTTTGTGCCTGCATTGCTGGCTCTGCCCGATCCCTCACGCGCCCAGGGTTGGCCTGACATGTTCCTGAACCCACCCTAACACATTCTTTCTTGCTTTAACCACTGTTTATGGCTGACTACCTCCAGGACACAGCTCCTGATGAAACTGTCCAGACGCTTAGCCTGCTGTGTAATGCTGAACCCGGCCCTCCTCCTTAAAATTCCTTTTTATTATTTTCCACACGCATGTGGTTCTGTTGGCAGTTTTGTAAGTGCAATTGATCTCGAGTTCCTTGACCTTTGCTGTGGTCCAGATGCTAAGGTGGCAGGAACCAACTCCATTCCCACAGTTTGAACTGTGTAACTTGAAAGTGGGACAAGAGGAGACTCTGGTCAAACATCAGTGTGAGACTAGAGACAGGAGGGCAGGCGGGCAGAGGAGGCATTAGAATTTTTGGTCTATTACGAATGTGTCAGGGAAGACTGAGTTTGGACAAGAGAAGGGTATTCATGGCCCTTTCCGGCTTTGCTGATTTAAATAACCAGCCTGTGGAAGATCAGACTCTCAGCCTGCCACCTAAGAAGACACACCTGGTTTAAAGGGTGGATCCTATGAAGGGAATGGTAACCCACTCCACTGTTCTTACCTGGGAAATCCTATGGACAGAGGAGTCTGGTGGGTTACACAGTCCATGGGATTGCAAAGAGTCAGACATGACTGAGTGACTGAGTGCACACACACACACACACACACACACACACATTATGAGGGAAAGCTCAACTCAGAATAAAGAAATACCTTCCAGTTGTCAGAGTTGCCCTGTAGATCAGTAAGGGTTTCCCAGAATGAGCCATTTGCAAACCAATCGCTTGGTCTGTACCATATTTCTGCACTGCCTATCCTATTATTTACTTAATATTTTATATCTATCTGTATGTATGCTATAAAGAAAATTTAAATGAAATTTAAATGAAAAATAAATGAAATATTCTTATCTTTAAAAGATACCTATGAAATCATAGGTTATATGTGTAAGTGATTAATGCATACATATATATATGGTAAGATCCACAAGCACACGTTTTCTAGATGCATGGAAAATATAGATGCTAGTTAGCCTTTGATGGGAAATTGGTGGTTGTCTTGACTTCCATCACAAACCTGGGCTGGTGTGATGAGGTCAGATAATCGCTGATTTCTCACTTGCGGAGGTTCCTCAGCCTCTCTGAGCCTCAATTTTCTCAAACATTGCACAGGCCTCACGGCTCTGGAGAGGATGAAAGGAATGAAAGTGCGTGCAGTATGGATCTGTCATTACCCATGCCACTCAGCCCTTGCTATTCCTCACTTTCTATCTCAAATTAGAAGAGTGAGGGGGTCTCTGCAGGGAGAGAATACATTTCTGGAGCAGGTCTGGTGGGCGAGCAGGGGGTTGAGAGCAGATTTTTCAGACCAGCCTTCATCTTCTGCTCTGTTACACTTCATTTGGCTTCAGCTGTACTTTTAAGATAGCAGGGTGTGAACAAGTGCCAGTGCTCTGGGGCTGCACCCTCCTCCTCACTGCCTTCCCTTTTCCTACCACCTACAGGACGCTGTATCCTTCCTGGACACCCAGCCCTCACAGTTTGTGAGGGTGCTTGTGGGATACTTCTGTGTGTGTGTGGTATGTGTGTGCACGGTATGTGTGGTCTGTGCATTTGGTGTGTGTATGGTGTGTGTGTGTGTGTGTGTGCACAGTAGCTGTGCAGTGTGTGTGTGTGTGTGTGTGTACAGTATGTGTGGGATTCCCAGGTAGCACTAGTGGTATAGAACCCGCCTGCCAATGCAGGAGACGTAAGAGATGTGGGTTCGATCCCTGGGTTGGAAAGATCGCCTGGAGGAGGCATAACAATCCATTGCAGTATGAATGAATCCCATTGCCTGAAGAATCCCATTGACAGAGGAGCCTGGTGGGCTACAGTCCATGGGGTTGCACAGAGTGGACACGACTGAATCGGTTTAGCTTGCACATGTGGTATGCACTGTCTGTGTATGGGGGTGTATGTGTCATAGGTGATATTTGTGTATATGTGTGTATCCATGGTAGGTGTGGGCGGTATGTGCATGTAGCATACGTGATGTGGCCACTTCTGGAGCCTCTGGTCTCCCTTAATCTGGAAATTCTTCACAGCCCCTCCTTTTCCCACCCCACCCCCGCCCTTACCCACC
>SJXQ01005224.1:184633-267477 GCA_006408695.1 Aepyceros melampus | reverse complement strand
AAGAGACAGCCCTTACCCACCCCAGGAGTGCTCCTCTTTCTGCTTTCAGCCCCAAACCAAGATTTGCTTTCGCTGGCCCTTTATGTCCCTGGAGCAGTGCCTCTCCTGGAGCCCAGCCCTCCTTCCTTTCCTGAAGGCCCTCAGCCCCTGGACAGGGTGTCAGAATTTCACTTTGATCTGTTGTTCCCTGGAACCAGAATCACTTAATCTCATCAAGAGGAAAGTCAGAAAGTGTACTGTTTACCGAATAACAATGAACTCCTGACACTTAGCTCTGAGCAGCTGCATGTACACACACAATTATTTAACCCAAATACAAGGCCGCTTCACTGGGGTCCCCCAGTTAGGAAATATGCTTTAGGGCATCAGCTGGGCTGGGTGTGGGGAGCTATTTGCCAGGGTTTCACTTGGGGCTAATAGTTCCTCGACCACCATGACCAGGCTTGCTGGCTCACCTCAGGTTTCAATCCAAACTGTCTCCAAACTAGACCCATCTGTCACTTTTCCTCCTTGGGCTCTAGGATTTTGCTATTTCTGCTTTTTTGTGTGTTACTAGTTTTTTCCAAAAAAGCATTCATGAATGATGTATACTTTTCCCTGTGAAATGCCAATAGAACTGTGAGGAAAAGGTGAAGAAGATTTCTCCCATTGGATTCTGGGTTGTAATTCAGGTTTTCATAGAGACCAATCATTTAGGAGTGGTTTAGTGTGTATGTTTAGAACTTGCACCTTATCTAGAATGATCGATTAACACAACTTCAGATTCTGGGGGAAGCCGAAGTCAAAAACTGTTCCACACACAAATAGCAAGCACCTTGGGGCTGCAAATAGTTTAAAGACATTCATTATAGCCTTTCCAGTCCGGGTTCTCTGGCTTGTGACCATGGAAGGACTCTCAGGGTTGGCCCTGGGAGAAATTTAGCTGAAAGGATAGGGGCGAAGGAGAGCTTTCTTGAATCTGTCAGGAATCAGGGACTCATTTGCTCATTAATTTCTTGGAAAGCACTTTTGTTGTTTTAGTTGCTAAGTCTTGTCTGACTCTTGCAACCTGTGGTCTGTAGCCCACCAGGCTGCTCTGACCATGGGATTTCCCAGGCAAGAATACTGGTGTGGGTTGCCATTTCCTTCTCCATGGAATCATCCCAACCCACAGATTGAACCCTGCTCTCCTGCATTGGTAGGCAGATTCTTTACCACTGAGCCACCCAGGAAGTCCTTGGGGAAGAATTAAGAGTCAGGTGCTACAATGGCAATCATATTGCAATATATAAATTATTAAATCAATGTGTGTTACACCTTAAACTTACACACTGTTATATGTCAAATATTTTTCAATTAAAAAATGTAAAATACAAAGTCAGGTGCCCTGTGGGACATGAAAACATAGTCACGGATCTCACTGGAGAAGATGTGGAAAGCAGAAGATTTCACCTAAAATATCTGGATTTCTGCCTTCTTTTTTAAAAGTCCTGAAATTCAAGCTCTCCTGGGCCACATTCCCACTCACACACCTAGGAAGCCTCTCCCTTCAGGCAGGCATGGACCTGTGGTTTGTCTCAGCTCCCACCCTCCGTCCTCTCCCTGGTCTGTCTGGCTCCTCTCCTGGGCGTTGGAAGTCCTACCAGATGAAGCTGATGGAACATCCCCTCCAGAATGAAAGAGTGATGGAAAGTTGTATCAGGGGCTGAGTGGGTGGTGTTGATGTCCCAGGAATTAAAGTCAGACGTCAAGAAACCACTTCCTGCAGCCAGAGTTGTGAAAGACTGTGACGGGAGGTGAAAGGAAACTACTGTGGCCTCCATTCCTAAAGAAATGTCAGAAAGCAGAGGCCAGCTGTCTGACACGGTCACAGGGAAGACTTGCCTGGAGGCAGAAACAATTCCTTGCAATTCCTTTTACCCATCAGGCTCTCATTCTGAGAGAAAGGTTGAGTTACACAGATGAGAACTGGCTCTGATTTCTCCTAGGAGCACGTTGATAAATAATCTTTGGTCTCTGTACATTCTTCCCTTTTGTGCTCAGCTGAAAAAAGAAATGAGAATTTTTTCTTCCATAAAGTGCAGTTAGTATCATGCTAGGAGAGGTAAGAAAGGACTAGGGGATGGAGACAGGGCAGAGGAAGAAGCCATGAGTAGAAGGCTTTCAGGGAATCACACCAAGTGGGAGGAAAGGCAAGCAACTTTGCAGAGAAGTTTCTCTTGGACAAAGTGAGTTGTGTGTCAGTTCTGGTGAATGCTGCATATTCACAGGGAAAAAAAATGACTTAATTAATTTAGGGAAGCAATCTGGACTGACCTGGCCAGCAACTCTTTCAAAATAAGACTGTACTAAGTTTCATAGAAGAGCTGCCCACGTCCATGTGGAGGAGAGATGGTGAGGGAGCAGGGCAGGCATCGCATGGATAAGGATGCTTGAGTGGGGTGGCCTCCACGACTGGTGGAGAAAACTAAGAGATGTTTGGAGCAGCCTCCCATGCCTCCATGCGTGCTCTGCTGCTGCTGCTGCTAAGTCGCTTCAGTCGTGTCTGACTCTGTGCGACCCCATAGACGGCAGCCCACCAGGCTCCCCTGTCCCTGGAATTCTCCAGGCAAGAACACTGGAGTGGGTTGCCATTTCCTTCTCCACCATGCGTGCTCAGTTGTGTCCAAATCTTTGCTACCTTGTGGACGTTAGCTTACCAGCCTCCTCTGTCCATGGGATTTCCCAGGCAAGAACACTGGAGTGAGTTGCCATTTCCTTCTCCAGGGGATCTATCTGACCCAGGGATTGAACTCACGTCTCTTGCATCTCCTGCATTGGCAGGCAGGCCTTTACCATCTGAGCCACCAGGGAAGCCCAAGGGGCAGCCACCCAAGATGTGGAAAGACTTTGTGGAATAGTACCCAACTTTGAAAAGAAAAGGAAGAAAATGAAAAAAAAAATAAGGAAGTGGAACACAAGAACGTCTGGTGAAAGCAGAGTCTGGTGCTGAGGTGGAGTATTTATTTGTCCAAGGCATCTGTCCCCACACTCTCACCTGAGATATTTATAACCATCTCAAGGAGTTGCAACCAGATACTTTGGTCTATATATGCTTTTCTTGTTTTGTTTTTCCTTCTTAGCTTAAAGGAATGCACTCAGAGTGGCACAGATAAACTGATAAGCAGGCTAAGTGCTTGCCAAAGGTCACCAAGTAGAAATAGAAGGGAGGTGGGAGCCCAGACAAAGGCGGTTGGCATGTCAGCATTCGCTATATGATTTTCAGGTCAGATCCTCTGAAAATGAGATTTTCAGGTCAGGCAACTATGGGGCTGGTGCCTCCTGGGCCGGAAGGGGCAGATGAACCAGGCTCACCAGTGAGAAGGGCACCTCAACATGGGATGGACAGCACAGCCCGGGCAAGTGAGGCCCTGGCTACTTCCTGGGAGGCAGGGAAAGTAGCTTTCATTTTTAAATCCATTTATTCTCTGGTTACTGAAAGAGGTATCCCAGAGATTTGAGCTGATATTTCTAATTCACGTAGCTGCTTGGGGCCAGGACAAATGAGGCCTTTTCATTTGTGGAGAAGGTGTTCTCTAACACAAGTGATCTTCCATATCAAGAAATGCACTGAAAACTATCCTTCTGAAGTTTGAGGTCCTGGATGGGTCAAGAGCTCAGACGGTGCTAAGGACTGGGTGTTGCAGCTCCTTTTTTCCCCAGGGACAAAATCTAGAACTTTAAAACTCTTCTAAACTTGAGATAGGACCACCTAGAGGCTGTGTTCAAGGCTAGGCGCTTTTGTCTTCTAACTTTCTGCAGTCCGACATATGAGTGGAGTGGAGGTCCGAGGCCCCGCTCAGCTCACAGAACAGTGGTTCTAGACTTCTCACCCTCTCCAGCTCAGCAAACCCCATATGTCCCGGGAATGCAAGGGTCATCCTTGTAGGACTGGAAAAGAAGACACCTGCCTTTTCTGGCATGATCTTTAATAAACAGATTCAGGAAATTATGCCCCAGAATCCTGGCTTTATGAGCTCTGTGACCTCAGGCAGGGGACTATCCTCTTTTCAATTTCATCAGAAACACAAGGCGGTTGGGTTGAATGATTTCTAGGCAACCTTCTGATCACAGCATTTTATGATGCTGTGTTCTGTGACCCCTGTCTCCCTTGGGAGGCACTTCAATCATTTTTTTCATTACTGCTGTCTTTGTCCATATTAATAATCACTTTTTATTATTACTCCTCAGTCTGCCTGACTGATTGGAGCACACAATTATGATAAGAACAGCAACCAGGCATGGTTTAAGCAGTCATGGTTGAAACAGAAATTCTGTAGGGGCTGGAGTGCCTGCAGGAGTGTGTGCTCAGTCATGTCTGACTCTTCGTGACCCTATAGTCTGTGACCTGCCAGGTTCCTCTGTCTATGGGGTTCTCCAGGCAAGAATACTGGGGTGTGTTGTCATTTCCTTGTCTAGAGGATCTTCCTGACCCAGGGATTGAACTCATGTCTCCTGCATTTCCTGCATTGGCAGGCGTGTTCTTTACCATCTGAGCCACATGGGAGCCATGTGGGGCTGGAGTGATGGTCACTAAATATTCTTGCCCCCCACCCGCCACCCTCAGGGCTCAGCCGGCCGACTTTTTCTCCCAGGTGACGCAGGAGTCTAGGGTGAACCCAGGCTGCCCAAGGGAGACATGACTTTGTCATTTGGGGAAAAAGGGTCCTGTGTCTTATTTTTTGCTCAGGGGATAGGGCAGCTCATTTAAATTTTATGCTTAAGTTTAGCACTGGTTTAGGAGGACTTGAAGAGGCAGCAAAGAGTGGTGAGTAAGAATACACACTCTAGAGACAGAATACAAGCTTGTAAATTCCAACTCCTGTACCTGATTCCTGTGCATCCTCAGAGAAGTTATTTCTCTGTGTCTCTGTTTTATCATTTACAAAATGGGTGTAACCCTAGGTCTTATTTCACAGGGCTGTTGAAAGATTGAATGATCTAATTTCTGGTAGAGCAAAGCCTGGCTCACAGTGAGGACTTAAGACATGTTAGCTATTGTCTTAAGATCATTGTGATGATCCTGTCAACCTTCTTGCCATACAAATAATGGGTCCGATTCAGAGAGGGAGAAAATGACCTGACCATGAGCACATGGCCAATAGGGGCAGAGCTGAATGTTTAGTCTCCTGATTCAGTGGTGGTCTTGAGGGTCGTGCTCCCTCCCTAGACCTCCCACATCATACTCTAAATCGGGAATTCCTTCGTGCTCTTCCCCATCACTTTCAGGAAGCACATCCAAGCCTTTCCCGGAAGTGTGGACATTTTCCAAACCCCTCCAGTGCACAGTCCTGATTCCTTATCACCTGGGCCTCACCTTCAGGAATGGATCACCTTTGCATGGTCAATGCCACCTAGTCCCTGCTGCCAAGAGCTTTGTGGGCTGTCTCTTTTGGGGCTTGATACCTACTGGCCTTCACCTTCTCTTGTTGGCAGTTTCCCTCCTGGACTTGCCAAACCCGATCAGTTCAGTTCAGTTCTCGTTCAGTCGTGTCCGACTCTTTGCGACTCCATGAACTGCAGCACGCCAGGCCTCCCTGTCCATCACCAACTCCCGGAGTTTACCCAAACTCATGTCCATTGAGTCCATTGAGTCCATCTAACCATCTCATCCTCTGTCATCCTCTTCTCCTCCTGCCTTCCATCTTTCCCAACATCAGGGTCTTTTCAAATGAGTCAGCTCTTTGCATCAGGTGGCCAAAATATTGGAGTTTCACCTTCAACAAAACCCGATAGTCTGCCCTAAATCTCTCCTTCTTCCGCTGCAAATGAGCTGGTGGTGGCAGAGCCCTTTGCTCTGTACTCCTTCTCACTCTGAACACCTCTGCTTACTTGCTGAAAATCCAGCCAAGCAGCCGTCCTTCATGAGTGCAAAGAGAAACTCAACCGTAATAGGAACAAACTAGAGATCTCTGTGATTCCAAGACAGCCCAGTGCTCATGAGCCCTTAGAAGAGGAAACATTTATGATAAGAGCTGGAATTATTTTCTCTAGCACATAACTATGTGTTGACTCTTTTCAAAGAAGCAGGTTAAGGAGCAAAGAACTGAGTTTCCATTTTAACTACTGTTTTGCAATGGTGCTAAACATTTTCCCTCCTTTTTTAGAGTAATACAATGGCTCTTCTCACACTGGTCTGCAGCATTTAGTTTTTATTCATATGACTATTACTCGTGAATTTTAATGATGGAAGAAATCACAATGGTAAGGAAAGGTAGGTCAGGTGAATATATTCATTTCAGTATCTAAAAAATTTAAGTTTTTAAAAGCAATGAATTGCTGGGTTGGCCTAGAACCTGGGTTGGGGGGGGTCCTCTGATGACCAAGTACACATCTATTCCCCTGAGCCCCAGGCTGCACAGTGACTTGGCGAGTCCCTCAATCACTCTAGGACCTCACTCCCTCTTCAGTAAGTGAGGTGGATGACACCTGCCTTTCTGATTTCCCAAAGTAACTATAAAGATACAGTGAAATGGCTGCAAATCATAAAACACTAGACCAGACATAAATCACAGTTGCGATGTTAAATTATGTCTCAAATGTCATGGCTTCATCTTCAGGACCTTTCCGCAGGGGAAATCTGAGACCGCGGCTCTGTTGCCTGCTTCTCTTCAGTCCTGGAACCGGCCTACCTGCATCACCTCCCTCAGTTCTGCTGACATGATTTCATGACCTCCCACTGCTGGGTGACATTATAGGTTTCTCCCTCCATTCTCCACCATGTACTTGAGAGTATTTTCATCTGTCTCAGGGGCTCTGAGCCTCACTGTTTGCTCCTCATTCCTGTCTCCTTCCCGCTTCTGAGAGGCTTTGTCTGTGACCCTGCTCTCGGCTACGCTCCCCAGCCTTTTCATTCATGGGCTTGCTGGGCCCATCTCTCTGACGCGCCTCTTCTCCTCAGTGGGTTCCTGTTATCTCAGCTGCTTGGGATGCTTGTGTGACTTCCCTGACCCAGGACAGGATCCACCTGCCTCCTTTCCTCTCCCACGCTGATGAGAACCCCCCTTTTATCCTGCTGGCAATGCATCCCAGCCAAAGCCCAGCAGGCCAAAACTACAGACTGCCCAGTGAAGACAGAGTCCTGTCTCTTCCTCCCTGCACCTCTGTTCAGGGAAACCACTGGGAAGAAAAAGTTCTTCCTTCCTTTTCTTTCTAATTTAACCCACTAATGTGCTGGGAGAGAGACAGCAGGCCTTCACCTGTAGAAGGAATGAAATGAAACCCCAGGCTGCACCTTCCTTTGTGGAAGATTGAGAGAGTCGATGTTAGAAAGGAATTTGGGGAACATCTTGTCCAGGCACCTTGTTCCATGGGTGAGAAAGCAGAGACAGGAAGAGAAACGGCCTGCATGAGGGCAAGATGCCAGGCCTGTATCCAAGATGATTAACATATGGTTCCTGTCCTGAGCTGCTTACAATCACCAGACAAAGACATGTTTACTGTATTGACTGGGCAGACATTGCTACTTGCTGATTAATCAGTCATCTTTCATAGTTCTCTTTTTTTAAAAAAATTCCGTGGTAAAAGTCACATAATATAAAACATAGTATTTTGACCATGTTTAACTGTACAGATTAGTGGCACTAAGTACATTAGGTGAGGACAAGTAACATTTGATTCCACTTATATGAGGTTCATAGAATAGTCAAATTTACAGTCAGAAGGCTTCCCTGGTGGCTCAGTGGTAAAGAATCTGATCACCAATGAAGGAGACCTGGGTTCGATCCTTGGGATGGGAAAATCCCCTGGAGAAGGAAATGGTAGCCTATTCCGATATTCTTGCCTGGGAAATCCCATGGACAGAGGAGCCTGGCAGACTACAGTTGATGGGGTCGCAGAAGAGTAGGATACTATTTAGCAACTAAACAACAGTAAGGTCAGAAAGTACATTGGTAGATGCAGGAGCTGGGGGTGGGAGGATAGAGGGATGGGGAACTAGTGTTTCGTGGAGACTGAGTCTCAGTTTAGCAAGGTGAAATATTCTCATAGTTTTCTTTTAAATAAGTCCTCCTCCTCTGCAGAAGCAATCTACTGTATCACTGGAGGCTGAGCCTCCAACCAGTGCACACGTAGACCTCAAAGGGTCATCAAACGGATGTCCAGACCACATTCCTCTCACCCCAGGCTGCTCCCTTGCCCTCTACCATGCTTTTCCTTGGGGGCTGTGAGGATCTCCAATGAGGATAGTGTAGCTGAAGAAGAGACCTCTTCTCTGCTCTTATCAAGGACTGAAGAACCTCTCACCCCTCAGCACCACAGGCAATTCTCAGAACTTTTTCATCAGCTCAGAGCCTCTGGGAGTGCAAAGAAATCTCTTTTTCCAAACACTGATTTGCCCTCTTCGGTCTGTAATGTTACTGTGCGTTGCTTGGAAGAGCCCATATTTTACTGGAGAAGCCCCTCTCTGTTCTGCTTTTCATTTCACAAGCCCTCTTTTCTTCTACAGGATGGATGAGAAGAAGCTGGTTAGAGATGTCCTTGGAGAGGCTGAGAAATTGCTAGGAAAATACCTATGGATCAATCAGTACTTATTTTTTCAGGATCCTCGATCAGTTATCTATTACTATAGAACAGACTACTCCAGAACTCAGTGACTTAAAAACAACTACTTTATCGCACATTGTTTTATGGTTCAGAAATTTGGGCAAGGCTCAGTGGGATGACTTATTTACATTCCACATGGTGTCCTCTGGGACTGCCCACCTAGGACTGAAGGATCCAAGGTAGGTTCAGTTCAGTTGCTCAGTCAGGTCTGACTCTTTGAGACCCCATGGACTGCAGTGTGCCAGGCTTCCCAGAGCTTGATCAAACCCATGTCCACCAAGTCCGTGGTGCCATCCAATCATCTTATCCTCTGTTGTCCCCTTTGCTTCCTGCCTTCAAGCTTTCCGCCTTAGAGTTTTTTCCAATGAGTCAGTTCTTGCATCAGGGGGCCAAAATATTGGAGCTTCAGCATCAGTCCTTCCAGCGAATATTCAGGTCTTACTTCCATGGGGTCTTGATGCTGGCAGTTGGTTGGAGTGCCTCAGTTTTCCATGTAGCCTCTTTATCCAGCAGGATAGTCAGGGATTCTTTACCTATTGGGCTTCCCCAGTGACTCAGATGGTAAAAAATCTGCCTGCAATTATGGAGTCCTGGGTTCGATCTCTGGGGTTGGAAAGATTCCCTGGAGAAGAGAATGGCAACCCACTCCAGTATTCTTGCCTGCAGAATTCCATGGACAGAGGAACTTGGCAGGCTACAGTCCATGGGGTTGCCAAGTTGGATACACCTGAGCAACTAACACACATAACACACGCTTTACTTGTTGGCTGAGTTTAGTGGGGAAGTCTCACTGTGCAAGAGCTTACCGTGCTTCTGCTTCTGTCACATTTGATGACATCACTTGATCAAGGCAAGTGATATGGCCAAGCTCAGAGTCAGTGTGATAAGGATTACACAAGGAGGCATGATTCCTTGGGGACCATATGCCACCCTTAACATGCACAGATAATCATTGAATAGTTCCTTGTGGCAGAGTCTATAGCTATGCAGATCCCTTATCTCCACCCCAGCTAACCACCAATTCCCACTCCCTTCTACCCTGTCTGCTCACATTTCAGATGATGTCCCTGTACTGCGGACTAGAAACGGTTACTTAGTTCCTGACACACGTCAGCAAGAATGAATAAAGAGGAGGTCTGGCTCTTTAGGGTAGGTTTAATAAATGCTCTTCTTCTCAAAATGAATTAACCTCTAGATTTTCCATTAGTGGGCATTGGGTGTCCAGAGGCTCAGAGTGAGGTACAGAGATGTGGGCACCTGGCTGTGCCCCTGCTTCAAGGGGCAAGGATGTCAGGGAAATAATATGGAAGCCATTTAGTCACATGGAGTGGGTAATTGGCCTTGGGTTAAGGTGATTCAGAGTGGGATGCTAGAGTCAGTCCTCCTGGGACATGTGATTAATCATACTTAGTAACTTTGGGGAGACTAAATACTCTCTCTGAGCTGACGTTTCCACCTATGGAAAATGGGAGCGCTATCAATCAATCAACCAAGATTGTTTTGAAGATCAAATGGTAATGCATGTCAGGTACTTATCACTCTGACTGTCATGTTGTAATGGCTCACAAATTTAACTACTTTGATTGACACTAATACAAACTTAGCCCATCTCTCCACTATTCCCCATGAAGGATGAAATCTAAAAACATGTGTATCCTAGTGCAGAAGACCAAGGGAAAAAGGAAGAAAAAAGTGAGAAGGAGGATGAGAGAAAGAGATGGTAAGGAGAGACTGAAATGGAGAGAGGACGAAAAGGAGATGAAAAAGAGGAGCAGTGAAGGGGAGAGGGAAAGAAACAAAAAAAGAGATGGCAAGGCTGAACATGCACATGCTTTAGGACCAGAGAGTATTTTCCGAGGAGTCACATCTCTGGGGTTACCCAAAGCTCACTCGGCTCCTGGCAAGCGTAAAGAATTTGCCATTGGGAGAGGCTGTGTGTCAGAGAGCAAATGAATGTTGCCACCCAAGGTGTCTGTACCAACTTGGACAGGATCACATGGAAAAAAGAGAAGGGAGTGGGACTGAGGGAAGGGGACTATTTCTCAGAGTAAGGCTGAGTGGTTGGCTGGGAATTCAACCATGAGACCTGGCCCATTAACAAGTCTGCAAATAATACATACAGCTTCTCCCTACATTTTTAGCTCCCAAAGGAAAAACAGAGCAGTCTAGCTCTCCACACACTTTTTCAGACCAAGTCTCTTTCAGTTTAGCCCTCCTCTTTTGCATCTCCTTGGCCTCTTTCTTCCACCAGGGACCTCAGGGCTGGGTACTGATATGGATGGAAATGAAACCAACTTCTTGCCAAGGAGGAACAGGAGCAGAGCAACATGAAGGGCTCATCCCTGGTCCAAGATCCATTCTCAGTAATAAGGTACCTCCAGAGCTGAGATTGCAGACTTCATATATGTGTAGATGGAAGAATAGTGATGACCCAAAACCGGGATGTGGATGGTTTGAAAACCGGTTTTCTAATTTATGGAACTCAAGGCTTAGGATGATAAAAAGAGCATACCCCCAGCATACCGGGTCACCAGAAATCTCTCTGGACATTAACATCTTCAGACCTCCCCTCCTGATTCATGTCACTGACTACAATGCAGGTTCAATAATCTAAGAAGGGCCTTTCTCCAAAATTGTTTGTGATGATATGTTTCTTTCAAGTATTGCTTGCTGTTGTTGTTGTTTAGTTGCTAAAATCGTGTCTGACTCTTTTCGTGATCCCGTGGACTATAGCCTGCCAGGCTTCTCTGTCCATGGGATTCCCAGGCAAGAATACTGGAGTGGGTTGCCATTGCCTTCTCCAAGGGATTGTCCTGACCTAGGGATTGA
This sequence comes from Aepyceros melampus, assembly GCA_006408695.1. Lineage (NCBI taxonomy): Eukaryota > Metazoa > Chordata > Mammalia > Artiodactyla > Bovidae > Aepyceros > Aepyceros melampus. The sequence continues at coordinate 256,086 of SJXQ01005224.1, read as the reverse complement.
ACCTGTGTCTCTTGCATTGGCAGGCAGATTCTTTACCATTGAGCCACCAGGGAAGCCCCATAAGTATCATTTAATAACCAACTTAAAAGATTTAGAATTAAGGGTAGAAAATTTACATAAAAAATTCATATTATTAATATTTCTGTATTTAGAAATCTGCTCATTTTTGGTACTTTATGTTCTTGTCATATTTAAGGAAATTTGGCCTGTTGGAATTACAGACCAACCTTGTAATTCCATTTACAATAAGTAATTGAATGATTAGTTTAGGTATGAATTTTGGTTTAAATCTTAGTTTATATTGTATTTAAATAATTTAGGGATTTCCATGTGGTGCTAGTGGTAAAGAACCCACCTGCCAATGCAGGAGACATAAAACACTCCAGCTTGATCTTTGGGTCGGGAAGATCCCCTGGAAAAGGGCACAGCAACCCACTCCAGTATTCTTGCCTGAAGAAGCCCATGGACAGAGGAGCCTGGCAACCTGTGGTCCATGGGGTTTGCAGAGTCAGACACGACTGAAGCGACTTAGCATGGTTAGCACAAATAATTAAGAAAACTTAATAATCGCTATTTAAAAAAGTTAATTCATTAGATTTATATGAGCCATTTAAGAACAGAAAATCAAAGTTAGGTGAAATAAATTTATCAACAGGGTACGGAATGTTTTCTTTAATAAGTTTGTAACTAGGACCAAACATTAATCAAAACTCCTTAAAAGTGATGGTTAAACTCACTAGCTGCTTAATAAGAACTATATAATTTATAAATTGAAAAGTAATAGATTAAAGAAGAGCAAGATTTTTGAATGTGGACCCTTAACTAATAGAATTTTTAAAAAATGATCTCCAGGTAACATTTTTCTGGTCATAAAAGCTACCTGGAAAACATAAAAGATAGCACATTATTTTGATCGTGGTGATTATTAGTGTATTGGCTTTCTATTACACTATAAAAAATTATCTCAAAATAAGCAGCTTAAATGAATGCCCATTAATTATTATCTCACAGTTTTCACGGATCAGTAATCCAGGTACAGATTCACTCGGTCTTTGTTCGGGTTTTATAAGACTGCAGTCAAGATTTCAAGCAGGGCTAGGGTCTCATCTGAGGATCGAAGTCCTCTTCCAAGTTCACGTGAGTGTTAGCAGAATTCATTTCCTCACAGCTTTAGCACTCACAGTGGCTTGTTTCTTCCAGGTCAGCAAGAGGAAGCATCTCTAACTTCTAAGTCCTGTTTTAAAGAGTTTGTCTGATTAAGCCAGGCCCACCCAGCATAATCTCCCTCTTAATTAACTCAAAGCTAGCTGATAGGGTGAGGGTAGAAAAGAAATAGGAGAGGGGTATTAAAAGATGCAAACTTCCAGTTGCAATATACGTGAGTCATGGGTATGAAATGTATTAATGTGGGGAATATAGTCAATAAGTATGTGGGATCTTTGGCGATATATGGTAACTAAACTTATCATGGTGATTGTTTTGAAATGTGTAAAAATATCTATCGAATCACTATGTTTTATAACTGGAACTAATATAGTGTTGTAGGCCGATTATACTTCAAAAACAAATGTACAGAGAAACTCATAGAAAAAGAGATTGTATTTGTGGTTACCAGAGGCAGGGGGTAAGGGAGGAGGATTAGATAAAGGTAGTCAAAAGTTACAAACTTCCAGTTATAAGATGAAGAATTACTAGAGATGTGATAGACAGCATGATGAATATAATTAACACTGTATATTAAGGAAAATTGTTATATCTGGGAGAATTAAGAGGAAATGGCAACCCACTCCAGTATTCTTTCCAGGAGAATCCCACAGACAGAGTGGCCTGATGGGCTATACTCCATAGGGGTGCACAAAGTCAGACATGACTGAAGCGACTAAGCACACACACACCTCAAATCTCAGGTGGAACTCTCAGCTGAGGCCTGGACACAGAGGGCTGGAAGGAACCAGCATCCATGAAATAGAGCTGAGGGTAAAGAGTGTTCTTTCACCATCAGCTTTCTCTACATGAACAAGGTACTTTTGGCCTGAGGCAAATATTCACCACCTGCTGGAGGGGGTGGGGTTTGCATGACCATTTTGCTGCAAAGGTTTGCTGTCTCCTTGGACCAGACCCACTGAACTCTGATGTGGGCAACACCTCCTTCTAATAAACGTTGTGTCATTGCCCCTCTGTGCCTGCCCCCTCACTCAGGGTTCTGGTCTCAAACTCTGCAGCACATTAGAATCATCCAGGCAGTTATTAAAATCTCAACAACTAGGCTGCCTCCAGACTGGCTGAATCAGACTCTCTGGAGTAAGACCCAGGCTCCACTTAGTGTTTTATAAAGTGTCCAGGTGATTCCAGTGCTTCCCTAAGATACTGAGGCAGAACATCCAACTTTGGAGTTTCCCCAAATCCTCCTTTCTTGTCCCAGTTCTCCCACAACTAATTCCCTCATTGCCGGAAACTCTAAGACATTCACTCCCTGATCAGTCTTCCCATCTCACTTAGAGCCCATGTCTAGGTTTATGCACCTTCCACTCCTTCTGAATTTCAGAGCCAGAGGGATCCCAGAGTCCATTTGACTTGAAGTCTTCAATGAATGAATGGACAACTTGAGGTTCAGGAGAAGAAATTCAGGGAGTTTGGTAAGTGCAAAGGAGCCTGGGCCCTTCCTGCTCTAACTGCTTTTCAGAGCTTGGAAATCCTCTCAGTGGCCACTGAGCCCCTTTGGGAAAAGGAACAGTTTGATTGACTTTCTGGAAAGTCAAGCTGTGGTCAGTTTATGGGCAGCATTATGATGGGAAATCCACATCAAGAATTTATTAAGAGTGAAGATGGTAGGCAACAGGGAGCCACTGAAGATTCTAGAGCATCAGAGTGCCATGCCTGCCGCTGAACTTAAGGATGATTGTTCTGACAGTGATGGTTAGGATGGAATGAAGAGAGACTGTTGGCAGTGAAACAAGACAGAAAGCCAGGGCAAAGCAGAGTCAAGCATTTCTGAAGGAGGCGAGAAGCTGAGAGAAGGACAGATATGGAGAGTATAGGGGAGATAGATCACCAATCAGTGTGCCTCTGACCTCTTCTTTTTGTCAACCAAGTCATGACTCTGAGCTGGCATCTGAAAAGCCAGAGTTGGCCTGAACCCAAATGACTTCAGCATAAGACTGGAGCATGTGACGAAGGCCCAGTGAAGAGAAAGAAGATGATGAGCTTGGACACAAACCTGTGAGACTTGGACTCTTGCACTGGTGTCTCACAGAGGGCAGGCACCAGGGTTTTGTTCTAGTGATGGCTGGTGTGTAGTGGAGTTGGTTGGTGTTGGCTCCTGGACTGAAAGTGGAGCGGGGACCACTGGACCATGTGGTCTCTGGACTTTACAGGGACTCCTAGCTTAATCCTGAATCCACGCATGTGGCTGTGGATGAATCTAGAGCACAGCGGATGGAACTGACCAAACTTTCAGGTTGCTTCTGGGGTTGTTCCTCCCTTGGCTTGGCTTGGAAGCCTGACTTCTTCCAATCTGATGGGAAGGGAAGAAAAAGAAGGAGAAGAGAGGAAAAAATATTTGCTTAACTCTTCAAATTCGTGATTTTCAGCTATAGATGTGGCCGAGACCACAGTGCCTTTTAAGCTAGCTTATTGCTGGTTTTATCAGGAGATAAAATCAAACACACATTGTTAGAAGTATCTCATGGCTCAAAAATCTGACCTTAGCATGAGATTTTTAGGAGACTGTCCTTGAACTCCAGGGGTTCTTGTTTGGGGGAACAGAGAGACACACATTGTAGTTGCTCATAGTTTCTGGGTTTCAAATCTCAGTATCTTTCTAGCTGAGTATCCTGGGACAAATTATTTAACATCTCTGTGCCTGATTTTCTTTACCCATAAAATGGAAATAAAAATTATACCCAAATCATCTTTGTGAAAAGCAAAATGCATGGAAACAGGTAACGCACACAGAAGCAGGCAGGACACATAATAAGTGCTCGATAAATAGCTGTTACTATTATCTTGGGGCTTCCCTTGTGGCTCAGCTGGTAAAGAATCTGCCTGCAATGTGGGAGACCTGGGTTCGATCCCTGGGTTGGGAAGATCCCCTGGAGAAGGGAAAGGCTACCCACTCCAGTATTCTGGCCTGGAGAATTCCATACAATTCAGAGATTTCTGAGGTAGTATGTCACAGCAAAACATCACTGGCCTGGGAGTCAGGATGCCTCGATTCTACTGTTTTTCTGTCAGTGACTAGTTTTCTGAACTTTCAAGTCATGTTTAACTTCTATTAGACTAGTTACTTCATCTACACAACGGAGATAATCATAGTATGCATTGCCATGTGATTGTGAAGATCAAATGTGAAAATGGATGGAGAAGCAGCTGGCTAACTAGGGAACTCCACAGAGATGGAGGGGACAATCCTGATTGATTTGCCATCTCGGCTTTAGCTTGCCTTGTATCTAGAAGTTTTCAAGCAGAGACTGAATGACTTTCTGTAAGTAAAATCCTGCAGAAGGAAAGGCTGGCCGGATTTTAAGATCTCTGCCCACTTGGAGATTAAGGGATTCTGTGAACTTTAGGAAATAGGAGGGGCCACAAAAAAACCTAATGAGAAATATTAAGGAATGGGGTACTGTGATCCTCCTCAAAGCGTGCCCTGCTAGGTCCCACTGTACATAGAGTTGGCGGACCAGAAGGGTACCACCTGGGGCACTTTCTCCCATGGTGGGACCCTGGACAGGAAGTTTATCCTTTAATCTTCCATCTCCTCTCTTTATTCACTCCACCTCCTAGTACACATCTTGGATCTTCTATTGAGGCTTTTTACTTTGTTTGAAAAATATCTAACATTTAACCAAAATTAGAGTCAAGAACCAACTTAAAGTCATGTATTCCACACATCAGAACTTTAAGTCTCAAATAGCTACAACTACCTGATGGAATTTGGTCCCAGAACACTGATGGTATGGTGATCCACTCACCTGGAATGATCAGAAGGCTTGGGTTTGAGTCCTGTCCACATCCCTGACCTGCCCTGCAATGCCATTCAGGAACTGACTGCATTGAGTTGCAGTCCCTGGAAAATGAAGGGGTTAAATTGGATTCCCACTAATCTCCATTATAAGCCATTTATGTGCCCATGACTTTAAAATGCCAATAAAATCTGTTATTACAAAGAATAGACATTTCATTGTAGTTCAAAAGAAGAGTATTCTAATAGAGTTGTCCAAAGATGGAATGAAAAGCTATGAGCTCCTTGTATCTAGAAGTTTTCAAGCAGAGACTGAATGACTTTCTGTAAGTGAAATCCTGCAGAAGGAATGGCTGGCTGGATTTTAAGATCTCTGTTCACTTGGAGATCAAGGGATTCTGTGAATTTTAGGAAATAGGAGGGGCCACAAAAAAACCTAATGAGAAATATTAAGGAATGGGGTATTGTGATCCTCCCAAACCTTGCCCTGCTAGGAATCACATACTGAATCTCTCTGAAAGATCAGCCTTGAGTGAGGAGACCCCCAGCCAGGTGAAATACTTGACTTGGAATGAACCTTCTCAAGGAAGAGGAGTGGAGCCTGGGCTGTCCTGGGAGGCAGATATTTCTTATATCAGAGCAGAGGCCCAAGTGCCAGGGAGAAGTATTTTCCCCCACTTAACCTGGGATGGAGACTTCAGGAAAGGCAGCATGGGCTGTGGAGGGTGAAAAAAATGAATAAATCTTTATTTTCCTGGTTTGTGGCCTCCAAGAAGAACACTTTTTATTTATTAGCCTGTCTAGACATAGGACCTCACCAACTGGGCTGGCTGTTTCTCTTACAATTTTCCTTCCTCTGTCACTCTTGCTGAGGATGGGGAAGAAGGCTGCAAGCTGATACCAGCAATTATGCAAGGACAGCGTGGAGGCTGTTCCGTGGGTCTTGGATTTGAGACTGAGATGGATCCAACATGATGTTTTTGAAGATTTCCAACCCTGGGCAGAGGGAACCATCAAGCAGAGTGAAAGTTGGAAATTTAGGAAGATGTGTGGTTCTACTTGGACTCTCGGACAGATGCTCCGTTTCACCACTGACATGACTTATCTGCGGGTGCTGTAAATAGGACTGTTTGAATGTGCTGTGAGGCAGCACTGTGGGCGGCCCAGGGCGGGTGTCACCTGTGAAGAACATTGACTGGTAGAAAGAGCTGTCTTAGTCAGCTTGGGCTGCTACACCAAAACACCACAGACTGGGTGGCTAAAACCACGGATCTTTATTTCTCACAGTTCTGGAAGCTGGGGAGTTCAAGATCAAGGCAGTGCCAGATTCAGTGTCTGGTGAGGGCCTGCCTCCTGTCTGATAGACAGCCACTTTCTTGCTCTGCCCTCACATGGCTTTTTCTTGGTGCATGGCCCTGGAGCGAGGAAAATCTCTCTCTCTCCCTCTTCTTTAAGAGAGATAATTATATCATGAAGTTCCAATTTTCAAGACTTAATCCAAGTCTAAGTACCTCCCAAAGGCTGCTGCTGCTGCTGCTGCTAAGTTGCTTCAGTTGTGTCCGACTCTGTGCGACCCCATAGACAGCAGCCCACCAGGCTCCCCCATCCCTGGGATTCTTCAGGCAAGAACACTGGAGTGGGCTGCCATTTCCTTCTCCAGTGCATGAAAGTAAAGTCATTCAGTTGTGTCCGACTCTTGGCAACCCTATGGACTGCAGCCTACCAGGCTCCTCCTTCCATGGGATTTTCCAGGCAAGAGTACTGGAGTGGGGTGCCATACACCTTCAATACCATCACATTGAGAGTTAGGGCTTCAACATATAAATTTAAGGAGGGACAAGAAAGAGATCAAACCAGTCAATCTTAAATGAAATCAACACTGAATACTTATTGGAAGGACTGATGCTGAAGCTGAAACTCCAACACTTTGGCCACCTGATGTGAGGAGCTGACTCGTTGGAAAAGACTCTGATGCTGGGAAAGATGGAAGGCTAGAGGAGAAGGGGACAACAGAGGATTAGATGGTTGGATGGAATCACCAACTCAATGGGCATGAGTTTGAGCAAACTCCAGGAGACAGTGAAGGACAGGGAAGTCTGGTGGGCTGTAGTCCATGGGGTCGTAAAGAGTCAGACATGACTGAATGACTGAATAACAACACACCATTCAGTTCATGTTTGCATCATAGGCTTGGCCATCAGATTCCCAAGGTCCTTCTGGCCAGTAGATCCCCCATTCTGTGAACTCACACAGTGCTGGTGCAATGACTAAGTCTTTTCTTGCCCACTTATCCCCAGGGATTTATGCAGCCCAGAATCACATGGGCCTGGAGAACAGGCTGAAAAGCAGGAGTTAGGAAACTCTGGCCATGTTGTGGTTATACAGAGTCATAGTCGTGGAGAGAGGACAGTAACATGTGTAGGTCAACTGGCTCTCCATCTCACAGGGGTTAGTGATTTGGAGGGGAAGCAGGTTTGAGCTCCTTAACAGAGCCATGCTATATGAATGGTTACCAGCCTGTCTCTAGTATCACTGCTTTGAATCAGAAAACGGACTGAAATTGCCTGTGGCGATGAAGGTGCAATTGGAATTTCTGGACAGACCAGGTGCCAAGACTTAAACTGGTGTAGAAGAAATAAGTATTCATTAAGCATCTGAAAAGCAGAGACATTACTTTGCCAACAAAGGTCCGTCTACTCAAGGCTATGGTTTTTCCTGTGGTCATGTACGGATGTGAGAGTTGGACTGTGAAGACTGAGCACTGAAGAATTGATGCTTTTGAACTGTGATGTTGGAGAAGACTCTTGAGGTCCCTTGGACTGCAAGGAGATCCAACCAGTCCATTCTGAAGGAGATCAGCCCTGGGATTTCTTTGGAGAGAATGACACTGAAGCTGAAACTCCAGTCCTTTGGCCACCTCATGCGAAGTGTTGACTCACTGGAAAAGACTCTGATGCTGGGAGGGATTGGGAGCAGGAGGAGAAGGGGACGACAGAGGATGAGATGGCTGGATGGCATCATTGACTCGATGGAAGTGAGTCTGAGTGAACTCCAGGAGTTGGTGATGGACAGGGAGGCCTGGTGTCCTGCGATTCATGGGGTTGCAAACAGTTGGACACTGCTGAGCGACTGAACTGAACTGAAGTATCCATTTATAAGATAGTACTCTGAGGCTGGTGGCTCAGATGGTAAAGCATCTGCCTACAATGCAGGAGACCCAGGTTCGATCCCTGGGTTGGGAAGATCCTCTGGAAAAGGAAATGGCACCCCACTCCACTACTCTTGCCTGGAAAAATCTCATGGATGGAGGAGCGTTGTAAGCTACAATCCATGGGGTCGCAAAGAGTCGGAGATGACTGAGCAACTTCAGTTTCACTCTGAGGCTAAAAAAAGATCACTGATCCTAGTATTAACCTTGATTTTGGTACTGAAGAAAAATGATCTGGCGTGTAGTAGCTGTTGTTTAGTCACTAAGTTGTGTTGGATTTTTTGAGACCCTGTGGACTATGGCCCACCAAGTATCTCTGTCAAGATTTCTCAGCCAAGAATACAGGAAGGGTCCATTTCCTTCTCTAGGGGATCTTCCTGACCCAGGGACTGAACCCACATCTCCTGCATTGGCAGGCAGATTCCTACAGAGCCAGCGGGGAATCCCTTTTGCACTTAGTAGTCTTTCAGTCGAGAAGGCAATGGCACCCCACTCCAGTACTCTTGCCTGGAAAATCCCATGGATGGAGGAGCCTGGTAGACCTCAGTCCATGGGGTGGCAAAGAGTCAGACACGACTGAGTGACTTCATTTTTACTTTTCACTTTCATGCATTGGAGAAGGAATGGCAACCCACTCCAGTATTCTTGCCTGGAGAATCCCAGGGACGGGGAAGCCTGATGGACTGCCATCTATGGGGTCGCACAGAGTCAGACATGACTGAAGTGACTTAGCAGCAGCAGCGGCAGCAGTCTTTCAGTAAATGTTGAATTGAAGAATGTAATTGAATGGTGATTCAGCTGAGGTCTAAATAGAGGAAGGGAGACCCTGAATCTCTTCCAGTCCTGGAATAGATGGCAAGTAAGGCTGCTGGGTGCCAGTCTGGAGCCACAGCTTTCAAAAGCAATTCAAAGAATTTAGTAGAAGCAGGTATACTTATATCATTTTGATATTTTTGTTAATGTTCCCAAACAATGTACTTTGAAATCAGAATCACTTCTTATTTATTTTCATATAATTCTCCTGATGCTCTTCATCACACATTAGTGATTAGAAATGAGATGTAATTCCCTAATCCCTGCCCACAAGACCTGAGTAGGATCTTATTGTAAGTTGAAGGGAGTTTTGCCCTAACTCATGGATTGTGCAAGAATGAACTGCTGTTGGGTTTGACTGATTGTAGATGGGTTGTGGTGTGGTGTATCTGAAGGCTATTGAGTGCAACTTACAATGCTTAATAAAAATCTTTATTCTTTTAGTATAAAAACAAACAAACAAACAAACAAAAAACCACAAAAGCAATTCAAAGGTTACGCAGTTGAGATACAAGAGAAAAAATAAACAGCCTTTGAATTGCTAATTGTTCAGGTCCTTAAGGCAGTAAGTTTATTTAGCAGCATGGAGCTCTGTGTGGCGTGTTAGAAGAACATTTTGTTTATTCATTCACTTATTCATCACATAATTACGAAGCACATACCATATGCTAGGTGCTGGGCTTAGCACCGTGGCTAGAGCAGCAGATAAGATAAACACAGTTTTGTCCTTGAGAAGCCTCTAGCCCTGGGAGGAGGCCGAACATTGAAAACAGATGTTTCAAGTGTGATGAATGAGTGATGGGGCAATGCAAGGTGCTATGGATTGAATTTTCATATAATGAAATTTGTATTAACTCAAAATATGATTCAAATGAAAATTAAATTTTATCACAAACATATTGTGGCCATGACTTTTCAAGTGAATTGTAATGAACATATTGGGACTTACTCATATAAACAAGTATTTTCTCCAACAAAGACCCACTCTGAGAGCATGTGTTCATATTTCAATGATATTTTTCTGGTTTGGTTCAGTTCGGTTGCTTAGTCGTATCTGACTCTTTTCATCCCCATGGACTGCAGCACACCAGGATTCCCTGTCTGTCAACAACTCCTGGAGTTTGTTCAAACTCATGTCCATTGAGTCAGTGATGCCATCCAACCATCTTGTCCATCTTTCCCAGCATCAGGATCTTCTCCAATGAGTCAGTTCTTCAAATCAGGTGGCCAGAGTATTGGAGTTTCAGCTTCAGCATCAGTCCTTCCAGTGAATATTCAGGACTAATTTCCTTTAGGATGGACTGGCTGGATCTCCTTGCAGAACACCACAGTTCAAAAGTAACTTTTCTGGTTACTAGTATGTTTTTATCATTTCTAATTTGCACTAAAGGGTGGATATATTCTCCTGATTCTCCTTTTACTGTTGATCCTTTGATCTTAACTCTGGCTTCTAGAGTGCTGTGCATGACCATGGCTTTGTCTCTACCTAGCTGCATGAGCTTGGCAAGTTATGTGACTTTGGTTTTCTGTAGAGCAGAATGTTGTTTGTGATTCTATCCTGTTTTGACTCTTATCAACCTGGTGTCTTATTTCGGGACTCCCACCACCTGAACCTACAGGCTGTTGTCAGGGAAGGGAGGGCCCAGTGGACAGTAGGTGCCACTTATCTCGTCTATGCTGAGCACCTGTGCTGACTAGCTAATGGAGGGAGTGGTTCTTTTCTGCTTCAGTTTTGCTGCTAATTACAGACACAGACTTTATCATATAGGAGACATGTTCAGAGTAACTGATACCTATCAGTGTTGGGATCTTCCTGAGACATGCAAAACAAGTGAGGCAACTGCTATTTGTGATGTCTTAGTCCCAAAGCCATGCTATTCATCCCCAGGGCCCTTATAAAAGTGCAGACTGATATCTGCTTTGCTGAACATACTGAGGGTCCCTAGACCATTAGACCAGGTAAGACCTAAATCAAATCCTTAACAATTGAACAGTGGAAATGAGAAATAGATTTAAGGGACTAGATCTGATAGACAGAGTGCCTGATGAACTATGGATGGAGGTTCATGACACTGTACAGGAGACGGGGATCAAGACCATCCCCCATGGAAAAGAAATGCAAAAAAGCAAAATGGCTGTCTGGCAAGGACTTACAAATAGCTGTGAAACAAAGAGTAGCAAAAAGCAAAGGAGAAAAGGAAAGATATACCCATTTGAATGCAGAGTTCCAAAGAATAGCAAGGAGAAATAAGAAAGCCTTCCTCAGTGATCAATGCAAAGAAATAGAGGAAAACAATAGAATGGGAAAGACTAGAGATTTCTTCAAGAAAATTAGAAATACAAAGGTAATATTTCATGCAAAGATGGGCACAATAAATGACAGAAATGGACATAACAGAAGCAGAAGATATTAAGAAGAGCTGGCAAGAATACACAGAAGAACTATACAAAAAAAGATCTTCACGACCCAGATAATCACGATGGTGTGAGCACTCACCTAGAGCCAGACATCCTGGAATGTGAAGTCAAGTGGGCCTTAGGAAGCATCACTATGAATAAAGCTAGTGGAGGTGATGGAATTCCAGGTGAGCTATTTCAAATCCTGATAGATGATGCTGTGGAAATGCTGCACTCAATATGCCAACAAATTTGGAAAATTCAGCAGTGCTCACAGGACTAGAAAAGATCAGTGTTCATTCTAATCTCAAAGAAAGGCAATGCCAAAGAATGCTCAAACTACCATACAGTTGTACTCACCTCACACACTAGTAACTCAGTGCTGAAAATTGTCCAAGCCAGGCTTCAGCAATATGTGAACCATGAACTTCCAGATGTTCAAGCTGGTTAGAAAAGGCAGAGGAACCAGAGATAAAATTCCAAGATCCATTGGATCATCAAAAAAGCAAGAGAGTTACAGAAAAATATCTATTTCTGCTTTATTGACTGTGCCAAAGCTTTTGACTGTGTGGATTACAATAAACTATGGAAAATTCTGAAAGAGATGGGAATACCAGACCACCTCACCTACCTCTTGGGACTGTATGCAGGTCAGGAAGCAATAGCTAGAACTGGATTCGAAACAATAGACTGGTTTCAAATAGGAAAAGGAGTACATCAAGGCTGTATACTGTCACCTGCTTATTTAACTTATATGCATAGTACATCATGATGTACTATGCTAGGCTGGATGAAGCACAAGCTGGAATCAAGATTGCTGGGAGAAATCTCAATAACCTCAGATATGCAAATAACACCACCCTTATGGCAGAAAGTGAAGAACTAAAGAGCCTCTTGATGAAAGTGAAAGAGGAGAGTGAAAAAGTTGGCTTAAAGCTCAACATTCAGAAAACAAAGATCATGGTATCCGGTCCCATCACTTCATGGAAAATAGATGGAGAAACAGTGGAAATAATGTCAGACTTTGTTTTTTTGGGCTCCAAAATCACTGCAGATGGTGACTGCAGCCATGAAATGAAAAGACACTTGCTCTCCTTAGAAGAAAAGTTATGACCAACCTAGATGGAATATTAAAAAGCAGAGACATTACTTTGCCAACAAAGGTCCTTCTAGTCAAGGCTATGGTTTTCCCAGTAGTCATGTATGGATGTGAGAGTTGGACTATAAAGAAAGCTGAGTGCCGAAGAATGGATGCTTTTGAACTGTGGTGTTGGAGTAGACTCTTGAGAGTCCCTTGGACTGCAAGGAAATCCAACTAGTCTATCCTAAAGGAAATCAGTCCTGAATATTCGTTGGAAGGACTAATGTTGAACCTGAAACTCCGATATTCTGGCCACCTGATGGGAAGAACTGACTCATTGGAAAAGACCCTGATGCTGGGAAAGATTGAAGGTGGGAGGAGAAGGGGTCAACAGAGGATGAGATGGTTGAATGGCATCACGACTCAATGGACATGAGTTTGAGTAAACTCTAGGAGTTGGTGATGAATAGGGAGGCCTGGCGTGCTGCAGTCCATGGGGTCTCAAAGAATCAGACACAACTGAGTGACTAACTAAATTGAACTGAGGGTCCCTGGACCATAGCAGAAAATGAAGTGCTGAGAGCCTCAAGGAGCATCTGGGAGTGCTTTCTCCATGATCAGGCAGCACATGTGTGCATTCTGCTGACTAGGTTGGCCACAGGTGGCTTCAGAATATCCACATTGATGGCAAGAGCAGCTTTGGAGGTCATCTGCTTTCATCTCATCATGAGGAAGTGAGGACAGAGATTAATGGACACTTTTGAGATCACACGGCTGTATTGAACTCATGTTCTCCTGAATTGATGCTCTAGTTGGCTTCCTCTCATCTTTGATCATTGGGCTCTTTGTTCAGACATCTGAAATTATGATCCAGTGCTGCACATGTTTGATTAGGAAGTTTCAACATGGAGGCCTATGGGCTGTGCCCATCATTCGTATCTGATCGTGTCCAACTCTTGTGACTGCTTGGACTGTAGCCTGCCAGGCTCCTCTGTCCATGGGATTTCTGAGTCAAGAACACTGGAGTGGGTTACCATTTCCTTCTCCAGGGTCTCTTTCTGACCCAGTAATCAAACCCAGGTCTCCTCCATTGCAGGCAGATTCTTTATGAACTGAGCTAGGAGGGAAGTTCTTAGTTGTCTACAGAGTTTGACAATTGAGATGCTATTTGAAAGTCCATGATGTATTTACATAAATGAAAAACTTTATTTTTCATTTTCTCTTGAAAAATGCATAAAACTCTGGAATAGCAACACAGCGATCATGATGTCAAGTTTTGTGCTCTCTCGAGATTGCCAATGTCCCCCCACTTCCATGACTGTGTCTATTCTCGCCTAAGAGTTGGCCTGAGAAGAGTTATCTGATGGCTCTGTGAGACTTGCCCAATACCTCTGTGTAAGGGTATGCTCTACATACACTTGGGCTTCCCTGGTGGCTCAGATGTAAAATGTCTTCCTGTAGTGCAGGAGACCCAGGTTCGATCCCTGGGTTGGGAAGATCCCCTGGAGAAGGAAATGGCTACCCACTCCAGTACTCTTGCTTGGAAAATTCCATGGACTGAGCAGCCTGGTAGGCTACAGTCCATGGGGTCGCAAAGAGTTGGACACGACTGAGCAACTTCACTTCACTTCAAGTGTGTGCTCTAGGGCCCTCACCAAGCTTCTACCATGCCCCAATCCACCTGTCCTGACTCTAATGCCAGTGCCCCAACCCCTGCATCTTGCCATGCTCACTCACTAGCATCCCCAGTGCCTCTCTGATGGATCCTCTCCTTCTGTCCTTTGCAGAAAAACTCACCTTCCTGTTTCAACCAAACTGCTTTTTTCCCACCTCAGAGTCACCAGTAAGCCTTTGGCATAGGATATTAAACTGGGATTTATAACCTTCCAGGAGACAGAAAATTCTCAGAATCTATATGCAAAATTTTGAGTGTGTGTGCATTTTTAAAATTTACTTTTACTGGAGTATAGTTGCTTTACACTGTTGTGTTTCTACTGTAAAGCAAAGTGAATCAGCTAACTGTGTACATATATCCTCTCTTTTTTGCATTTCCTTGCCATTTAGGTCACCACAAAGCACTGAGTAGAGTTCCTTATGCTGTACCGTATGTTCCCATTAGTTATCTATTTTACACATAGCATCAATAGTATGTATAAGTAAATTTTTAAAAAAATTATTATTATTATTATTTGGCTGTGTTGCTTCTGACTTTGTTGCTTTGAGGGGGTTATTCTCTAGTTGTGGCACACAGGCTTCTCACCGCTGTGGCTTCTCCTGTGGGGCACAGGCTCTATGGCTCCTGGGCTGCAGTAGTTTTGGCCTGTGGGCTCTAGAGCACAAGCTCAATTCGTTGTGGAACATGGGCTTAGTTGCTCTGCCGGAATCTTTCTGAACCAGTCATCAAACCCATGTTGGCTGCACTGGCAGGTGGATTCTTAACCACTGAACCACCAGGGTAGTCCCTTAAGCCATTTTAAAGGAAACTATCCATGGCTTTCTTTCATCTTTTTTTGTAAGGCCCTGGAGGAGGGTACAGCAACCTGCTCCAGTATTCTTGCTTGGATGGTCCCATGGGCAGAAGAGCCTGGTGGGCTACAGTCCATGGGGTTGCAAAAAGTTGGATATGACTAAAGCAGCTTAGTACAACAGTACTTGTTTTCTGCCCTCTGCTTACCGTTTATGAGTCTTCCTCCTCTTTGTAAGTTCCTTTCCCAGTGAGCAGGCTCTGTGGTCTTAAGGCAATGTTTCTAAGGGGTGGTTAAATGGGGAGAAATGTGGTTCTTGCTACAAACACTGAGGAGGTTGCATATTTGCCTCAAATCTGGAATAAGACCCTTTGAATATTTTTTTCTTTTAATTTTATAAAAACACTTTACATTTTGACTTAGGGTAAATCTTTTCAGAAGACTTCTTAGTGCTTCATACCCATCTAAACCTTCTAAATTCTGCATTACAAACCCAAGAAGTGAGAGAAGAAGAAGAGAGTTACCGCCCTGTTGCAGAGTGGCAGAGGAAAACTCAAGGAAATTAGCATTTGTTTTGGTGAACTATTGATTACTAATTAAGAAATGGTAAACCAAAAATCAAAACTATGGTCTCTCCTAGCTCTGATAAGCTGCATATTTTGAGGAATATTCAGCTGCAACAATAATAAAAACAGCAACAATTATTATTCCTTTTTGAGAAAGATGTTTTCCAGGTTGACTTGGTAGCTCAACCATGTCACCAAGGGCCAGGGCTCATTTGACTTAATGTTCCAACTTGCCACTTGATGGTTGCAAGATCAGCTTTGCATAGTTGAAAATGATGTTCTTAAATGTCATAAATAAAAGAAAGGGGTACAGAACTGGGATTTTCCCTTCTTCCTTTATTGAACACTTAATATGAGATCTGCACTCTCAAAATTTCTGGTGTATAATGCAGTCCTGTTAGGTATAGGTACTGCATTGTATAGTAGATCTGAGGAGCATATTCATCTAACATAACGAAACTTTACACTCATTGAACGACAATTCCCCATTCTCCTCCCCTAGTCCCTGATAAACAATGTTCTACTCTCTGCTTCTGAGTTTGACTGTTTTGGACTCCTCATATAAGTGCGATCATGGAACATTTGTCCTTCTGTGACTGCTTATTTTATTTAGC
Source organism: Aepyceros melampus (assembly GCA_006408695.1). Classification (NCBI taxonomy): domain Eukaryota; kingdom Metazoa; phylum Chordata; class Mammalia; order Artiodactyla; family Bovidae; genus Aepyceros; species Aepyceros melampus. The sequence goes on along the minus strand of SJXQ01005224.1, from coordinate 239,982 downwards.
ATAATGTCATCCAGGTTCATATATATTTCTATAGATAGCAAGATTTCTTTAAGGTTAATATTTCATTGTCTGTATATTCCACATTTTCTTTATCCATTCATTCATGGATGGACATTTAGACTGTTTCCGTATCCTAACTATTGTGTACAATGCTTCCATGAATATGCAGTGCAGACATCTCCAGTGCTGACTTCAGTTCTTTTGGCTATATACCCAGAAGTGAGATTGCTGGGTCATATGATACTTCTAAGTTTAATTTCTTGAGGAACCTCCATACTATTTTTCATAGTGGTTGCAGTATTGCATTCCCACAAATAGTGTACAAGGGTTCCAATTTTTCCACATTTTTGTCAACACTTGTTATCTTTTTTAAAAATGCAATAGCCATCCTAAGAGGTACGAAGTGATATTTCGTTGTGGCTTTGATTTGCATTTCCCTGATGATTAGTGATGTTGAGCACCTGCTTATATATTTGTTGGCTGTTTGTATATCTTCTTTGGACGCCTGTTCAAGGCCTACATCCTCTTTTTAAAGTTAGTTATTTACAAGTTTTTCTATTGAGTTGTAATAGTTTCTTATATATTTTGGACGTTAAGTCCTCATCAGATATAGAGTTTACAGATATTTACTCCCATTCCGAAGATTGACTTCTCATTTTGCTGTTTCCTTTCCTGTGTAGAAGCTTTCTTTCTTTCTTTTTTTCCTTCTTCTGTTTCTCTTTTATCAGAAAAGGAAAACTTTCCCCAAGCTCTTCAACAGTCTTGTCCACTGGCTACAACTGGTTTCCATGGACACCTCTAACTGCAAGGGAAGTTGGGGGAACTTGTATTTCTCTTGTAGGAGTTGAAAAAAGGAGGAGGGGGGTACATAGCTAAAACATGGCCAAAGGACATTGTGCACCATAGCAGCTGGCCTCTCTCTGGGTTAGCCAAGAAGAGAACTAGGATCTGAGTTAGGCATTGGTGACTGCAGCTGCTTCTTCAGTAGGCTAATCTCTCAACCTCCATCCCTTTTCTTGGACTCTGCTCCATCAGGAATCAATGACTTAAAATGCCTGCTTACATTCTACCTTACCTGCTAGACGCTCTCCTTGAGGGAAAGGGCTATGATTTATTTAACAACCCAGAATCTGACTCATGGGAGGTTTTTGTTTGTGTGTTTGTTTTTTAAGGGAGGAAAGTAAAAATTCATTGATTTTATATTCATTAATCAAATACATTAATTAATTGAGATCCCATGTACTAAGACTCATTATTACAAAAGCAAAATGTTATGTTTCTGAGTGCTAAAAGTGGAAAAAAGTAAGATAAAGATGTAGTAAATAGAGGAGTACACTTAACATTTCAGAGGAATAATTATTTATGTAGTTATTTTAAGGAGAAATTCTTTCTCTCCTCTATATTTTTGCCTCCCTTGGCACCCAGGAAAGAAAGACTGTGCCAAGCCTTTTAGAACTGATTCACCTAAAAATACTGTATGTGATTTATGGTTTTCCAAAGCAATGTCTTGTTTGACGTAAACAATAAATGTGTGATGTAAGCAAGGGGAGTTTAGAGGCCTCATATTTAATGTTATGGGACAAAATTAATGATACAAGGTCAAAAATCAATAATTTAGGATTGTTTTAAGACCCATTCTTTCCCCCAATGTCACCAAAAGAATCCTGTAAATACTAGTGCGATTTCTACCTCCTTTGCTCTTACAAGAGAGAAGATCTTTTTGCTGGAAGAAGAGATAAATTGATCTAGATATTACAGTACTCAGAGGGTGGGAAGGGAGAATGAAAATGATGGAAAGCTTTATGAGTAGGGAGTGAAAGAGGAAGCTTTTTATTTTTTTCCCTGGAGACTAGAGCCAGAGTAACTATGTTTAAAAAAAGTAGGTAGAGAGGAAAGAGAATTTGAAGTATTTCTGAGAACTACATATTTTCATCTCCTTTAATGTCTTCAGAGAGTCATGAATAATAAATAAAACTTCACCTTTAGTATTTTTAATTTTGAGATGTTGTTCCTTAAATCTGAGACTGAGTCTCATGGGTCTCTGAGTTTATTAGAGTTACATATCAGTGATGAAACAAAGGCTCAGAGAGGTTAAAAGACTTGCAACAAATCAATTATATAGATAATAGAACTTAACTAATGTCTGAATTCCTATTTCATGCTTTATTCTTCCATTTCATTGTATAAAACAAAAGTGTATACATTTGATTTTTGTTTTTCTTCTTTGTGGTTTTTTTTTTTTTTTGAAAGGAGTATACTTTTGTCCCCTGCTTAATTCATGGAGATTTGTCAAGTTTTCAGCTTGCTTCCATATAGCAAATATTTTGTACGATCAGGGGTTTTCCTTTCTTTATTTTCTTCATTGTTGGCACCTCATCTGAGGCTGTGAGTCCCTCTGAGCTGTGCATCTCAGAGTGATAACTGAATTTCTCAGGGTACAAGTTACTGGGAGGTCGAGTTTGTGCTATTCGGTAGCACCACCTTGGTGGCCGATTTGGTTGGTGTCTCTGTCTCTGGGCACCCCCTCCCTGTCCCAGGCTGAGTCACAGCCAAAGGCGTCACATCAAAGTCTGAGAGAATGAGGCTGCAATGATGATTCACTAATCAAAGGTTTAGAATTAAGATACATACTAGTTATCGCCCACCTGCACTATCTACCCCGAGGTTCTGGGAGAGGTTAGCATGCTTGCTCACACCTTGTTAATTCTGACTGATTGAAGGGAGAGGTGTAGAAACATCTTCAGAGTGTGTTTGTGCTTTAGCTAAATCAAAGGTGTTTGTCCCTGTCTGTTGATTAGAGTAAGCAACTGGGTTTTGAAATAGCCAGGTGGTAGAGAGATTGTGGTAGAGAAATTTGAATGACTGGGTTCCTATTTGAGGAAAAGCATAGACCTGGGGCTGGGACTCAACAGGCAATTCTTATTTTGGCAGGGGAGGTCATTACAGCCATTAATTCAGATCTTGAGGAACTGACTATGGGTAAGGATATAGGAAAGGTATACTGGCTGCTTGCTCTCTCTACAGTATATTGTTTTGTTGTTGTTTGTTATTTAAATTTGAATGGCTGGTGGAAAAGTTGCAAAAGAAACAGGAATTTCCAAAGAACCTGAGCACTTAAAGAGGTAGAGAAAAAGAAAGAAAGGAAGGAGAAAAGTGCTGCCCTAAGAGGAGAGGTCATTTCAGAACACTTAGGGAAGACGTGGAGGAGGCTCTCAAAATGGTCCAGCTGTGATCTGATGAGGACTGAAGTCAGGCAGTGGTGGGGAGGAGGAGGAGATGGGATGAATAGAGAGAGGAAGGAAAAAGGAAACATGAGGGCTGGAGCCTCTTCCATGGGCATGGAAAATGCAGATTGGGGCTGCTGGCATCACTTATAATTTATTGTAGCTGTGTGGGTGTTCACCCAGGGGAGTGCACTAGCTCCATTCTCCCAGTTCCAGATAATCTGGACTCCAATCTAATGGATGTCTGATGGCAACAACAACCACAACATGGCAGCCCCCACAGGAAGTAGGATCCTTGGAGCCTCACAGAGTCTGTCTCCTTCATGTGGGGGCAGACATGGGGAATGAGATTGAAAATAACCAAGAATAAAAAAATAACCTTTACATTTACAGACTCTCCAAGTAAACAGAACCATAGTCCATTCCTGGTGGTAAAGCATTGTTATGTTTTGCTTTCTTTCGAACTGAAAGATGAGACTATAAAATGGAAAGGAGTGGTGAGAGAACTTTGTATTCAGAAAAGTACAAATAGCTCTTCATGGATTAGATGAAGGTCTATGGGGGGAGAGATGTGGCTCAGGGGCAGAGAGAGGCCAGGCAGTGGAGGACCTATAAATCATGACAAGGATGTGTATTTTACCTAGTAAGTTACAGGGATCCATGATGACTTTGAGTAGAAGTTACACGATCAGATTCACATTTAAGAGATCACTCTAACTGCAGTGTGGCAAGTGCCATAAGAGATGGCAGTTGAGGGTGGGCAAGAAGGCTTCATCTCTATTCTATGTCATTGAACTCTGAACTGTCCTAAAGTTCTAAGATTGGGCTTGAGTCTTTGTTGGACCTAAAATACAACCTCATTCTGATTTAGCTGAATCTCTTTGAGATGGGATTATAAGCCCGTCTAAGCTCCATGTCCATATATCTAAGGCTTGTAGGTGGAATAGTCTTAGAAAGTCAGCCAGAAATGATTAAGAAAACAAGGGTTTTAGAAAAACATGTCTGGGATTTCGTGGAAGAGCTCTGGCTTCTGGAAGAAACTGCAAAAGGGTAAAGCAACCTGTCACTGAGAAAATCCCAACATTCCCAGTTCCATCCTCTTGAATAATTATCCTCATCTCACCCCAAAGCCAAAGCAACCTGGAGAAGGATGATCTCCCTCACATTTGTACAGCTTCCCAGCTTTTACAATTTATTTTTGCAGGTGTGTTTCATTCCATCCTTGAAACTTCTTTGTGAGTCTGGCCAGCTAGATAAAATCTCAGTCTCAGTTTGGTTCTCTGTTCCCAAGTGGGAGTAGTATGTGGCCCCCTTATGCCAGATGGCTAATCATCTGGCAGAAACCACTCTCGACTCCTGGTCAAGCCTACCTCTCAGCATCATCTCTGCAGCAACAAGGCTTGATAATTCATGCTATGTGTTTGCTTTCAAATGAATCTGCACGTGACAAAAGAGAAACAGAGTGCCTGGTATATGGATTGAATTGTGTCCCTCCAAAAAACATGTTCAAGTCCCAAACCCTGGTACCTGTGAATGCAACATTATTTGGAAGTGGGAATTTGCAGGTAAAACCAAGTTAAGATGAAATCCTTATCATGGGCTCTGATCTAATATGACTTGTTTCCTTTCAAGAAGACATAGACACAGGAAGGATGTCACATGATGACAGGTGCAGCTGTAAGCCAAGGAATGCCAACGATCAATGGCCACCACCAGAAGGCAAGAGAGATTTTACGCAGAGTCAGAGGGAGCATGGCCCTGCTGACATCTTAGTTTTAGACTTCTGGTCTCCAGAACTATGAGAGAATAAACTCCTGTTGTTTTAAGCCACCCAGACTGTATTACTTTGTCATAGCAGCCCTAGGAACTGAAGGCAGTGCCCTTGATCCTAGGTACATCACCACTGTGTCTTTCAACAATCAAACCATTGTGCAGGCAAGTCTAATGAAGAAACTCCTTTGTTCACCAAAGACTTGGTCAGAAGACCAGTGAATCTTAAGGAAGAGTTTGTACATCAAAACTTGCCAGTATTTTATTTTGTGCATCACCCTTCAGGATGGGTGAGTGTTTCCAGATTGATAATGCCAAGAGGCTCTAATGAAAGGGATAGTTAAATGACTTTAAACCATTTAGAATGTGCGCACATTGCTCTGGGTCTTAGGGATGGGGAGATGAGGAACATCATATCTAAATCCTTGACCTTCTGGAGACTTCATTCTAGTCAGGGAGAATGCTATGTTGTTGATCGATTAACTGAACTGGTTTCTGGCCATATTCTATTTTAAAAAATTTATGTTAGGGTCAAAGTGGTCAGATATCACTTGCTCTACACATATGCTAATGGCAGAAAGATACTTTTTATCTAAGAGGGACAGGAATCCTGTCTTCTGACATGGAAAATAAAGGGGAGCTCTGGGAAGTCTGAAAAGCTGTAGATATGACTCTTCAAGATCCCCCAGTAGCAGAAAGATTTTCAAAGATCTTACCTGGAGACCTGAAGATGATGTGGGGGTCTTGCTGAGCCTCTGTAAGGTCTGGTAAAGACACCATAATTAAAGCTCTTTTGGGATTTCATTCAATGAGCTTGAACCCTACACTTCAGACCATTAAGCAATGTCTTGTGCCTCCCTTAAATGGCTATTTAACTTAATTATGGGCTGGTTGACTTCAATATGATGAATTTAGTGGGAAGAAAGGGCTTCCTTGGTGGCTCAGAGGTTAAAAAAAATCCTCTTGCAATGCAAGAGACTGGGTAGACACAGGCTTGATCCCTGGGTCAGGAAGTTCCCTTGGAGGAGGAAATGGCAGCCCAGTCCAGTATTCTTGCCTGGAAAATCCCACAGACAGAGTGGCCTGGCAAGTTACAAAGAGTCAGATGTAACTGTGCACAACACATAGCACAAGGAGAAGAAGGAGAATACAGAAAGGTTTTCTTCCCTCATTTCTCTCAGGGAAGTTGTGCGATCTAGTTTTCAAACTTGCTAGAGTGAAGGGAGGAAGGAGAAGAAGATGGTTGTTGAACAGAAGAAATATAGCAGAAAGAGAATAAAGATAAGAAAAATTGCATTTAAGTTCTACCCAGAGAAAGCGTGCATATATGAACAAAATGAATGTGACACAGACACGTGTTCTAAAGCAATTCTACCAGGGAGATGATTCTCAATGCTAGGGCAGAACTTTCCTCTATGGTTAACCTCCTAGTGACCCGAATTACACAAGACCCTCAAGACAAGGGGGACTTTGCTCCCTCAGGAAAAGACGTGATCTCATTCTGTGTCAAGACCCTGGAGGTTCTTTGACGTCAGAGCTGCTCGCCCCTCTTCCCAGTAGCCTTGGGCAGATGCCTGCCCCAGACCCCCCATCGTAAGTCTCATCCTTCAGAAAGACATTTTTACTGCTCTTGTTTTTCTTCAATGTATCCCTCTTGCAGATCTGAGGAAATCCAAATGCTGTGAATGACAAAGTTCACTTGTAGAAAAATGAAGTTGTCTTTGTCCTCCCAGGTGCAGGAGTCGGGGTGGTTAAGAGAGTGTGGGCGGAACAAAGAGGTAGGGAACAGAAAAGTCTTCAGCCAGTCTCATGGTCGAGAAGGTCGCTGTTGACCTCGTGCCCACGTAGCAAAGAGCAAAGACCCTTGTCACAGATTCTCTTCACTGGCTAGTGTTGCTGCAGCCTTGCTGGATCCCAGTTTTCTCTGTGAGGCAGCTCAACCCAGTCTGTTTGCTAAACTACAGAAATTCTGGGGAGGAGATTCTATGGAGAGAGTGTCCTGGAACTAAAGGGTTTGGAAATGTAAAGACTATAGGAAGTTCACATGGGGCAAAAAGACTCCTGGTTTTCCCCCTCTAACAAAAACTACTCCTCCTGCAAAGCTTCTCTTTTCCTGTTGCTGACACCAAGAGGTACGTCCCCAGGGACTGAGGCTCTTAAAATATTGATTCTTTCCTTAACACTGCCTGCTCACCAAATCCTTTGGATTCATCTCTGAAATGCATCTAGTCCATGTGCTTTTACTTAGCAGCTAAAAGCCTCAGTTTCCACACTTGAAAATAAGAACAATAATAGTACCTACTTCACAGTGTTGTGACAAAATGTGATAATGTAAGTAAAACTCTTTGCACAATAGTTAGCACATAGTAAGCACTCAGTAAATGTGAGCTATACTATTACTTTTATTATTATCCCCATTGTCAGTCACCTCTCCCAATTCTCACTGCCTCAGGTCAGGATTCTTGCAATACATTCCTATGGAAGTCTCTGCCTGCAATCTCTCCTGCAAAATTAAACTTGAACACTCCTGACACATTATCATTCCTCAAACACAATTTTTGCCATAATATTCCTTTCTCCCAAAGCGTCCAATGATTGTTTGTTACTTCTGTTGCAAAATTCTTCAGACTAGAATCCCAGAGTCTCCTATCCTGATGCTATAATCCAATATAGAACATCAACTCTAGCTTGATTCGCATGTCTCTAGCCTCACCTTAGAGCACAGGTTGCCTCTTCTCTCCCCCTATGCACCTTTTCTTAGCACTGAGTTGTGCCTTTCTCCAATATAAATGTACTTTCCCCAGCCTAACTGCAGTCCCAGAACCTCAACTCTCTTTGCTTCCTAAGAATGATCAGTTGGGGCTATTATAGTAGAGATAGAACAGGATACTGCCCTGGTCAGAGCAACGAGATTTTATAAAAGTGGCAGGTGGAGTCCTGAGAGGATGAGTGTGTAAGCGATCCTATTCTTTATTCTTAGAAGTTGACCAGTTCATCCTGATTCAGTTTCACCTTTGTCTCTTTCTCTACATTAGTGAAATTTTAGGCCTTGAAATTAAATCCACCAGATTTCAAATGGCGGGGGGCAGGGGGAGTATGAAATAAAAAATTTTGTGGATTTTTTCTTCTTATGAAGATTTCTTGGTTTAATCAGAGGAGAAAATGGCCAAACATAGGAGAACACTATAAATCCATGAGAATGTTCCCCACCTGTAGTGAGGAAATATCTCAGTACACTCTAAAATTTGAGGTCAGCTATGAGAAAGAGAAATGTTGAAGCACAGGAGAGTCATTCCAATCTTCTTTTGTTGTCATGTGAAGACTTTGGTTATACATTTGTAAAGAATCCAGGAGTAAAGAAAGTTTCTGTTTTTCACTCCAATATCAAGACATAATTATTGAAGAGTCACCTATGTTATGATTTATGCCACTAATAGCTTGCATTTCTCCCCTTTTCCCTTTATCCTGGTTTCTTCACTTGAAAAACTGAAAAAAAAATATCTGGAGTGGCACCTTAATAATACATATCTAAAGTGAATAGATATTTGCTGTGTGTAGCAAAGTGGGTGAGGATGGACTTATATAAACCCAGAATAGAATTATGGGTCTCTAGCAAAGCAATAACATGTATCATAAACTATCACTTGGGGATACTTAGCTTAAATCCAAGAAACCATTTCCCATCCCTATCACTATCCCTGTAGGTTCTGAAACATAAAATAGCTTTGTACCTACCTAGGGCAAAGTGGATTCCAGCAATAGAGGCAGGAGATGGATGCAGTGATCCTTCTAGGTCCCTTTCAGCATTGACAGTCATTGACTTTTTGATCCCAAAGGAATGATCTGTCTGCAGCAGAACATTTTTACTGCCTGCTTCCTCTCTCTTCCCCCTTTCTCCACTCCCACCCAATTTTTTTCATCCTTAAGGGATAGAGGCTTTGATAGAGGATAATAACTCAAGATGATGCAATGCATTTGTTTTGGCTTCCACTTGGGTCTGTGTCTGTTATTAGAGGGTGTACTAAGCCTGGCCTTCCCACTGGCTAGTCTCAGGTTCAGGACCCGCTCCACCAGAGCCATGACTCATCTCTGAGTTAAGAGGTTTTCTTGAAATCATGGGCTGTGCTTGGGTACCCAAGCCCTTGGGGTCATGGTGGCTCTCCAGGGCCCCCTCCCCAGCACCTGACGGGGTGTGGGTTCTCTGCTTCCACTTTTCTTTATGTCTACATATGGCATCTTCAGACTGCTGTGTCTCTCTGTCTTCCTACTGCTGTGCAAGTGTGTGTACATTTCTGTCCATAGGGAAAAATCTCAATTACATGACAGTGTTTTGATTAAATACCATACATATTTACTCTATGCAAACACTGTGCTTTGGGATAAAGGTGGAGTTTATGACCTCTCTAGAGATGTAGAGACAAACACATAAAAATCTTTATAGCAAATGCCTAATTTAGAGAAAAGAAAAAATAAAGAAAAGCAAAAATAATAACAACTATAATTCCATTCCTAGAGACACATATTACTAATATTGTGAGTTTATTATTTCTATCCACAGACACATTTTCAGTTCAATTCAGTCACTTATCCGACTCTTTGTGACCCCATGGACTGCAGCACACCAGGCTTCCCTGTCTATCACCAACTCCTGGAGCTTGTTCAAACTCATGTCCATCAAGTCAGTGATGCCATCCCACCATCTTATCCTCTGTTGTCCCCTCTCCTCTCGCCTTCAATCTTTCCCAGGATCCGGGTCTTTTCCAATGAGTCAGTTCTTAGCATCAGGTGGCCAAAGAATTGGAGTTTCAGCTTCAGCATCAGTCCTTCCAATGAATATTCAGAACTGGTTTCCTTTAGGATGTTCTGGTTGGAATCTCCTTGCAGTCCAAGGGACTCTCAAGAGTCTTCTCCAACACCACAGTTCAAAAGCATCAATTCTTCGGTGCTCAGTTTTCTTTATAGTCCAACTCTCACATTCATACATGACTACTGGGAAAACCATAACTTTGACTAGACTGACCTTTGTTGGCAAAGTAATGTATCTGCTTTTTAATATGCTGCCTAGGTGGTCATAGTTTTTCTTCCAAGTAGCACATTTTAACATAGCATAAATATAGGATCAAACACTTTTTGATAACCTGTTTTTTATTACTGCTTTCCTGTTTAACAATACAAGATAAGTAAATATTAAGCATTTGTATTTCTAAACTTAAGATATACAAAGCCTTGTTCTAGAACTATTCTGTCCAACAATGTAGTCAATAGCCATATGTGACCTTCTAAATGTAAATTAATTAAATTTAAGTAAAATTTTAAAATGTAATTCTTCAGTTACACTAGCCATATTTCAAGCATTCAATAGCCACATGTGGCCAGTGGCTAAAGCACAGATAGAGAACACTTTCATCACCACAGGAAATGTTATTGCACAGTGTTGTTCTGAAAGATACATTTCCACAAAACCCATCTTGAAGACAGAAGAGCATCTGTAAACCATATTTCCCCTTAATTTACAATGGCTGACAGAGAAGAAACTACTCAATCTAATCTTTAAATCAACATTTCATTATTTCATCTTCTTTTTCTTGATCACATCCATCCACCTGTTGATAATAAACCAGCTTGTATTGCCTACATTTTAAGCATATGAAAAGAAGGTTGAAAAATCATACAAGAGATTACTGAGCTCTAGTTTGTAGAGTGCTGCTGTGGGGTGTCTATGTTTAAAGAAAAAAGAGTCTACCCAGAGTTCTTTATTTTTTGAAAACAGGAGATTAGAGTAAGAGAAAAAAAATGAATATGCTGCCTCTTCTCTACAATTTCCTACTGTGTCAGCTGCCATAATTTGGAAAGCAACCATGGTTTGTTGACCCTATGTGTGCTAAGTCACTTCAGTCATGTCTGACTCTTTATGATCCTATGGACTGTAGCCAGACAGGCTTCTCTGTCCACTGGATTCTCCAGGCAAGAACACTGGAGTGAGTTTGCTATGCCCTCCTGCAGGAGATCTTCCTGACCCAGGGATAAAACCCACATCTCTTATGTCTCCTGTATTTGCAAGTGAATTCTTTACCCGTAGCACCACCCCATCAAGATTAAATCTTTGCTGATATGGGTGGTGTGGCAGGATAAACATCTGGACCAGTAATCAGAAGGCCAGAATTTAATTCTTGCCTTTATGTTGACCCAATTTTCCCCTATCTCATTGCCACAAATACAGAATCTGTATATTTATAAAGTGCCCTCTTATGCTTACTCTTTCATTTGATACTCACCACAACCCTGTCAGTTGAACCCATACTTTGAGAGTATGTCTTAAATGGCAGAGAAGCAATCATTCAGGTGGTCAACTGATTGTTTAGTCTACCCAATGCCCATGTCAAAACAAAGGGTCAGGAAGATTTTTCAACACCCTCCTTCATATTCCTTAACTGAATCAACCAGTGGTTTGGTGGAACTGAATGAACCAACTTTTGGGTCTTCAACATAAATGCAAAAATCATCTGATGCCAGCTGTGCATACACAAATAAGACATAGTTGTGAAGCTGTTGCCAGGTGGTAGAGACAACAGCCATATGTGTGGAGTGCAAAACTGGCTGAGACTTAGAACCAGAAGCTACCTTGGATGGCCTTGGGTCATGCCCACTCCAAATCCCTGGTGTCCTTATCTGGATAGAGAAGAAGGGTGGTCTAAATTTATTGCTTTCACACTTTGCATCTTGGACCTTTCCTCAGAGACTGCTGAAAGAGGAGGGTAACTAAGACTGTCCCTTCTGTTTCCCCAGAACAGCTCCATTTTTATTTGCCTTTCATCCAGGCTTTTGTAAGAATTTCATGGAACAAGAGTTTCTTGTCTTAAAAACATTTTGAAAACAACTAGTTTAGATCATTTTGAGGCTTCTTTCAGCTATAGTAGGGCTTCCAAGGTGGCACAGTGGTAAAGAAAATCCACCTACCAATGCAAGAGATGCAACAGACATGAGTTTGATCTTTGGGTCAGAAAGACCCCTTAGAAGAGGAAATGGCAATTCACTCCAGTATTCTTGCCTGGAAAATTCCATGGACAGAGGAGCCTGGTAGGCTGTAGTCCATAGTGTGGCAAAGAGTTGACATGATTGAGCACACACACACATCAGCTTTAGTAATTTATGATCCAATATATTAAAATGCTATAACAGTTGATGTAGTGGAGAATTTTTAAGGTGCTTTAAGAATTTTTAACTCTTTTACAATGAGTTTATATGGTAGAATTATGTATTACTAGGCAAAGGGCAGGGAGTTAATTTCTAAGGACAAAGTTCAGGCAAAAACTGAATTTAGTTAGAATTAGCCTTGAATTTCTTTAAATCACTCTTTATTTTAATATCTTTATTAAGACACAGGTCACACACTATACAACTCACCATTTAAAGTGTACAATTCAATGGCTTTTAGTATATTCACAGTGTCATGGAATAACCATAACAATCAATTTTAGAATATTTTCATCTCAAAAGGAAGCCCTATAATCATTAGCAGTCACCCTTCAATTTCCCTAACCACATCCCAGCCTTAGGCTACCACTAGTCCATTTTCTATCTTTATAAATTGACTTATTCTGGACATTTTATATAAATAGAATTACACAATATGTGGTCTTTTGTGAATGGCTTCTTTTACTTAGCATGTCTTCAAGTTTCATCTCTGTTATGCCATGTATCAGAACTTTATTTCTTTTTATAGTTGAATAATATCCCATTGTGTGAATATACTACATTTTGTATATCTATCAGTAGATAGACTCCTTAAATCATTCTTAAATCTCCAGAATCTGGGCCCATGGATGTTCAAAAGCCAAAAATTAAGTAAATTTGTTTTCATTTGTATTTAGAGAGCCATTTAAGCTAACCTATTTATTTTACTTTTTATTGTCCGACACTTGGAGTTGAATTGGATTGGGGGCAGGAGGAAACGGGGACAACAGAGGATGAAATGGCTGGATGACATCATTGACTCAATGGATGTGAGTCTGAGTGAACTCCGGGAGTTGATGATGGACAGGGAGGCCTGGCGTGCTGCAATTCATGGGGTCACAAAGAGTCGGACACGACTGAGTGACTGAACTGAACTGAACTGAATTAAGTATGTGAGTGGTGTTCATAAGAATGAACCCCATTCTATCAATGCTAGTCAAATTCCTATGTGCATCAAAATCACCTGAAGAATGCATTAAAACACTGATTCTTAGCCCCACCCTCAGATATTCTGATTCAGTAGGTGAAGAAATAGGGCCTGAGGATCAACATTTTGTCAAGTGATATTGCTGCTGCCTGCCTAAGGGCCACACTTTGGTAATACTGCAATATGACACTTTTATAATCAGAAAAATAATATACAGGCTTACCTCAGAGATATCCCTGATTCAGTTCCAGACCACTGCAATAAAGCAAATACTGCAGTAAAGTGAGTCACATGAATTTTTTCGGTTTCCCAGATCATATAAAAGTTATATTTAAACTATACTGTAGTCTATTAAGTATGCAGTAGCATTGTGTCTAAAAGAGAGTTATGGGTATCTTTAATTAAAAATACTTAATGCTAAAACATGCTAACCACCTTCTGAGCCTTCAGTGAGTCACAATCTTTTTGTTGGTGGTGAGTCTTGCCTGAATGTTGATGGCTACTAACTGATCAGAGTGATGGTTGCTGAAGGTTGGGGTAGCTATGGCAATTACTTTAAGTAAGATGACAATAAAATTTGCCACATCCACTGACTCTTCCTCTCATGAAAGTTCTCTCTGTAGCAGGCAATGTTGTTTGATAGCATTTTGCCCACAGTAGAACTTCTTTTAAAATTGAAGTCACTCTTCTCAAACCCTTCTGTTGCTTTTTCAACTAAGTTTATGTGACATTCGAAATCCTTTGTTGTCATTTGAATAAACATCACAGTATCTTCAGTTCAGTTCAGTTCAGTAGCTCAGTCGTGTCCGACTCTTTGTGACCCCGTGAACCGTAGCTCGCCAGGCCTCCCTGTCCATCACCAACTCCCGGAGTTTACCCAAACCCACGTCCACTGAGTTGGTGATGCCATCTAACCATCTCATCCTCTGTCGTCCCCTTTTCCTCTTGCCTTCAGTGTTTCCCAACATCAAGGTCTTTTCAAATGAGTCAGCTCTTCGCATCAGGTAGCCAAAATACTGGAGTTTCAGCTTCAAAATCAGTCCTTCCAATGAACACCTGGGACCAATTTCCTCTAGGATAGACTGGTTGGATCTCCTTGCAGTCCAAGGGACTCTCAAGAGTCTTCTCCAACACTACAGTTCAAAAGCATCAATTCTTCTGTGCTCAGCCCTCTTTATAGTCCAACTCTCACATCCATACATGACCAGTGGAAAAAGCATAGCCTTGACTAGACAGAATCTCCTCCTGCCTTCAGTGTTTCCCAACATCAGGTCTTTTCAAATGAGTCAGCTCTTCGCATCAGGTAGCCAAAATACTGGAGTTTCAGCTTCAAAATCAGTCCTTCCAATGAACACCTGGGACCAATTTCCTCTAGGATAGACTGGTTGGATCTCCTTGCAGTCCAAGGGACTCTCAAGAGTCTTCTCCAACACTACAGTTCAAAAGCATCAATTCTTCTGTGCTCAGCCCTCTTTATAGTCCAACTCTCACATCCATACATGACCAGTGGAAAAAGCATAGCCTTGACTAGACAGACCTTTGTTGGCAAAGTAATGTCTCTGCTTTTAATATGCTATCTAGGTTGGTCATAACTTTTCTTCCAAGGAGTAACTGTCTTTTAATTTCATTGCTGCAATCACCATCTGCAGTGATTTTGGAGCCCCCCAGAATAAAGCTGGCCACTGTTTCCACTGTTTCCCCATCTATTTCCCATGAAGTGATGGGACCGGATGCCATGATCTTCATTTTCTGAATGTTGAGCTTTAAGCCAACTTTTTCACAGTATCTTACCAGGAGTAAATTCTCTCTCGAGAAACCACTTTCTTTGCTCATCCATAAGAAGCAGCTCCTCATCCATGAAAATTTTATCATGAGGTTGAAGCAATTCAATCACATCTTTCAAGATCCACTTCAAATTTTAGTTCTCTTGCTATTTCCACCACGTCTGCTGTTACTGATATTTTGAAACCCTCAGAGCTATTCATGAAGGGTTGCTATCAACATCCAAACTCCTGTTAATATTGATGTTTTAACCTCCTCCCACAAATTATGAATGTCCTTCGTGGCATCTAGGATAGTGAATCCTATTTGAAATGAGGTGAAAGTCACTCAGTTGTGTCTGACTCTTTGCGACCCTATGGACTATACAATCCATGGAATTCTCCAGGCCAGAATACTGGAGTGGATAGCCATTCCCTTCTCGAAGGGATCTTCTCAACCCAGGGATCAAACCCAGGTCTCTTGCATTGCAGGTGGATTCTTTACCACCTGAGCCATCAGGGAAGCCCAGAATACCAGGGAAGCCCTGTCTAGAAGATTTCAATGTACTCTGCCCAGATACATCAGGGAACCACTATATATAGCAGCTATAACCTTATAAAATATGTTTGTTTATAATAAAACTTGAAGGTCAAAATTACTCCTTGATATATGAGCTACAGAATGGATGTTATATGAGTAAGCATGAAAACAGCATGAATCTCATTGTCCATCTCCATCAAAGCTCTTGGGTGACTAGGTGCATTGTTTGTGAACAGTACTATTCTAAAAGAAATCTTTTTTTTTTTTTTTCCTGAGCAGTAGATATCAGCAATGGACTTAGTCTACTCAGTAAACCATGTTGTAAACAGATGTGCTATCATCCAGGCTTTGTTATTCCACTTGCAGAACACAGGCTGAGTAGATTTAGCCTTATTCTGAAGAGCCCAAGGATTTTCAGAATGGTAAAAGAGTACCTTTCAATTTCAAGTTACCAGCTGCTTTAGCCCCTAACAAGAAAGTCAGCCTGTCTTTTGGAACTTTTGAGCCAGGCGTTGACTTTCCCTCTCTAGTTATGAAAGATGTAGATGGCATCTATTTTCAATGGAAGGTTGTTTCCCCTACATTGAAAATTTGTTGTTCAGCGTAGCCACCTTCAATAACTAGCTTAAGCTAGCTCTTCTGGATAAGTTGCTACAGCTTCTCCATCAGCACTTGCTGCTTCACCTTGTTCTTTTGTGTTATGAAGATGATTTCTTAAACCACACGAATGAACATCTGCTAGATTCAGACCTTCCTTCCAAGCCTTCTCACTACTTTCAACCTTCCTAGAATGGAAGAGAGTTAGGACCTTTCTCTAGATCAAGCTTTGGCTTAAGGGAATATTGTGGCTGCTCTGATCTTCTATCCAGATAACGAAAACTTTCTCCACATCAGCAATAAGGCTGGTTCACTTTCTTACCATTGGTGTGTTCACTGGAGTATTGCTTTTAATTTCCTTGAAGAATTTTTCTGCTGCATTCACAACTTGGCTTACTGGCACATGAGGCCTAGCTTTGTCTTATCTCAACTTAGTCATTTCTGGCTTTTGATTTAAAGTGAGTGAAGTGAGACTCTTCCTTTCACTTGAACACTTAGAGGCTATTGCAAGGTTATTCACTGGCCCAATTTCAATGTTGTGTCTCAGGGAATAGAAGTCTGATGAGAGGGTGAAAGATGAGAGGATCAGCCAGTTGGAGCGGTCAGGACACACACAACATTTACCAAGTTCACTGTCTCATATGGGTGCCATTTGTGAAACCCCAAAGTGATTATAATAGTAATACCAAAGGTCACTGATCACAGTTCACCGTAACAAATAAATAATAATGAAAATTTGAAATATTGAGAGAATTACCAAACTGTGACAGAGAAGAGACCTGAAGTGACCAAATGCTATGGAAATATGTCACTGTAAGACTTGTTCAATACTTGCCACAAAACTTTAACTCATAAAAAGTATAATTATCTGGGAAGCAAATAAAGTGAAGCACAGTGAAACAAGTTGTGCCTGTAGGGGAGTGTTGTCCACACTGTACCAGATTACTCTTATACACTAAAGGCTGAACACACAGAAGAAACTTCTGCAATCTATGATAACCACAGAATCCCTGTTTGGGGCACGCTACTAGATGCCATTTCTGTCCTTTATCAAGCCCATATTTGCATGAAATGTTCCCTTGGTATCTCTAATTTTCTTGAGGAGATCTTTAGTCTTTCCTATTCTGTTGTTTCCCTCTATTTCTTTGTATTGATCGCTGAGGAAAGCTTTCTTATCTCTCCTTGCTATTCTTTGGAACTCTGCATTCAGATGCTTATATCTTTCCTTTTCTCCTTTGCTTTTCACTTTTCTTCTTTTCACAGCTATTTGCAAGCCTCCCAGACAGCCATTTTGCTTTTTTGCATTTCTTTTCCACGGGGATGGTCTTGATCCCTGTCTCTTATACAATGTCATGAACCGCCATCCACAGTTCATCAGGCACTCTTTCAGATCTAGGCCCTTAAATCTATTTCTCACTTTTACTGTATAATCACAAGGATTTGATTTAGGTCATACCTGAATGGTCTAGTGGTTTTCCCTACTTTCTTCAATTTAAGTCTGAATTTGGCAATAAGGAGTTCATGATCTGAGCCACAGTCAGCTCCTGGTCTTGTTTTTGCTGACTGTATAGAGCTTCTCCATCTTTGGCTGCAAAGAATATAATCAATCTGATTTTGGTGTTGACCATCTGGTGATGTCCATGTGTAGAGTCTTTTCTTGGGTTGTTGGAAGAGGGTGTTTGCTATGGACTAACAGAAGCAGAAGATATTAAGAAGAGGTGGCAAGAATACACAGAAAAACTGTACAAAAGAGATCTTCACAACCAAGATAATCATGATGATGTGATCACTCACCTAGAGCCAGACATACTGGAATGTGAAGTCAAGTGGGCCTTCGAAAGAATCACTACAAACAAAGCTAATGGAGGTGATGGAATTCCAGTTGAGCTATTTCAAATCCTGAAAGATGATGCTATGAAAATGCTGCACTCAATATGCCAACAAATTTGGAAAACTCAGCAGTGGCCACAGGACTGGAAAGGGTCAGTTTTCATTCCAATCCCAAAGAAAGGCAATGCCAAAGAATGCTCAAACTACGGCACAATTGCACTCATCTCACATGCTAGTAAAGTAATGCTCAAAATTCTCCAAGCCAGGCTTCAGCGATACGTGAACTGTGAACTTCCAGATATTCAAGCTGGTTTTAGAAAAGCCAGAGGAACCAGAGATCAAATTGCCAACATCTGCTGGATCATGGAAAAAGCAAGAGAGTTCCAGAAAAACATCTATTTCTGCTTAATTGACTATGCCAAAGCCTTTGACTGTGTGGATCACAAAAAACTGTGGAAAATTCTGAAAGAGATGGGAATACCAGACCACCTGACCTGCCTCCTGAGAAACCTGCATGCAAATCAAAAAACAACAGTTAGAACTGGACATGGAACAACAGATTGGTTCCAAATAGGGAAAGGGGTACGTCAAGGCTGTATACTGTCACCCTGCTTATTTAACTTCTATGCAAGTACATCAAGAGAAACGCTGGGCTGGAAGAAGTACAAGCTGGAATCAAGATTGCTGGGAGATACATCTGTAATCTCAGATATGCAGATGACACCACCCTTATGGTAGAAAGTGAAGAGGAACTAAAAAGCCTCTTGTTGAAAGTGAAAGAGGAGAGTGAAAATGTTGGCTTAAAGCTCAACATTCAGAAAATGAAGATCATGGCTTCTGGTCCCATCACTTCATGGCAGATAGACAGGGAAACAGTGGAAACAGTGTCAGACTTTATTTTTGGGGGGCTCCAAAATCACTGCAGATGGTGACTGCCGCCATGAAATTCGAAGACGCTTACTCCTTGGAAGGAAAATTATGACCAACCTAGATAGTATATTCAAAAGCAGAGACATTACGTTGCCAACAAAGATCTGTCTAGTCAAGGCTATGGTTTTTCCATTCATCATGTATGGATGTGAAAGTTGGACTGTGAAGAAAGCTGTGCACCGAAGAATTGATGCTTTTGAACTGTAGTGTTGGAGAAGACTCTTGAGAGTCCCTTGGACTGCAAGGAGATCCAACCAGTCTATCCTAGAGGAAATTGGTCCCAGGTGTTCATTGGAAGGACTGATTTTGAAGCTGAAACTCCAGTATTTTGGCTACCTGATGCGAAGAGCTGACTCATTTGAAAAGACCTTGATGTTGGGAAACACTGAAGGCAGGAGGAGAAGGGGATGACAGAGAATGAGATGGCTGGATGGCATCATCGACTCAATGGACATGAGTTTGAGTGAACTCTGGGAATTGGTGATGGATAGTGAGACCTGGCGTGCTGCAATTCATGGGGTCACAAAGAGTTGGACATGAGTGAACAACTGAACTGAACTGATCTAGATGTCAGGCACTGTGCTAAGGGCTTTACCAGCAACTTTCCAGGATATCCTCACTGTCCATCTATAAGGAAGTACTATTAATATTCCCATTGAAGATGGAGAAAGTAAAGTAACAAGCTTACGGTAACTCAGTTATTCCTGGCAGAACGAGATTCTAGCCCAGCAGTTGAACTCCTACATTAAAAGAGTAAAGTCAGTTCCAAAGAATTAATACTTAACCATAGAACTTGTGTTCACTTTGGAAGACTTCAACTGAGGACCTACCATATGCTCAGTGTTAATATTTCTGCTCCAAGCGAGCTAATATAGAAAATAATTTCAGTGAAACTATCTTTTTTGATCATATATTTTTATATACTATCCATTTTATATACTATCCATTTTGTCTGATCTTTGCAAGTCCATTACAAAAGCCTTGAGGGCAAGGATGCAACCACTTGCCTTATCCCCTTTTTCCTGCCCACCATTATATACAGCTGGAGGGCATCACTGACTCGATGGACGTGAATCTGAGTGAACTCCGGGAGTTGGTGATGGACAGGGAGGCCTGGCGTGCTGCGATTCATGGCATCACAAAGAGTGGGACACGACTGAGTGACTGAACTGACTGACTGATTATATACAGCAAAGTTTTTATTTCATTTATTCATTTTTAAAAATCAACTTTACTATTTAGTAGTTTTAGGCTTACAGCAAAATTGAGTGGAACATATAGAGAGTTCCCACGTATTCCCTACACCCATCCCACCCCATCAACATCCCCCACCAGAGTGGAAGGTTTATTACAGTCGATGACCCCTATGCTGACACACCATTATCAACCAAGTCCATAGTTTATGTAACATGTTAGTGGTATGTATTCTATAAGTTTGACATGCCTCCACCATTACAGTATCATGCAGAATGGCTTCATTGCTCTAAAAATCCTGTGTCTCTAACTCTTCATTCCTCTTTACTCTCTTCCCCACTGGCAACCACTGTCTCCATAGTTTTGCTTTTTCCATAGGGTCGTACAGTTGAAATTATATATGGATAGATACAAAAGAAAGTATGTATTCTTTTCAGATTGATTTCTTTCACTTAGAATATGTATTTATGGCTCCTCCTCTTTTCATGGTTTGATAGCACATTTGTTTTTACCACTGAATAATATTCCATAATCTGAATGTTCCTCAGTTACCCATTTACCTACTGAAGGACATCCTGGCTCTGCCCAGTTTGGGAAATCATAAATGTCTTCTATAATAATCCATGTGAAAATTTTTGTGTGGGTATAAGTTTTTATCTTCTTTGGGTAAATACCAAGAAGTATGGTTGCTGGATTGTATAATAAGAATATATTTAGTTTTGTAAGAAACTGTCAAACTGTCTTCAAAAGTTGCTATACCGTTTTGTATTTTTACCAGCAATAAATGAGAGTTCCTGTTACTTCACATCTTCACCAGCATTTGGCATTGTCTGGGTTCAGGATTTTGGCCATTCTAATGAATGTGCACGGGCATCTCTCTCTTTTTCAAAATTTGTTATTCCCTAATGGCATACTCTGTTGAAAATCTTTTTATATGTTTATTTCCCATCTACATATCTTCTTTGGTTAGTTGTTAGTTCAGGTTTTGCCCCTTTTTAATATGATTGCTCATTTTATCATTGTTGAGATTTTAAGAGTTCTTTGAATATTTTGGATTAAAGTCCTTTATCAGATATTTTTCAAACAGTGCATTTTAATTGAGGACTGCAAACTCCAAGGTGTACAGGGGACAGGCAGACCATGGGAAAAAATGAAGACAGCTGCATGTAATTCAGAAATAAGTAGAATTCAGGCCACAGTGAGCTGAGGAGTGCATGCTGAAAGAGACATTTGCTTTCATGAAGAGCAGACCATGCTCTACCTCATCTTCTGGTTTTTTGAAAGAAACCAGAAATCCAGAATTTGATGTGCATCCTTCCAATTGCTAATTGTTAAAACAAAGTAAATTTGATTTAAATATTTGTATAAAGCATTTTAGGTGAGAGACACTGGAAAGGCAAACACACACACACACACACACACACACACACACTCACACAACTAGTTAAGGGCTAGTTTGGAGGGATTTGGGGACTTACAATAGAAGTAGAAGTTGCTTGTATATTTTTGAGATTAGTTGTTTGTCATTTGCTTCATTTGCTATTATTTTCTCCCATTCCGAAGGCTGTCTTTTCACCTGCTTATAGCTTCCTTTGTTGTGCAGAAGCTTTTAATTTTAATTAGATCCCATTTGTTTATTTTTGCTTTTATTTCCAGTATTCTGGGAGGTGGGTCATAGAGGATCCTGCTGTGATTTATTTCGGAGAGTGTTTTGACTATGTTCTCCTCTAGGAGTTTTATAGTGTCTGGTCTTACGTTTAGATCTTTAATCCATTTTGAGTTTATTTTTGTGTATGGTGTTAGAAAGTGTTCTAGTTTCATTCTTTTACAAGTGGTTGACCAGTTTTCCCAGCACCACTTGTTAAAGAGATTGTCTTTAATCCATTGTATATTCTTGTCTCCTTTGTCAAAGATAAGGTGTCCATAGTTGTGTGGATTTATCTCTGGGCTTTCTATTTTGTTCCATTGATCTATATTTCTGTCGTTGTGCCAGTACCATACTGTCTTGATGACTGTGGCTTTGTAGTAGAGCCTGAAGTCAGGCAGGTTGATTCCTCCAGTTCCATTCTTCTTTCTCAAGATGGCTTTGGCTATTCAAGGTTTTTTGTTTTTCCATAAAAATTCTGAAATTATTTGTTCTAGCTCCATGAAAAATACTGTTGGTAGCTTGATAGGGATTGCATTGAATCTGTAGATTGCTTTTTGTAGTATATTCATTTTCACTACATCCATTCTTCTGATCCATGAACATGGTATATTTCTCCATCTATTAGTGTCCTCTTTGATTTCTTTCATCAGTGTTTTATAGTTTTCTATATATAGGTCTTTAGTTTCTTTAGGTAGATATATTCCTAAGTATTTTATTCTTTTCATTGCAATGGTGAATGGAATTGTTTCCTTAATTTCTTTTTCTACTTTCTCATTATTAGTGTATAGGAATGCAAGGGATTTCTGTGTGTTGATTTTATATCCTGCAACTTTACTATATTCATTGATTAGCTCTAGTAATTTTCTGGTGGAGTCTTTAGGGTTTTCTATGTAGAGGATTATGTCATCTGCAAACAGTGAGAGTTTTACTTCTTCTTTTCCAATTTGGATTCCTTTTATTTCTTCTTCTGCTCTGATTGCTGTGGCCAAAACTTCCAGAACTATGTTGAATAGTAGTGGTGAAAGTGGGCATCCTTGTCTTGTTCCTGACTATAGGGAAATGCTTTCAATTTTTCACCATTGAGGATAATGTTTGCTGTGGGTTTGTCATATATAGCTTTTATTATGTTGAGGTATGTTCCTTCTATACCTGCTTTCTGGAGAGTTTTTATCATTAATGGATGTTGAATTTTGTCAAAGGCTTTCTCTGCATCTATTGAGATAATCATATGGCTTTTATTTTTCAGTTTGTTAATGTGGTGAATTACATTGATTGATTTGTGGATACTGAAGAATCCTTGCATCCCTGGGATAAAGCCCACTTGATCATGGTGTATGATCTTTTTAACGTGTTGTTAGATTCTGATTGCTAGAATTTTGTTAAGGATTTTCGCAACTATGTTTATCAGTGATATTGGCCTGTAGTAAAAAACTGGTGGCTTATAGGCTGAGCTGAACAGCTATTGAGAGGATGGTTAACCTCTAGGGGTTAACCTGTTTTTCTAGCAAGTCTTGAACTAGGTGTTTTGTTTTTTTTCCCCCGCCTTTCCAGAGTCTCTCACCTAATCCTTTATACAAATATTTTTTTTTTGCATATAAATCTTCAATTCCTTTCTTTTTCCTTACATACCTCTATCTCTGCCTCCAGACAGTTTTTAAGAATAATCATTTTTTTGTTTGTTTGTTTTAACAGATGAACATTTCAAGTTAGATTTTCCCCCTTCATAACCCCTCTGCTTTTTGTATTTTTGTCTTTGTGCTCTCTTATTGAATGACCAAAATTATGTTCTGGGAAAAAAATCTAGTAAATCAGCTCAGAGACCGGCCATAAATATCTGATGCTTATCACTGTATTAAGTCAATAGTTTAATTTTATAGACTGATAATGACAGACTCTGCTATAGGAGAAATTTTGGCTCCTAATTTTTCTCAAGACCTTTAGTCAAAGTTCAGGAAAATGGGATTAGCTAAGGGAATGGTTTTCAGGAACTCATTTAAAACACATTCTTGACTCTTAGCACCTGCTCTCACTTGCACTGCATAAAGAAATCCTGCACAGGGATATAAAAGTACAGTTTTATCCCCACCATCATGATTGTTAAAGATTGATATTTTCTAAATGCATCTATCGGAGAAGGCAATGGCACCCCACTCCAGTACTCTTGCCTGGAAAATCCCATGGATGGAGGAGCCTGGTAGGCTGCAGTCCATGGATCACTTAGAGTCGGACACGACTGAGCGACTTCACTTTCACTTTTCACTTTCATGCATTGGAGAAGGAAATGGAACCCATTCCAGTGTTCTTGCCTGGAGAATCCCAGGGACGGTGGGCTGCCATCCTTGGGGTCGCACAGAGTCGGAGACGACAGAAGCGACTTAGCAGCAGCAGCAAATGCATCTATGTAGCAGATATTATACTAAGGTGTTACATATTTTATTCTCATTTATTTATCAAAATAAACAATGGCATCTTTATCCAATTATCAGTCCCATTTATAACAACTATACCTCTGTTTTCAGTTTGATGCTCACAGAAGCATAGGAAAATTAAAGTTTAAAAGACTTTGAGAGTTTACATCATCCATCTCCTAACTTCCAGGTCAGATGAAACTACTTCTTTCAGAACTATAAGGAAAGAAAAAGAAATCTATCTAATCTATTTAAAAATAAGTTAAAAAATTTTAAAACCTATTTGAAAATAATTTAAAATATTTTAATGACTCTTCCACCTCTTTCAGTTACTTGTTTTGGTATATAATAATTATTACTATAAATTCTTCTATTTCATATACAGCCCACAAATTGTGGTACTTCAATTGGAATTTTATCTAGAGGTTCATCTAGAATTTTGCTTTTTCCAACTGAGACTTTAAACTAGGTTATTTACTTGTGCTGAGACTCTCCTTTTATAGTACACAGAGCTCTCTCTGAAACCCCCATAGTATCAATTGAATTGAGAAATATATGTGTCTGCATGTGTGTGTGTGTTTCAGAGATCAATATACACAAAAGAAAAATAAAATATCTGCCTAATGTCTCTTTAAGTCAGCAGTGTTATTCAGGGCTGGGGTCAGAATCTTGGCATTTAGTTGCCATCATCACATATTGTACAACCATGAACTAAGTAGTTGGGATAAACAAAGCCAGGGGCTTTTTTCTGTGGATTGGATAGAAAACTTGGTATGTCAAGCCCTAAAACTTCCTGTCTTTGTATAGTTCTTGATTAAATTACCTGTCTTATATCCTCCTCTTTGTGATGGGCATGATCAGCAGTCATAAAATATAAAATGCTATTCATGTATTGATTATAATTTATTTGTCATTGTATTCATCTAAGAAACTGTATTTAGATCATGAACTATTTTCTCCCCACTTTATAGATGCATAAAACAAAGCTAATGATAGTGGAATGCCCTTGTTTAAGTTTCCGTGCCCAGAAAATGAGAGAAAAGAGTATAAGTGTGTTTGTGTGCATTACAGTAGGACCATCAGGTGTGTTTGGGGTTGGGTTGATTTACAGCCTCTGATTTTTTTTCTCTCCTACACCGTTCCCTTTGATGGCCATCTATCTCTACTTACCATGAAAATGGTTTTGGGTAGGGATATCAAGGACCCCTGAAACAGTCTGTTAAGTAACATGTACACTGTGGTAACTATCTCTCTGGGTTCTCAAGAAAAGACCAAAGATTGTAAATTCCATACAGCAGTGATATAAAAAGAGATCTAGAATCCTGAAACAAAGAGAAAATGCTCAGAGAGAGAGAAAAGGACAGCCTGGGAAAGATACACTATCCCAGTAGCCTACAAACCCAAACCAAGAGCTGTTTCCTGTTGGTCCAAGTCTACCACCAGATCTCAGGGAACTCAGCCAGGGGACCCAGTCTTGCACAGGGAGAACCACAGAGTGGAGTGAGGAGGACAGCGTGGACTCTTCCTGCAGCCAACATGTAGATCCTAAGCCAGAGAGACAGTGATTAAGTAGGCTCAAGCTTAAGAGAGAGCCTTATCTTCTGAAAAGTGGATGCAGGGGCAGACTTACCCTCTGTCTGAATGAAGTTGTGTGTCTGCATTGGGTTGCAGAGTTATTTTCATTCCACTTTTTCTTCTCCTGACTACCCAACCCTGGGCTTCTGACATTTCCCCACCTCAAGCTTGCTTTTAGAAATTTCATTCTGTATTTGCTAACCTGACTTACTTTCAGCCTGAAATTTAAAAGTAAAATGTCCTCTTTCCTTCGATTTTTTAAGTTCAGATTCTTTATTACAAAGACATAATAGGCTGATATTCTCAAACTCTATCTGTTGGGTCAACACTACTATGCTCCCTGGACCAAGTTTTTCTCTATTTTCAAGTCTCAAGAAACTAAAAGATGTCACTGAAACCCTGATCCTCCTCTCCAGAAATCCCTGTACAACTTATTTGTTAAGAGACTGGTGACTTTCTTTATTTTTGTTTAATAGACACTTCTGTAACACCTGTTATATGCCAGGAGCTGTTTTGAAATATTGTACAAATATTAACTCTTTATTAATTCTCACAGCAACCTAATGAAGTTGGTTCTATAATTATTCCATTTCACAGATGAAGAATCTGAGGCATGGAGAGGTGACCTGACTTGCCTCAGTTGTGCAGTGAAACTGGACTTCCAGCCCAGGTATTCTGACTCCAAGTCCTTCACTCTTAACCATCACTGCATGCTGAATTTCAGTCCTCCTGATATTCATCACCTGTACTTAAAAAAAAAAAAAAAACCCACATCATTTGGTACTAACTTCTCTTAGTAAGTAAGATTATACAATGGGATCCCCTTATTTGTTCAAGTTAAGCCTCCAGTGTTTACTTACCACTTTGTTCTACTTATATTGAAAATATCTTCACTATGTTTTTAGCTCAAGCCTTTATGTTTAGTCACAGGACTGCTAGGGGCTCTGAGGACCCTGCACAACTGTTTTACAGAGCTTAAGGATGGATATGACCAAACCTGGAACCTTTTTCTGGGCCAAAACCACACAAGGAAAGAAGAGAAACGACTCAATAGGCAAGGGTGCTCAGTTAAGCCACATAGTTTAGATTCTTAGAATCTGGTATCATCTGCGCCACCCATGATGAGTCACTTCTACAGTCCCTGCCTTCTTATGGGCTGGAGCTTGGTCTTGACAGTGAGGAATTTCAGCAGGAATGGATGTCACCAGCTCCTTATACAGTCACAAAATCACCTCTGTTGGATTCAGAGCCGTGGAGCACACACACTGCCTTCCTTCTCGCCTGTGAAGCTCCCATGGCCTCCCCAACATCCAAAGTAAGAGAGAGGGTGGAGAAGGGGGGTCAGGGAAGGCAAAGGGAGAAGAGAGGGAGGAGGAAAGGAAGTCCTTTCATTAAGTCCCCAAATAGACCGTCAACCTCTGGACTGTTCTTTCTGACTCCCTTCCAATATGTATTTCATATTTTGTACTGTAAAGCTCCCATATAACCTCAGAATTTTGCTGCTTAGATGCTCCATGACTTCTGATTGCCTCAAGTTTAAGTCTAAACTCTCAAGCATGGGGGACAAAGTTCTTGATAATCCGGTCCCTGTTCTTTCTATTTTGCCTCTCAACTCTTTCCATATTCCTATGTTCTCTTTCTCCTCACTTCATCTCCCTTCTCCTCATCTTTCTTCCTTTCTTCTCTCCTCCTGTCTCTGTTTGTCTTTCTACCCCAGCCTACCTCCCCTCTGCCCCTCTTCCCCTTACCCTCCATCCATGTCAGACTGATTATAGTTCTCTAAAACAACTATCATCCCTCTTGTTTCCTGATCCTCCCTGTGTCTGAAATTCCTTCTCCTATTCCTTTAACCTGTTGACTAACTCCTCATTGATCCCTAGGACCCCACCAAGCTTTCCTCCAGGAAGCCTATTCCCTGACCCTGCTCTCTTTCTGCCTCATGTTAAGTCCTACACATTACACCTCATGGTATTTTATTTTCCAGTCCTTGTTCTTCCCTCCCACTTTTCAAGAAAAGAAGGGATGGCATCATTGTCCTGCTATCTCTACAAAACACAGTGTCTGGTACATGGAAAACACAAGCAAATATTAGTTGAATAAATGACATCAATAGTCCATAGCTGCTTAAGCTGGTGCCTATCCCAGGCAAGGGGCTCAGTCTACTTTCCTCATGGATTAGAAGTCAGACTCAAAATGAGGTCAAGTCACTTAAACAGAGCATGAAGCTATTCCTATTACAGCTAGGATGAGAATCCAGACTCTTGGGCTATAAGCTTCTTGATGATGATGAAGAGGAACATATTTACTTATCTTGTGACTCCAGCGCAGAGCATCAGATCTGGAAAGTAGAAGCTGCCTAATGAATGAATGAATGAGTACAACGGCACCAATTGTAGGTGCCGTGGAACAGCAACGTGGGACAGCAACTCAGCAGTATTACATTTGGTTTAATCATACTTGACAATGAACCTGAACAATTAGAGCCCTAGGATTCAGATTGGCGTGCAAGTTACCTGCTGGCAAGATTTACCAGTCATGCTGACAATTGCCAAATTGCTTTTACTTTGCACGATACTGACATAAAATGCCTTTGCTTTCTCCATTGATGCATTGCAATGGTTGATTTGGCATCATATTCAGAGGTGGCCCAGATATACTGTTACCACCATTCCAACAGTAAGAGGCTGCTGCTATTTTTAAACTTCCCCTGGAAAGTAGATGATATGATTCACTTGCTTATCCATTCTGATGTCACTCAAAGCTCTGGGGAGGAAAGTTCCTCTTTGCATCCTGCTAAAATTGCTCCTACCTTGTATTTGGAATGTTTCTCCTTACAGGTCAGATGACAGCTGATAGACAAGGTTTCTGCTCCAGTGTTCCTGGCTGAGCAGACAGCACAGATAAGAGAAAGCAAGCTACCCTGTGCTGCCAACACAGACTGCATGTATCGAGGCCTGGATAGCATTGTCATCTGAGCAGTGTTCAACAGGCTTACAGAGGAGTTGCATACAGGCGTCATCTTCTTGGTTTTCTGAGTGCAAAGAGTTACCTAAAATAGCCAGAATTTCAAAATTTAACTTTCCACTTAAGGAACTTGCTTCAGGTTCATATACTTATTACCTTCTCTGGACCTCTTCCCGCTGCACTGCCTCCCCTCCCCGCCCCAATCTGTAAAATAAGCCTGATAATAATATAACTATCTTTGGTGTTTGTTAAATATAATTCACATAACACTTCATATAATGCCTAGCACATGGTGGACAGTAAATATTACAAGCATATACATGCACGTGCATACCTCCCAGGGCTGTGAGCAATCGTTCTAATGGTTAAATCAACATTTGTGCTGTGTCTTTTTATTTGGGAACTCACATTTGAAAACACTGGTTTTTTTTCTTTTTTTCTATTTGTACTTCTTAATCCCTCTATTGATTATTTGCAGCCCTGGACATGCTCTGAGGGGGACTTCCTGATATCTTCCAGTCCACACAGCACCTCCCGAAGCAAATTTTTTGTTCCTGGCCATGGCTTGGGGCTCAGAATGTAATCTGCCTGCAATGCGGGAGACCCAGGTTTGATCCCTGGGTCAGGAAGTTCTCTTGGAGAAGGGAATGGCTATCCACTCCAGTATTTTTGCCTGGAGAATTTCAAGGACAGATAAGCTTGGTGGGCTACAGTCCATGGGATCACAAAGAGTCAGACATGACTGAGCAACTAACACTACCACCAAGTATTTTATTAGACTATCCCAAATGTGCATCTTGAATTTGGTGAAAATCAGTTCTTTCAACACAATGATAGAGGCAGCAGAAGGAAAGAGGGAGAGAATTTCATTTATGCACATGGAAGATAGCAAGAGGGCAGTGAATAACCTACCTGCCTCTTTCTGCTTCTTATCAAAATCTTTTAATCTGTACAGCATCTTAAGAAAAAAAATTTTTCTATCACAATCATCTTCAATTTCTAAGTCAAGACAATGATGGACTTGCTACTTGCCATTAAAAAAAAAAAAAACAAAAACACACTAACATAAGGGACTTTGCTGGTGGTCCAGTGGCCAAGGCTCCATGCTCCCAACGCTGGGGGCCAGGGTTTGATCCCTGGCCAAGGAACTAGATCCCACATGTCAAAACTAAAGAGTTCATATGCTGCAACTAAAACTCACATGACCTAACTAAGACCTGACACAGCCAAATAAATAAATATTTAAAAAGCAATATAAAGTAGCATTGCACTGATTCTACCTCACCAGCTAGACTGTGATGTCTTTACCAGTAGAATGCTTACAGCTTCTAAACTCTAATTAGGACTTTATCAGCTTCATGGTGGATGTAGAGGAGCTGGAGGGAGCGATGGGAAATGCACGGGTCTTTCCCTGTCTAGGAACATGGCAGAATGGGATTTACTCTGCAGTCTCCGGAATGCATAGTCAGAGCCCACCTGACCCCTAGATACGATGACTTTGAGGGGGCATTTCAGCATTGGCATACTCACTCAAGGGTTCAGCAGCCTCTTAAGCTGTGTGGAGCACACAGTTCAGGAGTCCCTGGGTGGGTCCTCAGAGAAGGTCACCGACTTGCTTGTTTCTCATAATTCTCCCCATCAGAGAATTGTATTGACACAAAGGAGAAGTTGTCTCTGTGGGTCTAACTGTTTGCTGCTACTGCTGGCTTTGGCTCCTCCTGCCTCTTTCCAGGGATGGGGTCCAGACTAGGGCGATAGCTTTGACAAGGTAGAGAGCGGAGGGGAGGGGGGCAACTCTTTAGAGCAGGACAATCTGGCAAAAATATTGAACCCATTAGGATGCACGTAGGGGGCTTGGCCCACAAGTCTGCCCTAGTTTCAGTGCTGCCAAAATGCTTGGTGAAGTAATTAAAACATAAGTTTGTCTAACAAGTCAGACTTTTCCAAAATTCCTTCACACTCAGAGCCTCACTTTGTGCACAAATCAGCCCAGGTCTGCAATGAGTCTCATGTTACAGCTGAAGACAGGGATATCAGAGAAGTTAACTGTCTTCTCCAAGACCACATGATACTTATGTTATCAGGGACTGGAGTCTCTCAGTGATATGTTCATGTCTTTTACTAGGTATCCTAGTACCTAATACAGAACCAGGCTATCAGAAGTGTGTTGAATAAATGAGACTGGGCTGGAAGCCAATTTTCTCTCCAGGATTAGGGTCGCCAGATTAGGCAGGTAAAAACACAGGAGTCTCAGCTAAATTTAAATTTAAGATAAACAAGAAGTATGTTTTCAGTATAAGTGTGTCCCATAGTCATCTCATGAATATCTCTCTTGCTCTCTCTCATAATTTTTTCAGTGCCCCATTAGTTTTAATAGGATACATTTCAATGTCTTTCCATTTGTAATCTTTGTTGTCAACAACTAAAATTCACTGGAATCTCCAAATGTTGACATTTTGCTTTCTGCTTATTGAATACTTCAATAAAATATTTCAATATATTTTGAATCAATACAGACAAAATTAAGACAGTTAGCTCACAAAAACCCTAAAAGGTCTTAAACTGACTTACTAAGTAATTCCTTAGCAGACTAAATATTTCTAAAATGTGACTTGTGAGGAGTAGCAAAGAGTAAATGTATGTTCTACCATGTTAAATTATTGTTTTGTATTAAATATCAGCTTTGTCACAAAAATCTGTAGTTGGATTTTTCTGTGTGTTTATCAAAATACTTATAACATTTTCCACTACAGTTGTTACTTTTAACAAGCTTATTATTTTAGAATAATTTGAGAAAAAATATTATCAGAAAGTTGCAAAGATAGTACACAGAGCTCTCTAATACTGCTCACTCAGTTTGTCTCATTTTTAACATCTTACATAATTGTGGCACATTTGTCATATATGAAACCAACAGTACTATTAACTGAATTCTATACACTACTAAGATTATTCTAGTCTTTCTACAGAGGTGCTTCTTTTATTCTAGGATATGATTTCCATTGGCAACTGGATGGAGAAGACAATGGCAACCCACTCCAGTACTCTTGCCGGGAAGGTCCCATGGATGGAATAGCCTGGTAGGCTGCAGTCCACGGGATCGCTAGGAGTCGGACATGACTTCACTTTCACTTTCATGTATTGGAGAAGGAAATGGCAACCCACTCCAGTATTCTTGCCTGGAGAATCCCATGGACGGGAAAGCCAGGTGGGCTACCATTTATGGGGTCGCACAGAGTCACATACGACTGAAGTGACTTACTTAGCAGCAGCAGCAGGATACCACATGACATTTTGTTATATCTCCTTAGTCCCCTTTTGCCTATGGCAATTTATTTGTCTTTCCTTCTGAGTTTTGGGACTGATTATTTGGTAGAATGTCCCTAAATTTGAATTTGATGTATTTCTAATGATTAGCCTGGTGTATGGATTTTGGGAAGGAAGACCACAGGGGTGAAGTACCCGTCACATCACATCCTTTAGGGACACATGCTATCAACATGACATCACCGGGAGGTTAACCGTGATCGCTTGATTAACAGTCTTCCTAGGAGCCTCTACTCTGAAGGTATCTTTTCCTCTTTCCATAGTCCACATAATCATATATTAAAATATGGTTCACATACTATACATGACCACAAAGGAAGCTGGGAGTCCACAATAGAATTCAAGGAAAACCCTATGGCTTATTTTAAGGCAACTATTGATGATGATGCTTTGTTGAAGATGAAAAATGCAAAACAAATGTTAAACAGTATAAGATACAAGGACAGTAAGCATCACAGGAACTGTCCTAGGCAAACTGGGGCAAATGAACAACTTACTTAAGTCCGTCTGCCATTATGTCCCTTCCCTTGAAGGCCAAGGTTTTGGTAAAACTCACAGTAGTTATTCCCTTCAAGATGATGAGAACCCTGTTGAAGTTCATACACTGGTAGAATTTCTCTCTCCACTATCCAGCAGCTGGTACCTTGTCCAGTTAATCTGCCATGCTGGGTTCCTAAGAGGGGCCACCCTGGGGAGTATCCAGCTACATGCTGCTCCTTATGACCAATATTTTGTCCCAAACCATATGAG
Organism: Aepyceros melampus; assembly: GCA_006408695.1. Lineage (NCBI taxonomy): Eukaryota > Metazoa > Chordata > Mammalia > Artiodactyla > Bovidae > Aepyceros > Aepyceros melampus. Next base: position 207,303 of record SJXQ01005224.1, on the reverse strand, counting down.
CTGGGCTGGATCACACAGAGATTTTGAAACTGTCTCTCTTTTCTTTGATTCTCCTCCCTTAGAAGCAGCATCTGCCGCAGATCTTAAGCTGTCACTCTTCTGTCCCTTTCTCCAGGGGTTTTAGGGCAAAGAATGGACCCCCTGAGAAAATTTCCAGAGCCCACTTTTCCAAGGAGAAAGCCAAAGAGGAAAGTGAGATGAGTTTTGCAGCCTTTTCACCCTCCATTCAATGAGAAAAGCTCCATTCCTGGAGAAGGTGGTGGGCAGAGAATTGCAACACACTGGCCTCATAGGGTATGCATGTGTGAAGCTGCCATTTTGTTCTTTGCTTTGAATATATATCAGAGTCAAGCTCAAGCTAGGCAGAGGACAGTGTGTGTGTGTGTGTGTGTGTGTGTGTGTGTGTGTTGAGGGTGCAGGGAGAGGGCAGCTTATATCTTTGAGTACTCATAAATTCACTAAGTTATCAAACACTTGTCATGGGATATGCACTGGACTACTTCTTGGAGATAAATAAATACAACACAAAACCCCTGACCTTATGGAGTTCATGGTTTCAATCAGAATCTTTCTCTCTATAATAGAAAACTGAAAATTAGACTTGCTAAGTCAAATCACAGTAATGTCCATATTTTCAGGAAGTCCATGGCTTGGAATCTGAATGGAAGCCAAACAAACCCACCAGCTGCACACTTACTGTGCTCAGAGTTTTGGTCCAAATTCAAATGCAACCTGGAAATAGCTACCTAGCAGGAGCAGTAATGCTGAACAAGGGTGTCTTGGTTTACAGCTGGCGCTTGGTGGTTGGGAGAAATCATGGATTTTGGCTCTTGTGGTATTTACTCTCTGAAGTGCGTATGATGTTACGATAATCAATGGCATCTTTATGACAGACATAAATAGTAGTAAGAGATATATACTTTTGTTGGTATAATTTTCTCTCATTTTCATCTTTAGGCTTCTTCTGGCTTGAGCCTTATGATGACTTGGTGCTGGGCCCAGATCATGTTTCACTGAGGGTTTGTTTTGGGAGTTAGGGATTGTTCCTTCACCCGACGAAGTATGGGTCTAGAAAAATCCATTTTGCAAATGTGACTAACCATATCCTATGTAGAAAGTGTTGTTCTTAATGTAGGTAAGTGGACACTTGCCTGCCTCTGTATCCTTTCTGTTGGAGTCTACTATTTCTCTTAGTCTGAGCAGGACTCCGTGGAGGGCGTGTGGGTCCCCTAAAACCAAAAGGCCAGCCTTCCTACCCAGAGAGGTGTCCTATGGGCAACTGTAGAATCACAGAGCATCAGTGTTGAAAACAGAAGGGTGTCCTGAGTTAGGGCTTCTTGCTTTACCCATGCGGAGATCAGTTCAGTGGTAGAGCAGACTCCAGTGTCCAGACATTAAGACTGCTAACCCAAGTTTCCTTCTGCTCAGCCATATACCATGGGTGATGTTCTACTCTGCTTTCCTCTGGACCCAGATTAATGTGGCCCAAAGGATTGAGGGGAAATAAGAGCCATAACACTTGAGTGAAAGAGAAATTGAGATTTTGAGAATGAATAAATAATTGACAGAGGGAGAATTTAATAAACCTCTTGGCTATATAATATATCCCCTGATGACAAACAAATTTACTCTGGAGGCTAGCTGAGAGACTACCCCATCTATGAAATAACCCACCAATTCCCTGACCACCATCCATGGAGTTTTGGGGATGGACCTCCTTAATCCTCCTTAACTTCATGCTGGATCCAGGGTGGAGATATCAGCAAAATGAGGTTCCTGGTAAAAATTGCTGTTGTTCAGTCTTGAAGTCATGTCTGACTCTTTGCAACCCCATGTAGCACGTCAGGCTCCTCTGATAAGAATAGAGTGGGTTAAATATTTAAAAGACCATCCACAAAGGCTGTCCTCTCTGTGGTCTCTGAAAAATTTGGGTTTTCAACACAGGAAATTTCATCACTGTCATTCTTCCCCTCATAAAAATAAGCTCCATGTTTAATTTCATATATAATTAATATTTAATTTTTCCACATATAATTAATATATGAACTGCAAAAATATATGATTCTGGCGTGGTGGATGGACTTACAACCAACAAAGTTGCATGTTGCCAAATGAGTGGGTATTGAAAATTCCTTCTTCCCCTTCCTCTATGACAGAAACTTTATACCTCTTCATTCAGCTGAAAGCTAAGGTTGGGGGCAGGAATCTTTGATTGACTGAAGTTTGTTTCAGACCTAGGAACTCAGAAAGAAAGTCAGTTTTCATAAGTGTGTGTGGAATGTGCTGACTAGAGACATAGAGGCCCACGGCTATATTCTAGTCTCCTGAACATCCTTCCTAATTCTCCCTACACAGGTTCTCCTCATCCTAATTAGAAGTTTCTAAATGAGGCAAGGTGAAATTTCTTTGCTGATCCCATACGGTAAAACATGGGCTTGGTTGAAAGAGAGCCCTAAGCTGGACCCCTGAGGAAAAGATCAGGCAGTGTTGGTAGTCCTGAGGGCTGCTGGTTGGGGAGTGGCCACCCGTGGCCTGATTGGTGTAGGCAGGTTATGAGGGGTGAGGAAAGGCTGGTGTTAATTAGTGTCTTTGATTTTTCACACTCAGCCCATGATATGGCATGGCCTTTCTGCAAAGAGCCAAGTAAATCAGGTTCCTGGTGATCCAGGATGGTCACAAATGGAAGGTTTTCATTGGCTGCAAACCTGCTTCATTGCTCTCCACTGGGGGTTCCAATCTGAGTCCATGGGCTCAAGTGTGAAAGTAATATTGTTTCTCCATTTCCCACAAATTAAATTAACTTCAGTTCTTATCCTGTGGTGTTGGGGTTCAATCCCATTTTTCACCCCAACCTCCATTTGAGGGTAAGTTTTGACTCTTGTATAGGACCCGCTTCTTGAAGAGATGCCCGTGGGCCTCAGTGGGTGGTCCACTCTCTCATGGAAGAGATGTCCACCATGGTGCTACTGTGCTACCTTCTTGCCCTCCTTTCTGATACTTTCATACTGTGCTTGGGGCTATGGAAGGAACTCCAGGCAGGGCTCTGAATCTCAGGCTGAAAACTTGTTGCTCCCTGCAATGCTTGGTTGTTCCTCCAACATCCTCCCACCCCTTCAGACATCACCAGGAGCTGCCCCTAGAGTGCCCCCTCACTCTTACCTCACCTCCTGCCCTAGAGAATCCCACTGCAGGCAAGTCAATCTTTTCTCCCTCTCCACATTTCTCTCCATGGTCTCTTGCACTCTGTCATCAAACCCAAATATCTTCAATGGGTCTAGATTCTGAAAACAACAGCATGAAAATCATTCTCCAGAAGCAGCAAACAGTAAAGCCTGCTGTATACCTGAGCAGTAGGAGAATAAATAGGAAATCAGTGGAGAAAAAAAAACAAACCAACAAACTACCCCAGCTACCACTTAAAATAATCAGAGACAGGGACACAGCATGATTGTCACCTTCCTCCCATCCTCCCTTTCTTCCCTGTTTTCTTGAGGTCTTGCTGGCCATGAGGGCAGGTCATTATGGTGCCCATCCCATGTCCTCTGGATCCAACATCATAGGCAGCTTAATGGTTTGACTTCCAAGCTCTGGATCCTGTGCCAGGCACTTTCTTCAGATGCACTAAATCGGACCAGAGCTGCTCCAGGCCAACTCAGTGGCTGAAAGCTTTGTTTCCCTTGGTATTTGTTTATTTGTTTTGTTTATTTGGTCAGGAACACCTTCCAATGGCCTACTGTCCCTAGGACAAGGCTATCCTTCTTACGTACTTCACTAACACTCCTTGCCTGGTTCCTTAAGTTGAAATGTCTAACTCAGATCTACCTATGGAGAGAGGGACTGTCGGGTGAGGCAATGAGCTTCCTGCTATTGGACCACCATCTGCCTAGGACCTAATGGAAGCTATTTCTAACTGGACATAAAATTATCATGGATTTGGTCTCATTTATTTATTTTTGCTTTCATTTCTCTTGCCCAAGAGATAGATCTGAAAAAAATATTCCTAAGACTGAGATTTTATTTATTCATTTATATTATTGAAATATGATTTAGGTACAATATTATGTTTGTTTCTGGAACACTATATAGTGATTTAATATTTACATGTATTATGAAATTATTACCATGGTAAACCTAGCAACTGTATGTCCCACACATAGTTATTAAAACATTAATGACCATATTTTTTATGATATATATTATATTCCTGAGACTTGTTTATTTTATAACTGGAGGTTTCTACCTCTTAATCCTTTTCATTTATCTTATCCCCTCCACTCCCTTTCCCTCTGGCAATCATCCCTTTGTTTTCTGTACCTATAAGTTGGTTTTCATTCTGTTTTGTTTTATTTTTTATATTTTACATATAAATGAGATCATTTAGTAACTCTCTTTCTCTGACATCTCTCATTTACCATAATAGCTTCTAGGTCCATCAGTGTTGTCACAAATGGCAAGATTCCTTTTTTCTTTTTGGCAGGGGGCTGAATAGTAGTCCATTGTATATGTGCACCACATCATTATCCAGTCATCTATTGATGACTTTAGGTGCTCTTTTTTTTTACATCAGTCTTAGGAAGACTTTTTAAGATCTATCTCTTGGGCAAGAGAAACAAAAGCAAAAATAAATAAATGAGACCAAATCCAACTAAAAAACTTTTGCACAGAAAGGGAAACTATCAAAAAGTGAAGGCAGTCTATTGAGTGGGAGAAAGTATTTGCAAATGATACATTTGCTAAGAGTTTCCCTGGTGGCTTAGAAAGAATCCACCTGCAATGTAGGAGACTGCTGCAATGCAGGAGATGTGGGTTCGATCCCTGGGTTGGGAAGATACCCTGGAGAAGGAAATGGCAAGCCACTCCAGTATCCTTGCCTGGGAAATCCCATGTCTAGAGGAGCCTGGTGGGCTGCAACCCATGGGGTCACAAGAGTCAGACACAACTTAGTGACTAAATCACACAACATATTTGATAAACAGTTAATATCCAAAATATACATAGAACTCATGCAACTCAACATCCAAAAACAAACAAACAACCTGGTTAAAAATGAGTAGAGGCTATATCTTAAATAGGTGTGTTGGTTATATGCATACATTTGTTAGAAACCACTAAACTATGCTCTCAAGGTCTGTGCATTTCACTATATGCAAATTATATCAGATAAAAATTATAAAGGAGCAACAGAGATATGGAAGCAGGTTTTGAAAAAGCTAAAAAAATTGAGCAGAGGACCTGAATAGACATTTTGTCATAGAAGACATATAGAAGGCTGACAGACACATGAAAAGATGCTCAGCATCACTAGTCATCAGGGAAATACAAATTAAAACCATAATGAGATATAACTTCACACCTGTTAGAATGAATGTTATCAAAAAGACAACAAATAGTAAGTGTTGGTGAGGATATGGAGAAAAGGAAATACTCTAGCACTGTAGGTGGGAACATCAATTGGTGCAGCCACTATGGAAAACAATATGGAATTTCCTCAAAAAATTAAAAGTAGAACTACCTGCAATTTCACTTCTGGGTATTCATAAAAAAAAATCCCTAATTTAATAAAAGATATTGCACCCCAGGGTTCACGTGGCATTATTTACAAAGTCATGATATGGAAGCAACCCAGTTTCTGAACTTTATTAATAGTCATTCAGAAGCTGCTTAGGGTCAAATGCCGGTTCTACCACTTACTAACTCCTACCTTGAACAAGTTAACATACCCTTCTGAGGCAGCTTCACCCTTTATGTGGGGGTACTAATCATTCCCATCTTAGAGGATTGTTGGGGAGATTTGATGAGATATTACATGTGAAGCATATAGACCAGTGCCTGGCATATAATAAGCTCTCAGTAAGGTTATTTGCTTTCCCTTTACTAATTTGCTGAACAGGGCTGGCCCATCAGAAGTACAGGTTTCATGGAGTAATTTCAAGGTTCATAAAACACAGACTGATGTGAAAGCCTTGCTGAGGATGGACATTTCTGTAGAGATTTCTTCCCAGGCTTAATGCCTGGTCCCCCTTGATCTCCCCACAGGTTTTCCCAGGGAAGACAATGCCATCATCAATGCCTTTTCTGAGCAAAGCTTTCCATAGGGAGCATGGGAAAAAGGAAATGCATTAGTTTCCTAGGTCTGCTGTAACAAGCTGCCACAAACCAGGAGGTTTAAAAACAGCAGAAATGTATTTCCTCACAGTTAATGAAAGTTGGAAATTCAAAATCAAAGTGTTAGCAGGGCCATGCTCTCTCTGAAGGCTCTAGAGGAAGATTCTTCCTTGACTCTTCCTAGCTCTGATGGTTGCTGGCAATCCTTGACTTTCCTTGGATCAAACTGTTATTACTTTTCTCTGACTCTCGTCTTTTTGTGGACAGTAATAAAAATTGGAATCTTGCACTTGGATAATTTTGTGCAACATTCCAATGCCAGCTGTGCGTTCGCCCATTAGGAAGTGGGCAAGAAGAAATTATAGGTCTATGTTCTATAGGACTGATGGTGGCATTGGAACAGAGTAGCTGCAAAGCTGCCTATTGGAACTGCTGTTTTGTTCCTAAAGCCACTCCTGGTGGCTCAGATGGTAAAGCGTCTGCCTAAAGCAGGAGATGAGGGTTCAATCCTTGGGTCAGGAAGATCCCCTGGAGAAGAGAATGACTACCCACTTCAGTATTCTTGCCTAGAATTCCATGGACAGAGAAGCCTAGTGGGCTACCATCACTAAGGTCGCAAAGAGCTGGATACGACTGAGCCTTGTTACCAGACATGGAGGATTCTCTGAACTTGGTTTTCAGTCTGATTCTTTCCACTGCTCATTTCACAGTATTATCTGACTACTGAGATTTAACCCTTGGAGATTTAGCCCATGACTTCCTCTCTTTGTATCGCCACATTTTCTAAGTTTGGTATTTGTCTTCTTCTAATCTCTTGGGTTTGGAGAATGTAGCGATCTCTCTTTCATCCACCAAGGATGCAGATATTCATTGGGAGCAATACTGGCCAGGTGTTCAAAATCTTAAAGTGAGATAACTGGTATTGTCCAACTGCCAAAGTGAGAATGGCTTCCAGGCCACCCAAAGTGTCCCATCCATGGCTTTTGATGGACAGCTCACCACGAATGGAATTCAGAAAGGCTGGTCAAGGACAAATGGCTGTCAGCTACAGGGAATGTGAGCGGTGGGAGGAATACTGCACTGATTCTGTCAAAGTTGCTGTTTCCTTTTATCCTAGGATGCAGTTTTCTATCCCTTAACCCTGATGGACAGGAATCAGGATATTGGGGTCCCAGTACACCAGACTCTTCTTCCTCTTTTCCTTTTCTTAATCTGATTTTTCTTTTCATGATGCCTATTTTTTTTATAGAGTAAGATTTATCTTGGTGTGCTGCAGTTCATGGGGTCACAAAGAGTTGGACATGACTTAGCAACTAAACAATAACAACAAAGATTTGTCTGGCTTTACTCACAGATATGGGTAGTGTCTATGTGTGAATGTTTCCCCTGAGCTCTGTTTTTTGTCATTAATACTCTGCCTGCTTGATATGCTTACAATACCTTACAGCTGACTTGTATTTGGCCTTAAACTCTGGGCATCTACTGAAGATGGTCCTTGTCTGACCCTTCTGAATGTTTATGGGCTAATCGATCAGATTACATAAGTAGTTATTATCCCTCATCTCTACTGTTAGCATTTCAGCTGTGATGAAAAAGCCCACGGCATTAAACTTTCAAATTCCTAGGAGGGCGGTTCCTCCTCTCCACCATTCACTCAAGAGAACTTAATGAGACCTACATGGCCTGGGAAGCATTTGTACTGCAAAGTCTGGGTCAGGACAGAAGTAGTTCCATTCTGATCAGCTCTATTGGCATAGTTTGTCCAAAGTGGGCACTACTGCTGTTATAACTACCAGCAGGCCCTCTAATGCCACCATGGCACATAAGGAAACCTCATGTCTGTGTGTCAGCATCTTCTCACTGGGCTGGGTGCAAGATGATGGGCAAGCTGCAGTGTGACCATATTTTCTTCTGTTTCCTTCCCTTTTTCCATCATACTGCTTCCTCTGCTAACTCACTATTTAGGCTTCATGACGTTCTTGTTTTTATTTCTTATTCAACTCTGACCATCTCTATTGTATTTAGGTTGTAAATGAAGCACACGTTAGTTAGAGATGATAGCTCTGAATGTATTTTATTGTCAATCACAGTCTGGGGAACCATCAAGAAAATCTCTCCACCCTTATCCCTTATATACTGGAAGTTATGGTACAGTGTACCCTAAAGATGGTGCATGATATAATCCAAGATGCAGGCAGAGGACAGAAACCATTGGAGGCACAGAGCTATAGGCAAGAGAAAGGAGTGAACTGACAAAACCGTAAGTCCTCTAAATTCTCTGCAATAACTCTTTCAGCTCTTCAATGTCTTGAGTCTTCGAAGATGGCCAGCTAACTCTTCTAGTTTGATGACCTCTTAGTGTTCCTGAGAGCTTGGATCCACACCAACTGGGCATGTGTGCATGATAAGTCTCTTCAGTCATGCCTGACTCTTTGTGACCTTATGGGCTGTAACTCATCAGGCTCCTCTGTCCATAGAATTCTCCAGGCAGGAATACTAGAGTGGGTTGCCATGCCCTCCTCAAGGGGATTTCCTGAGCCAGGGGTCAAACCTGCTTTTTAACATCTCTTGTATTGGCAGGAGGGTTCCTTACCACTAATGCCACCTGGAAAGCCCATCTCAAATGGGACAGGAGTCCAAAACCACATGCTGATTAACTGAAAAGCTATGTGATACTTCTACCAACGGGGTCTTCTGGTTTTCCTTAAGTACTATTTGGGCATTCACTGAGATTAGAAGGCCAACTTCTTCTGCCCAGCTTCATATGCTTCCCCACAACCAGCCTTTCTCTTCTGTGTCCTTGTTGGGGTAAATATACTGCCCTGACCTGTACAGCAACAGAAAACCTGTTCTCAGAGTCCAGATGTATATGCCTACACTCTTCCAGATATATATGCATGAAAACTATCATATCACCAGTCACTGCTCTCAGCTAGATTTTGCTATCACTTTTGAACCAACAGAATTATAATTTCATAACTTTATCGCTACCTCTATGGCTGGATACCAACTAATACCTATATTGATGTGAGTTCCTGTACGCATGTAGAAAGGAGAATTCAAATGTCCACACCCCGATTCTACGAACAATTTCCATTCTTCTTAACCCTCCAGCTATAGGTTGGTTGGCTTTCTCTAACTGCCTAAAGCATCATATCTGTACAGTTCAAGGTCTCCTTGAGCAAATTATGAATTAAGAGAACTTGATGGAGTCTGTATATTTAAAAAATTAAATTAGAAACTTACAATTTGGGGGTTATAAACAGTATTTGTAGTCTAGAGTGGAAAAAATAATTTGAACATAGATCTACAACACATTTGCTCATTTGTTTTAGCAGGGATACATTTTGTAAACCCTAATTTTTCAGACCCAAAGTGTGTACCTATCTCCCATTCCAAAATTCCTTCCTCCTAAATCAATGAGTTATCACTATGCGGATGCCTTTAATTGATATTTAAAATTCTGTGTAGTGATTTAACTTGGGTGTATCTTTAAACAATGCCTTTCTCCAAATAATCACTTACTTAAGTATCCAATATCCAAAAAGCTGCGTTCATTTTTGGGGAAATGTGGATCTTTTGGTCTCAGCAGTTTCTCACAGGAGACTAAGGAGAGGAAACAAGGATATTTATGTTTATCTGATGCAGGAAAAAAAACTATAAATGGGAGGTGGCAAGGGAGACCCTCAACCGGGCCTTGGTCTGGTCTCATTTAAGATAGAATAAGTCAGAGTTTGATAAATATACTGTGGTCCATTGCTACTGTGCACAGATCCAAGACTTGGAAAGGAGAGGTAGCTGTGGGGAGGCATGGCGTTTCCTGTGAAGGAAATGGACATTCCTGCAGAATTACTTATTATTTTGTTTTACTTGCACTATTGGTTCCTTAGGAAAACACTTCCTGTAGCCAATTTAGGGAAAATCAGGTTCCTCATGGAGAGTTAAGTATTCAGGAACCAGAACCAGTACAGCCACAGTGAAGACAGGCCAAACCATAACCATTTGGCAAATTATTTCATGAGCAGACGTCCTATTCCTGCCATCCTCTCAGCTTCTATTGCAGAAAAAGTATCAACTCTACAGAGTGACAAAAATGAGCTCTTCTGGCTATGATTTGCTTGATAGAGAAAATTCTGAGCAGACTAAAGCTTTTTTGTTGTTGTTTTCTCCAGCAAGATTTCCATGTGTGTAGCAGAACTCCTAACTGTGTAAAGCTTTAAGAAAGTAACTTTTATATGTCTCCTTCTTTTGCTTAACAAGTGCCTCCATCACCATTAGAGTGTTTTGGGGGGAAAGACAGAATCAATCAATGAGGACTTACTCTGCTCACCACCTCTGGAAATATCGGACCATCTCTGCACAAGAAATGGAATAAAAAAAATTAACAAATCTAACTTTTATGAAAGATATACATCCTCTACTCTCTGTAATCTCAATCTAGATATGTGTTATGTCCTGTGAGCAGTGATTTATGTATGTGTTTTCTATGCCTTGATACCAGAGAAAGCTACTATCTATACCTTCATTCAAGTTAAATAGTGCATGAATGAGACAGAGAGAAAAGGCAGTGTAGAGGAGAGAGAAACAGAGATCAGAGACATACCAGCTGCACTGATATTGAAATAAACACCAATAATCACCAAACATCTCAGCAGATAATTGAGCCAGCTGCTCCAGTGTAGGATGGAGATGAGTTTCATTCATCTTGCTCTCCTCCACAGCACCTAATACAATGTATGCTGTTTAAACAGCTGCTCAATAAATGTTGGATGTTGAATGAAGTCGCTTAGGAATGAAAACAGGCTGTTTGGTGGATAGGTGGAGGGATGCTGGGAGAAGATTGTTGGTGAGCAGGCAAATACACTCAGGAAAAGGGCAATAGAATGACTGTTAGCTCTTCCATTTCTTCTCTACTCATGCACAGTACTTGGGTATCCAAATTACTTCAGCAGTATCACCTTCCCCTTTCATTCAAACTGAATGGGGATACATTCTGTGCTGTTCCCTTATCCTATCTCCACAGGAGAGGCTCTTAGGATAAGATAGAAAACCCAGGAGAGGACCCAACAAAGGTTGGGAGGGCAGAGGGAACAATGGGGGTTCAAATACTTTACAAATTGAGAGATGATTTCACCATGTATTTTCCTTTAATTGTTAGGGTCCTCTGCTCAAGCACACCCCAAGGTGGAGGGAGGATGGTATGTAGAGGGGCTTGGGAACAAGGGAAGGGAGGGAGAGAGAACAGAGGAGAAAGAGACAGAGAGAGAAGAGAGGCCTTATCATAAGAGAGAAGCTTGAAAAAGCACTTAACACCAGAAATCCACCAAGAGCAAGAATAGGTTCCTAGAGTATGTCTTAGTTATAAGCTAATGTCATTTGAAGGCATCTCTTACAGGTCTCACTTAAAAGCCATCTCTTTTCTTCGCTCTGTCATTCCCTAAAGTGCCTTCACTTCTACCATTAATGTTTCCCATGGCTGCTCTTAACCATGTTCACCATATAATTCAGACCAGTTTAATGAAGTCCTTTATTATGCATCTGATTTTCCACCTCTACCATCTGAACAGGACTTTGTCTACCATGACATGGGAGACCAGACTTTAATTCTTGTTGAAGTAATGAATAATCAGCCTAGAAATCTTTTCACATCTAAGATTATCTAATTTCACTCCATCCAACTTGACTTCTCCCAGCTTTTCTGCTCAAACTCTGTACCTCCCTCCTACCCAACACCCTGCTACAGACCAGTCCTTTAGCAGCTCTTCCCATCTTTTAATTTCTGCACTAAACGTGAAAGTAAAATTTGCTCAGTCATGCGACCCCATAGACTATACAGTCCATGGAATTCTTCAGGCCAGAATACTGGAGTGGGTAGCCTTTCCCTTCTCCAGGGGATCTTCCCAACCCAAGGATCAAACCCAGGTCTCTCACATTGCAGGCAGATTCTTTACCATCTGAGACACAAGGGAAGCCCAGGAATACTGGAATGGGTAGCCTATCCCTTCTCCAGCTGATCTTCCCCACCCAGAAATCGAACTGGGGTCTCCTGCATTACAAGTGTATTCTTTACCAACTGCGCTATCAGGGAAGCCCCAAAGCCTTACACAGTTTAGTCCTCATTCAATTCTCCTTTGCTTCTTAAACTTTGCCAATATGTTTCAAAGATCTTGAGCTCAGAGAGCATTATTAATTCTCCTCTCCTTGCTCTGTGCACTTGTAGTTTCTAATACTCATTGGCACTTAATCACCCATAGCCTTGCATGCTTTATACTTGTGATTAGCCCTGCCTTCTTAACTCAATCACTCCCTCCCTCGGGGCAAGGGGAAAAGCCTGCATTCACATCTGATATTCATAACACCCAGCATTGCTCAAGCTCTTGACAAATGAGCAATAAATCTACTAGAAGTAGACTGCCCCTTTTCTTGCTCAAAGGATGGCTTGACAGGCTCATTCATGGAAGTTAATATCATTTGGACCCACTTGGTTAAAACACAGGTGTGAGACACACACACACAGCTGCATGAAAAAAGAATCATAACCTGTGGTCCCTGCCAACTCAGAAGGTAAGAAAAATGGACCGATAAGAAACAACAGATAGGATGTGGATATCAAATACCTCCTAATAGGAGAGGAAGCATTAAAAATTAGCAGACATTTGGAAAGACATCTGGAAATATCTATTAAAATTAAAATATAGATATCCTGTCACCCCCTACTTCATGTTTCAGTGTCTTTCTAGAAATAAACTCATAGGAGTACATAGGAGGCACCAGCCACGGTGTTTACTGAAGCCCCATTTACAAGAAACAACCTAAAACCCATCACAAGGGTCAAGGCTAGAAAAGTAATGGAATGTTCATATAATCTAGCTTTTATTTTTTTTTAATAAAGTAGAGCTTTGTGAAGAAATAGTAAAACATCAGATTAAAGAAAAAAACTGGTGAGCAATACGTATATGGTGGTATAACTTTTTTTTTTAATATACAAAACCAGCCCTAACTACCACATGTTATCTGTATATATTTTCATTAACTCAAGTATATAGAAATGCTTCTTGAAAGATTCACATAAAATGATAACAGCAGTTACATCTTGAGAGTGTTCTAGAAGGAGAGGGCTCCTGGAGAACTTTAGCTTTCTATCTGTAGGGTCTTCATTCTCATTCCTAAGAAGCAAAGGATCTTCACATATTACCTCTGTTCATTAAAAATAGATTAAGGTAAAAGGGTTTCTCTAATGGTCCAGCAGTTAAGAATCCGTGGGCCAAAGCAGGGGACACAGGTTCAATCCCTTGTCAGGGAAGATTCCATATGCTGTGGGGCAATTGAACCAATGTGTTGCAACTACTACGCTCACATGCCTAGAGCCTGAGCTCTACAAAGAGAGAAGTCACCCTTCATGAGAGGCCTCACACTGCAACAAGGGTAGCCCCTGCTTGCCACAGATAGAGAAAAGCCAGAGCAGCCCCGCCCAAAACTAATTAATTAATTAAAATACATTAAGCTATGAGAAGAAATCACCAGAGGTAACACCTCAGACTAACAAGTGGGGGCAGATGAAGAGATTTATACCTGTGGTTTCCTGAATCATACTCACACCTCTTGGTGGAGTTCATGGTCAAAGTGCAGACACAGGGTGTTGGGTTTAATTGACTATAGTGGATGTAATGTCATTTGTGACCCTCTCTCTGGAGAAAGAAGCTTAAGTCAGTGTTTTGTTTTGTTTTTCTGGATTGGGCTCAACATGTTACAGAGAAGTGGGGAATTTAGAAAACGAGAAGATGTGTTGGTCAAATAGAGCATGCCCCCTCCACTCCAGCCAATTCAAGTTCAGATCAAGTGCAGAATCTAAGTTCATGACTCGAAGTCAGTGACTCTGGAGCTTCAGTGTGCACATGATCCCCTGGGAGTTTTGTGGCTTCTTGTTTAACTTGAAAAATCAAGGGCTTTACCCACAGGGCTGGTTCTGTCTCACAAGGGCTAGAGTGTGTGGCCTGGGAACCTGCATTTATAAAGACCCTGGTAGGGGTGTCATATCTGCCACACTCTCAGAGCGTGTAGAACATATGAAGATGGCCACCTCTCGGGCAGCGCCCCCTTCCCATTCATGTCACGAGAAACCTTCCTTCATTGTTCTTTCCTGCCATCTGCCCTTTCTTCCAGTCCCAGCTTCTCATGGTTAAATGTTCAAACAACCATAGCGATTAAATCCTGAATTCCCAGGTAGGCACCAAAGGTAGAGGAGGTGGAAAGGAGGAAAAAGAGACAAGAAGGGGAGGTAGGATGAGAACCATGGGCCAAAGGATGAAGACGCCTCAGTTTAGTTGGATTATTGGCTTGAAATGAAAATTTTTGAATAAAAGATGGCTGTGTGGACCTCATGTACTGACAGAGTCTGAAGTGCTGAAATTATGCAGCCAGAATCAAAGCTGCTGAAACTTGTAGAAATAAACTGAAAAGAAAGTAAAAGTTACCCCTTCCAAGGCTCTGTGCAGAAATATGTTTTGGGCAAATTCAATGTCCCAGGTCTTAGCTCAAAGCTTAGCTTTGAGGAGAGGGTCAGGCTGATCCTGAGGCAGACAGACAGAGCAGTGATTACAATAAGAGTGGCTGACATTTACTGAGCACTTAATGCAAACACTACACCAGGCAATGTTCTGAGATCTACTCTTTTAATTCTTTGCACAAACCCTTGGGGTGGGTATGATTTTTTAATCCCCATTTTATGGGTGAATGAAGTAAGAAACAGAGATTTAGGTAGCTTTCCCCAAATCACACAGTTGAGACAGGATTTGAATCCAGGCAGTCTGACTCTAGAGCTCATTAACTCAGTTATCAAGCTATTATAGAGATGTGGGCTTGATCCCTGGGTTAGGAAGATGCCCTGGAGAAGGGAAGGGCTACCCATTCCAGTATTCTGGCCTAGAGAATTCCATGGAGTGTAGAGTCCATAGGGTCTCAAAGAGTGGAATACAACTGAGTGACTTTCACTTTCACTTTCAAAGATATAAAATCCAGTGATGGAGTTATCATAAGAAGCAGAGAAAACAAAGAGCTGGAATAGATCAGAGGTGGTAAGGAAAGGAGCTATGGAGCAGGTGATGTTTCAGTTGAGTTTTGAAGAATAAAATAGTTGTATGGGAGAAGGCAAGGAAGAGATTCACAGCATGGCCTGGAAACGGTAGGTTATAAATGCCCAGGGACTCTGCTGGAAGAACCACAAGAGCTCTGTACAAGGAGAATGAGCATACAGCCTAAGAAAGAGGTCAGAGGGTGACGACTGGGATAGTTGGGTGTGGGGAGAAAGGGAGAATGATAGGAGCAGAGGGTGGAGGTCTATACACTGAATAAGTGGTTGGGAATTGGGATTAGGTGGTAGGAAATGTTTTAGTTTGGGGAGTGAATTATCAGATTTGTTTACTGCTTAATACAGTGGAGGCAAAATGAGTTCAGGAAAAGACTAGGGACAGGGAGCTGGTATTTGGAGTCTATATCAATGCAGGTCAGGACAAGCGGACCTCAGGGGAATTAGGGAAACCAAATAACAGGCTTTTCTCACTTTCAGGTTTTTTCTAAGTTAGCCAGTTTTATGCACTCAGTGTTTGCATCACTTAATTATTATAGACACAGCATATGGAGTGACCAGTAGATATTTCAAAAGCATAAGCTCTCACTTGTCAGAAAGACTCACTGGAAGGTTTACTGCTTTCATCTTCAGTGACACTCGGTGCCCTAAGAGAGTAGAGAGCAAACCCTTTATATCATGCAACAGCGGGTCATCAATACGTAGCTGGAGCTGTGCCTTTCTTTGTATTCTGAGCTCTTGAATTCAGCTTACTTCAGTGGAGACAGATCTAGGAAATGAACCGTGGTCAGTAAAGGAAGGAAATGAACTTCCCCCCACCCCAGGGGATGGGGTATCGGAGGAGAAATGGTCCCTTTCCTATAGAATATCTGCTGTGTGTAGAAGGCATTGAGATTCAGAGTTGTACAGTAACCCCCTCTTCATTTGTCTAGTTAAGATTTTACAATTTGCAGAGAGTGTTCACATGCATGATCTCATCTGAGTTGGGTGGCAGCTGCCATTCGCACCTCTGTCATCGGGACCAAAATATCGTGTGACTTCACTAAGCAGCTGGTGGAAGGGCGTGAAGAGCTCAGCTGTGCAGGTGGCTGGAGGAGCTGGGAGTGGGGAGGGGGCACTGGAACTGTCTCTGTGTTCTGGGGGAAGAGGGAATGCACAACTATGACTAGTGAATGGGGGAAAGGCAGTGAGCAAAGCCTGGAAAACTGTCAAATAGAAAAGACACTGGGACTTTTTACACTGCTCATTTGATGTACCTCCTGAAGTCATATCCAACTGAGATGGAACAGGAGGGAAAGGAACTCTAGATCCTGAAGCTCTTAGGGGAAAAAAGTTGATTCTGCCTCCATTAAGGAGTTTTGATGCTTAACAGATTCACAGTAGTTCATTTTTTATTTTTTTTCTGATTTCCCCTGTTTTCATTCTTTTGATCTTTTCTTCAACATAGCATCCTGTATTTTTTTTTAAACTGAATTATTCAGTTCAGTCCCTCAGTCATGTCTGACTCTTTGCAACCCCATGAACCACAGCATGCCAGGCCTCCCTGTCCATCATCAATTGCCAGAGTCTACCCAAACCCATGTCCACTGAGTCAGTGATGCCGTCCAACCATCTCATCCTCGTCGTCCCCTTCTCCTCCTGCCCTCAATATTTCCCAGCATCAGGGTCTTTTAAAATGAGTCAGTTCTTCGCATCAGGTGGCCAAAGTATTGGAGTTTCAGCTTTATCATCAGTCCTTCCAATGAACACCCAGGACTGATCTCCTTTAGGATGAACTGGTTGGATCTCCTTGCAGTCTAAGGGACTCTCAAGAGTCTTCTCCAACACCGCAGTTCAAAAGCATCAATTCTTTGGCACTCAGCTTTCTTTGTAAGTTCTTCCAAATTCCTTTTCTAGGGAAATGTTCATATCTGATATCTATTGGTGATGTGCTACAACTAGGAGCTAGAGATGAAAGCAAAGAACTAAAAGAGAGACTAGAATATGAGCCCCTTGAAGGCAGGGAGGTCTATAGTCACCTTGGCATTTCTTACCCAGAGACCAGTCCCCAGCACAATTTTGCTTAATTCACACATGTTACATGGGAAATGAACAAATGGATAGAGAAAGAGGATCAGGGTAGAGAATACACATATTATATATTTAAGTTCATAATACCTTTCTTTCAACAAGTTGACACTCTCTAAATGAATTATCTCATTAATCACTCTTAATTCTCTAAATGTAGTCCACACAACAGAAAAGAATAAGAAGACAACAAACCCAATATAACACAGTCCCACCTCTGAATAACCACACCAGGGCTAGGAACCACACCAACAAATGCACCCTATGCACACATTCAGAAGCTGAGTGCCAATTTCCAGTCTGCTCAAATCCCTTCCTAGTGTGGAAGACATGTTCCTGTCTAGAGGAACCTTCTCACACCTCTCAGGGAAGAGGAATAAGGATCAGTTTATCTCCACTGACTTGAGGGTGAAATCCAAATGACTGGTTCTTCTCAGAGCAAGTCAGGACAGGATTGAGAGAGGCAGGGGAATGCCCGTGAGAGGAAGTAATCCCTGCGTGGGTAAAGGTGTCACTACAAGATCCTTGTGACTTCTTCCACCTCTAAATTCTGGCTTAGAATTCTCAGAGCATTGTCCTGGAGAACTTCAGCAAAGCTTAACACACCCAGGGACTCCTATTTTGCAAAGGAACCTCAAACTCTGAAGTATATTTCTTCAAATTTCTTAACTGGTGGATTATCTTTATCTCTTTGGGGTGATATTTGATTCTCTTGGAGAAAAGAATCATTGTTGTCAAAGAGTCAAAGTTGGTAAATAACATCCAAGACTAAACGGTGAGCCTCGCTTTTGGGCAATGACTGTGTGTAGATGTATGTGTTACACAGTGTGTGCAGGCACACGTGCACTCGTTTCATACTCTAATGAAAGATTTGGGAAGATTAAAACAATGTCTTTCATCAGAGCATTATGGAAAAATTTCCCAAGTAAGATTGAGGAGGGACATTTGGAAGAATGCATTACGAAAAGCAAAACTAGTCCCCTGACCCCAGCAGAAGCACAAGAGCACGTGAGCAACAATAATATCAATTATTTTGCACACAGTGCAGCATAGCCATCCAGCAGCTTTCAGAGACTGACAGCCATACTGCTCTTGAAGGTGCCCTTGCCATTCTTCTTTTCCTGATACCATCATGTCTGCCAGTGTAAGCCCACCATCACCGAGTCTTTCCCTTCATGTTCCAAATATATATATTTTGTGGCAGCCCTAAAGAGCCTATTAAGGATCTATGAGGAGAGCCACAACAAGTATAACTTCTTCAGCAGCCTTTCTCCCTGCCCTCTTCACATTTCACTTTCTCTTCTCTGAAAAGTGCCAGAAGAGGTTAGGTTATTATTTTATTATTTAATAATTCCCGACTTTCAGTTCTTGCTTTTCAACCATCTTGGAGATCGAACTGTGTTTGCTCAGGGAAAATGGGTCACAGATTGCTGAACTAGTTCCTCGCCATGCAGTGGTTAAGAGCTGTTTGTTTTTCAAATACCTTAATTGTATGGTCTACCAGAGAAGAGCAGCACTGGAAATTATACCTCCAGACTAAATGCAACCAGATGGACAAAAACAACAAGGCGTTTGAAAAAGATAAATGCCCCACAATCCCCTGTGGTTGGTTTTATCGCCAGTTAATTTTATAATGGCTTCTTTCGGAGCAGGGGGATATTCCCCAGGGCTAGGAGTGATCCTTCAGCAAAAACCAGGCAGTCTTCAGAGGGAAGGGTCCTCTTAGCCGCCTGTTTGGGCAGAATTGGAGTAAACATTTTGGTTTAGGGTCTAAAGTAATGGGTGGAGCTGATGGGAGGGTGGATTTCAAAGCCCAAGAGCAGCAACACATCCCTCTTTGTTTTATATTTATTATTGGTTTTAATTTTGCAGTGGTTTTTTGTGAGATATAAAGCAAGAGTTTTAGTCTGGAGCTCGGGACTAGCACTGCGAATGTGGGAAGCATGGTGTTAAATAATCTTGTTGGTTACCTGCAGGTTAAAGTTCCAGAAGCCAGAGTGGCAGTAGGGAGAATATCCTGTGTTGAGTGAGGGTCATGTGGGCTCATCAATGGACTCAAGGTGAAGCTTTTTTACTCTTCCCAGGATCCTAGCATGCAAGTTAAAACCCAATCCTTGTGGGCATTGAGAGAGTCATTTTCTAGGCAGGTTGATAAGAAGTCTGGGAGTCCCCAAGGAGAGAAGGGTCTGTAATTCTCAAGGAGGAGGAAAGGACAAACTTTTTTGTCTACATTCCTTAGTCTTAGTCAATTACACAACTCAGCTTAAACGGCTGTACCAGGGATTATACAACAGCCGTGTGTCCTGCCTGAGGACAGCTTTCCTTCCTGAAAACCTTCTGGCTGACCCTGTTATCTTCAAATGTAAATTACAGGGGTGGGTCTAGTCAGATCTTTACAACAACCAGACATTCTTTTTGTTCATTGTAATAACCAATTAAAAGGCATATAACTCCATCGCTAACACTAGCAAGGGAGTATTCTTTCTGCACCCTCTGATGTCTATGTCAGAACTTTTCGCTATCTCCTTTATACTTTAATAAAACTTTATTACACAAAATCTCTGAGCGATCAAGCTTCATCTCTGGCTCCAGACTGAATTCTTCTCCTCTGGAGGCCAAGATCCCAACGTCTTTTGTGGTTCTGCAACAAGTTTTCAGCATGCCTTAAAATCCAGACAAACAGGCTGCTGGACGGTTTTCAGGCCATAAGTGATCATATACCATTTATCATAGAATATAAGAAACATATTGGATTCATGTTTGAACAGTGATGAAGATGTGGGAGAAACTCCAGAAAGAAATGTAGATTAGGGGAGTTCAGGATCAGGGGACACATGTGTACCCATGGCTAATTCATGTTGATGTATGGCAAAAAGCATCACAACATAGTAAAGTAATATATTTTCCAATTAAAATAAATTCATTAATTAAAAATAAACATAGAAGTGCTGTTCCCAGATCTCTTAAAAAAAAAAAAAAAAAACAAAAAGCAGCACCTTTGGTCATGATTTGAGTTTTCTGAAATAAAAAGGATCCTACTGACAAAAAAATTAAAAAGACCTCATTGACCCTCTTCTCTTGAGACAACTGTGGTTTTCTGGTATTGGTTGAAAGATCTCATCATTTTTGGTAAAGGGTTATCCCTTTTACAGCTCTTCCACCATAGCCTCCAACAGGAGTCCTTGAAAGACGGTAATGATGAACCTATTTGCAGGGCAGCAATGGAGACACAGAAATAAAGAACAGACTTATGGACATGGAGGAGGCAGGGGCGGGAAGAGGGCTGTGTGGGGAGGGGGAGAGGGTGAAGCGAATGGGTGGGATGAATGAAGAGAGTAGTATGGAAACATATACACTAACATATGTAAAATAGATGCAGTGGAAATTCTCTGTATGACTCAGGGAAGTCCAATTGGAGCTCTGTGACAAACTAGAGGGGGTGGGATGGAGTGCGAGGTAAGAGGGAGGAGGTTCAAGAGGATAGGGGCGTATGTACACCTAAGACTGATTCATGTTGATGTATGGCAGAAATCAATACAATATTGAAAACAATTATTATTCAATTAAAATAGATGACCCAGAGGGATGGTGTGGGGAGAGAGGTGGGAGGGGGGTTCAGGATAGGGAACACGTGTAAACCCGGGCAGATTCATGTTGATGTGTGGCAGAACCAATACAATATTGTAAAGTAATTAGCTTCCAATTAAAATAAATAAATTTAAATTAAAAAAAATTAACATGGTTAGAAGGATACACACTACCATATGTAAAATAGACAGCCAAAGGAAATTTGCTATATAACTTAGGGAACTCAAACTGGGGCTCTGTTAACAACCTAGAGGGATGGGATGGGTAGGAAGATGGGAGGGAGGTTCAAAAGGGAGGGAACATATGTATACTTATAGCTGATTCATGTTGATGTTTGGCAGAAACTAACACAATTCTGCAAAGCAATTATCCTTCAATTAAAAATAAATTTAAAATTTAAAAATGGGAGTGGATTTATGTACACCTAGACATTACTTTGCCAACAAAGGTCGTCTAGTCAAGGCTATGCTTTTTCCAGTGGTCATGTATGGATGTGAGAGTTGGACTGTGAAGAAATCTGAGCACCGAAAAATCAATGCTTTTGAACTGTGGTGTTGGAGAAGACTTTTGAGAGTCCCTTGGACTGCAAGGAGATCCAACCAGTCCATTCTGAAGGAGATCAGCCCTGGGATTTCTTTGGAAGGACTGATGCTAAAGCTGAAACTCCAGTACTTTGGCCACCTCATGCGAAGAGGTGACTCTTTGGAAAAGACTCTGATGCTGGGAGGGATTAGGGGCAGGAGGAGAAGGGGACGATGACAGAGGATGAGATGGCTGGATGGCATCACTGACTCGATGGACGTGAGTCTAAGTGAACTCCAGCAGTTGGTGATGGACAGGGAGCCCTGGCGTGCTGCGATTCATGGGGTCGCAAAGAGTCGGACAGGACTGAGTGACTGAAATGAACTGAACTGAACTGATGGCTAATTCATGTTGACATATGGCAGAAATGAAACCAATATTGTAAAGCACTTATCCTTCAATTAAAACTAAATAAATTTTTTAAATGAAAAAAAATTTTTAAGAGACATTAAAAAAAAAAACTCTACAGATATACCACATGAAGTTTTGAAACTTCCTATAAGTAATAAATATTTTGTTTTGTTCTAAACAAACAAACAAAAAAGGAAAAGGAGGCAAAGAATTTAAAGTGCTCTAAGTATCTGTATTATAAAAGAGAAAACAGATGAGTCGAAAGAGTGAAGCCTGGAATCTCCTGAGTCTTGAGTAGAGTTAAAATCAAATGATCAAGTAAGTAACATTTCTTCCTCTTTTCTTCTAGAAGAGTTTTAGCTATAACCATTGAGCATTTATGCCTATGAACTTCAGTAGTCATAAGTCTCCAGTGATTAGTCCATGTAAACTCATTTCTTCCATAAGATTTCTTCCTTTCCCTGAAATCTCCCTTGAAATCCTCACTCATGAGTTCTCTTCTACCAGAAAACATCATCAGTTCAGTTCAGTCGCTCAGTCGTGTCCGACTCTCGGCAAAGTAATGTCGAATATACTTTTGAATATACTATCTAGGTTGGTCATAACTTTTCTTCCAAGGAGTAAGCGCCTTTTAATTTCATGGCTGCAGTCACCATCTGCAGTGATTTTGGAGCCCCCAAAAAAACAAAGTCTGACACTGTTTCTACTGTTTCCCCATCTATTTCCCATGAAGTGATGGGACCAGATGCCATGATCTTCGTTTTCTGAATGTTGCGCTTTAAGCCAACTTTTTCACTCTCCTCTTTCACTTTCATCAAGAGGCTTTTTAGCTCCTCTTCACTTTCTGCCATAAGGGTGGTGTCATCTGCATATCTGAGGTTATTGATATTTC
>SJXQ01005224.1:66343-184092 GCA_006408695.1 Aepyceros melampus | reverse complement strand
ACTTGATGTCACATTTCAAGATGTCTGGCTCTAGATGAGTGATCACACCATCATGATTATCTGGGTCGTGAAGATCTTTTTTGTACAGTTCTTCCGTGTATTCTTGCCACCTCTTCTTAATATCTTCTGCTTCTGTTAGGTCCAGTCCATTTCTGTCCTTTATCGAGCCCATCTTTGCATGAAATGTTCCCTTGGTATCTCTAATTTTCTTGAAGAGATCTCTAGTCTTTCTCATTCTGTTCTTTTCCTCGATTTCTTTGCATTGATTGCTGAAGAAGGCTTTCTTATCTCTTCTTGCTATTCTTTGGAACTCTGCATTCAGATGCTTATATCTCTCCTTTTCTGCTTTGCTTTTCGCATCAGTTCACTATAAAATTTGATGAGGTTTTGGCAAATGTATATATCCATATAGCTACCATTCCAGTAAATATTCAGAACATTTCAGTCCCCTTCAGCATTTTCCTCCTGCCTCTTCAACAAACCCTACACTCCATAAGAAAAGTACCTTTCATAGCACCATGTAAGTTAATTTTACCTGTTTTTAAAAGCCAGGAAAATTTATTATTAATTGTAAAGTATTTGCTATTTCAGCTCATTCTTTCTCATTCATCTTCATGGTTTTTAAATTTATTCTTGTTGCTATAATTTCTTTTAATTGCTGCATAGTATACCACTGTATGAATATCCCAGAATTTGTTTATTTGTTCTTCCTGTGGCCGTTTGGACTGACTCTAGTTTTTTGATGATACAAACAAAGCTGCCATGAACATCTTCATACAAGTCTTTTTGCAAATGCATGCTTTATTTTATCTTGGATGAATATGTAAGAGTGGAATTGCTGGGTAATAGGAAAGATGTACCGTTAACTCTTTCTTTATGCAAGATATAATTTGCAAGCCATAAAATTCACCCTTTTAAATGAGTTATTCGGTAGTTTTTAGTAAATTTACAAGGTTGTATAATGATCATCACTATCTAATTTATTTTCATCACCCCTTAAATAACCCCGTACCTAGGGCTACAGTTCATGGGGTCACAAAGAGTCAGACACAGCTAAGGGACTAACACACACACACACACACACACACACACACTATCAGTCAGTCCTCATTCCTTCTTCTCTCAGTCCCTAGTAGTCCCTTCTTTTTTCAGTCTTTAGACAACTACTAATTTACTTTCTTTCCCCACGCATTTGGCTTTTCTAGACATGTCATATAAATGGAATAACACAATATGCACCCTTTTTCGTCTGGCATCTTTCACTTGGTATAATGTTTTCAAGATTTACCACGTTGTAACATGTATAAACACTTCATTCACTTCATGGCTGAATAAGATTCTAGTGCATGGATAAACCATCTTTTGTTTATTCATTCATCAGTTGATGAACATTTGGGCTGTTTCCACTTTTGGGCTATTTTGAGGTAGACTGAAATGAATATTTATGTGCAAGTTTTTGTATGAAATCTATTTTTTCATTTCTCTTGGATATATAACTAGGAGTGGAATTGCTGGGCCATATGGTAATTCTATGTTTAACTTTTTGAGGAAATGCCAAACTGTTTTTCAAAGCAGCTGTACCATTTTACATTCCTCCAGCATTGTATGAGGGCTACAATATTTTGGTAATAGCCAGCCTACTGGATGTGAAATAGAATTTCATTATGGTTTTGATTTGTATTTCCCTAATGACTAATGATGTTAAGCATCTTTTTATATGCTTATTGGCCTTTTATAAAGCTTCTTTGGAGCCTTGTCTATTTGAATATTTTTATTAAGTTATTTCTTTCTGTTGTTAAGTTGTTATGGGTACTTCATATATTCTGAATATTAGACTTTCATCAGATATGAGATTTGCAAAAATTTCTCCCAATCCATGGACTGTATTTTTTAAATTTATTTACTTTTTAATTGAAGGATAATTGCTTTACAGAATTTTGTTGTCTTCTGTCAAACATCAACAAGAATCAGCCAGAGGTACACCCATGTCCTGTCCCTCCCAAACCTCTCTCCTATCTCCCTCCCCATCAACAACCTCAGATATGTGGATGATACCACTCTAATGGCACAAAGTGAAGAGGAACTAAAGAACCTCTTGATGAGGGTGAAGGAGGAGAGTGAAAGAGCCAGCTTAAGACTAAATATTAAAAAAGCTAAGATCATGGAATCTGGTCTCATTACTGCATGGCAAATAGAAGGGGAAAAGGTGGAAGTAGTGACAGATTTCCTCTTCTTGGGCTCCAAAATCACTGCAGACAGTGACTGTCTGAAATCAGAAGAAAATCAGAAGAAAATTGATTTTTGGTAGGAAGCGATGACAAAACTGTGTCAAAAAGCAGAGACATTGCCAACAAAGGTCCATATAGTCAAGGCTATGGTCTTCCCAGTGATCACATATGGTTGTGAGAGCTGGACTGTAAAGAAAGGAGACACAAAAGAATTGATGCTTTTGAACTGTGGTGCTGGAGAAGACTCCTGAAAGTCCCTTGGACAGCAAGGAGATCAAATCAGTCAATTTTAAGGGAGACAGACCATGAATATTCACTGGAAGGACTGATGCTGAAATTGAAGCTCCAGTATTTTGCTCATTTGATGTGAACAGATGACTCATTAGAAAAGTCCTGGGAAAAATTGAGGGCAGAAGGAGAGGAGGGCATCAGAGGATGAGATGGCTGGATGGCGTCACCAATGCAATGAACCTGAACTTGGGCAAATTCCAGGAGATGGTGAGGGACAATCCATGGGGTCGCAAAGAGTCAGACACAACAGGGCAACTAAACAACAATATCCAGTTGTCCCAATACTATTTGTTAAAAAGACCATTTCCCCCCTCCCACCAACTGACTTGTTTTTTAGTATACTAGTTGAAAACCAGTTGGCCATAAACTGATGGCATTATTTCTGAATTATTAAATTTATTTCATTATTTATGTGACACCCCTTATGTTCTTACCACACAACGTTGTGTAGTAAAATTTTTAGTTGGTAAGTGTAAGTCTTCCAGTTTTGTTCTTTTTCAAGATTGTTTTGGTTATTCTGGGTCTCTTGTATTTCCATGTGAATTTTAAGATTTTCTTGTCAATTTCAACAAAAAATAACCTTTTGATAGGGATTGCATTGTATCTATAGATCAATTTGGGAAACATTGACCTCTTAGCAGTATTATCTTCCAATCCAGGAGCATAGCTATCTTTTCACTATTTAAATTGTCTTTTATCTTTCAGTGATATCTTGTAGTTTTCAGTGTACAGTATTGCACTTATTTTGTTAAATATATTCTTAAGAATTTACTTCTTGTAATGCTACCATGAATAGAATCATTTTCCTATTTTTTAATATTGTTTATTGCTAATGTTTAGCACTGCAATTAATTTTGTGTACTGATCTTATATCATGCAATCTTTTGGAATTAGTTAATTAACTCTAATAATTTGGGGGCGTATGTGTAGATTTTTAAAGATTTTCTAAGTACAACATCAAACCAATCAATCCAAAAGGGGAAATCAACCCTAAATATTCATTGGAAGTACTGATGCAGAAGCTGAAGCACCAATACTTTGGCCATCTGATGCAAAGAGCTGACTCATCAGAAAAGACCATGATGCTGGGAAAGACTGAAGGCAGATGGAGAAGGAGACAATAACCATCCCCTTGGTTGCGGAAGGCATCATTGACTCAATGGACATGAGTTTAAGCAAGCTCAGGGAGGTGGTGAAGGATACGGAGCCTGGCATGCTGTAGTCCACAGGGTTGCAAAGAGTTGGGCACAACTGAGTGACTGAACAACGACAAAGTACAACATCATGTCATCTGCAGATAGAGTTTTACTTCTTTCCAGTTTAAATGTATATATTTTTTATTCTTTTTCTCTTTTTTGTATTTATTTTCCTGGCCAGAACTTCCAGTGCATTGTTAATAGTGGTAGTAAGAATGGACATCGTCGTCTTGTTCCTAATCTGAGAAGAAAATCTTTCAGATTTCACTATTAGTGTGATATTAATATAATCTTAATGCTCTCCTAGATGCTCTTACTCAATTGACTAAGTTCTCTTTTACCCCCAGTTTGTTAAGGGTTTGTATCATGAAGTTGTTGGATTTTGTCAAATGATTTTTTTCATTTATTTACATGGTATGAAATTTTTGTGTTTTATTCTATTAATAAGGGCTTCCCTGGTGGCTCAGAGGTTAAAGCATCTGCCTCCAATGCGGGAGACCCAGGTTCGATCCCTGGGTCGGGAAGATCCCTTGGAGAAGGAAATGGCAATCCACTCCAGTATTCTTGCCTGGAGAATCCCATGGACGGAGAAGCCTAGTAGGTTACAGTCCATGGGGTTGCAAAGAGTCGGACACGACGAGCGACTTCACCTCATTCTATTCATATCATGTTCAGTTCAGTTCAGTTCAGTTCAGCCACTCAGTCGTGTCTGACTCTTTATGACCCCATGGACTACAGCACGCCAGGCCTCCTTGTCTGTCACCAACATCCAAAGTTTACTCAAACTCATGTGTGATGCCACCCAACCATATCAACCTCTGTCGTCCCCTTCTCCCTCCTTCAATCTTTCCCAGCATCAGGGTCTTTTCAAATGAGTCAGTTCTTTGCATCAGGTAGCCAAAGTATTGGAGTTTCAGCTTCAGCATTAGTCCTTCCAATGAGATTTACTGATTTCTATATTTTGAACAAAGCTTGAGTTGAAGGAATAAACCCTATTTAATCATAGAGTATAATATATTGCATTCTTTGTTGAAAGGTTTTTCTGTAAATACTTTGAATATGTCATCCCATTGACTTTTGGCCTCCATTGTTTCTAATGAGAAACTAGCTGTTAATTATACTGAAGATAACTTGTGCATGAGGAATCACTTCTCTCTCCTCTGTTCAGTATTTTCTCTTTGGTTGTGGATTTCCACAGTTTAATTATATGTCTTGGTGTGGATCACTTTCTGTTTATCCTTCTTGGATTTCATTAAGTTTCTTGGTTGTGTGGATTATTATTACACCTGCCTCTCTCTGTATATAATCTCCTTTTATAGTTCATATTATTACTGGTGTCTCATGGGTCTCTGTAGTCTATGTCCTTTTTCTTCATTCTTTTTTGTTCTCTTCTTTAGGTCAGATCATCTCCCTTGCTGCTTTTAATATTTGTTCTTTGTGTTTGATCTTTGTTAATTTGATTAATATGTGTCTTGGGGTGTTTCACTTTGGGTTTATTCTGTTTGGGACTCTCTGGGTTTCTTGGTGGAGAAGGCAATGGCACCCCACTCCAGTACTCTTGCCTGGAAAATCCCATGGAAGGTGGAGTCTGGTAATCTGTAGTCCATAGGGTTGCTAAGAGTCGGACACGACTGAGCGACTTCACTTTCACTTTTCACTTCATGCCTTGGAGAAGGAAATGGCAACCCACTCGTTTTCTTGCCTGGAGAATCCCAGGGTCAGTACTCTTGCCTGGAAAATCCCATGGAAGGTGGAGTCTGGTAATCTGTAGTCCATAGGGTTGCTAAGAGTCGGACACGACTGAGCGACTTCACTTTCACTTTTCACTTTCATGCCTTGGAGAAGGAAATGGCAACCCACTCGTTTTCTTGCCTGGAGAATCCCAGGGACGGGGGAGCCTGGTGGGCTGCCGTCTACGGGGTTGCACAGAGTCAGACATGACTGAAGCGACTTAGCAGCAGCAGCAGCAGGGTTTCTTGGACTTGGGTGACTATTTCCTCCCCAGTTTTAGGGAGGTTTTCAACTATTATTTCCTCAAGTATTTTCTCGTGGTCTTTCTTTTTGTCTTCTTCTTCTGGGACTCCTATGATTTGAATGTTGGGGCGTTTAATATTGTCCTGGAGGTCTCTGAGATTGTCCTCATTTCTTTTAATTCGTTTTTCTTTTTTCCTCTCTGATTCATTTATTTCTACCATTCTATCTTCTACTTCACTAATCCTATCTTCTGCCTCCATTATTCTACTATTTGTTGCCTCCAGAGTGTTTTTTTATCTCATTTATTGCATTATTCATTATATATCGACTCTTTTTTATTTCTTCTAGGTCCTTGTTAAGCCTTTCTTGCATCAATTCAATTCTTGTCTCTAGGCTATTTATCTGTGATTTCATTTTGATTTCAAGATTTTGGATCATTTTCACTATCATTATTCGGAATTCTTTATCAGGTAGATCCCCTATCTTTTCCTCTTTTGATTGGTTTGGTGGACATTTATCCTGTTCCTTTACCTGCTGGGTATTCCTCTGTTTCTTCATCTTGTTTATATTGCTGAGTTTGGGGTGGCCTTTCTGTATTCTGGCAGTTTGTGGAGTTCTCTTTATTGTGGAGTTTCCTTGCTGTGAGTGGGGTTGTACAGGTGGCTTGTCATGGTTTCTTGGTTAGGGAAGCTTGTGTCAGTGTTCTGGTGGGTGGAGCTGGATTTCTTCTCTCTGGAGTGCAATGAAGTGTCCAGTAATGAGTTAGGAGATGTCAGTGGGTTTGGAGTAACTTTGGGCAGCCTGTATATTAAAGCTCAGGGCTGTGTTCCTGTGTTGTGGGAGAATTTGTGTGGTATGTCTTGCTCTGGAACTTGTTGGCCCTTGGGTGGTGCTTGGTTTCAGTGTAGGTATTGAGGCGTTTGATGAGCTCCTGTTGATTAATGTTCCCTGTAGTCAGGAGTTCTCTGATGTTCTCAGGATTTGTACTTAAGCCTCCTGCTTCTGGTTTTCAGTCTTATTTTCACAGTAGTCTCAACCCTTCTCTTCTATACAGCACCATTGATAAAACATCTAGGTTAAAGATGAAAAGTTTCTCCACAGTGAGGGACACCCAGAGAGGTTCACAGAGTTACATGGAGAAGAGAAGAGGGAGGAGGGAGTTAGAGGTGACCCGAATGAGATGAGGTGGAATCAAAAGAGGAGAGAGCAAGCTAGCCAGTAATCACTTCCTTATGTGCACTCCACAGTCTGGATCCCTCAGAGATGTTCACGGAGTTATACAGAGAAGAGAAGAGGGAGGAAGGAGACAGAGGTGGCCAGGAGGATAAAAGGGGGGAATCAAAAGGAGAGAGACAGATCCAGCCAGTAATCAGGTCCCTAAGTGTTCTCCACCGTATGGAACACACAGAGATTCACAGAGTTGTGTACAGAAGAGAAGGGGGAGGGAGGAGATAGAGGCGACCTGGTGGAGAAAAAGGAGAGTCCAAAGAGGGAGAGAGCAGTCAAGCCAGTAATCTCACTCCCAAGTAAAAATGGGTACTGAAGATTGGGTTCTTAAAGGTACAAAATTGATAGCAAATACCAAAAAGCAAAGATCAAAAATCTAGAGTAGAGGTTGGATTTTCAAAACTACAATATTAAAGAAAAGAAGAAGAAAAAACAAAGTCACAAAAGTTATAAATATATATATGAAATTTGCTTTAAAAAATAGGGTCTTTTTTTTGCAAAGTAATAGTAGGTTATAAAAATGAAAATTAAAGGAGTAATAGAGGACTTAAATTTTTTTAAAAAATTTAAAAAACAGAATGATCATAAAAATAGTAAAAGAAATATATCTAGGACTTTCTCTAGTGTTGTGGGTAGTGTGGGGTCAGTTCATTTTCGGATAGTTCCTTGGTCCAGCTTATATTTCTCAAGATCTATAGGCCCCTTCCTATGTAGTCGGTACTAACTACAGGGTTTTAATCTGTTGCACCTGTCACTTCCAAGGCGGTTCCCTCTGTTTTAGCTTTTTCTGTTTGCTGGTCTCTTCAGTATCTGATTTCCACCCTGACACAAGGCAGGCGGTGGCGGACACTTTTTTTAGGCTCACTTGTTCAGTCGTGCTGTGGGGAGGGACGGATGCTGCAAACAAATAACACTGGTGTGTGCTTGCAGTGTCTCAGCCACGCTGGGCCTGCCCCCTGTTTATGGCGCGTGTGCCCTCCCTGCCCACACTGCTCAGGCTCTAGGTTGCTCTGCCAGGAACCATCTGAGGCCTGCCCTGGGCTGC
The DNA here is from genome assembly GCA_006408695.1 of Aepyceros melampus. NCBI lineage: Eukaryota > Metazoa > Chordata > Mammalia > Artiodactyla > Bovidae > Aepyceros > Aepyceros melampus. The sequence goes on along the minus strand of SJXQ01005224.1, from coordinate 176,131 downwards.
ATGCACCTCCCAGGTCTAAGCCGCTCAGGTTCAGGCACTCGGGTAGTCCTCAGAAGCGCAGACTCCGTTGGGCCAGCGTTTTGTGCCCTTCCCAGGTCCGAGCAGCTCAGGTGATGAGGTGTTTGGTGAGCGTGGTCGCTGCGACTTATCGCCTCCCTGGTCCCTGCCACTCAGTTTTCTGGGTGTACAACCGGCGCACCTTCTCAGGCGGATGTTGACTGTCCAGCACCCCAAGAAGTCTTAGTTAGTAAAGAAGCCTGCTTGCAGTTTGGTTGATAATGTCTCTCTGGGGCTGTGATTGCCCCCTTCCGGCTCTGGCTGCCTGTCACCAGAGAGGGATGGTCTGCAGCTGGCTAGTTCTGTTTAGTCCTTTGTTCTGTGTGCGGGCCTGGTAGTGTCTTAGGTTAGCGCTTTTCACGTGGTAGCTATCCCGCAGTCTGGTTGGCTAGCCCAAGGCTCAGGTTGCCCTCAGGGCATTCAGGCCGGGTCTTTAAGCAGTGCAGCCAACACCTCCCTGCCCAGCCCCCTCTTGCTAGTGGAGAGTGCAGGCATCTGCGCTGCTTCTCCGCTGGGGGAGTTACCGTTGGGCTGGTAATCTGTGGGTTTTAATTATTTATTTACTTTTCCTCCCTGTTATGTTGCCCTCTGTGCTTCCAAGGCTCGCCACAGACTCGGCAGTGAGAGTGTTTCCTGGTGTTTGGAAACTTCTCTCTTTTTAAGACTCCCTTCTCAGGATGGATCTCCATCCTTACCTCTTTTGTCTCTTTTTTTGTCTTTTATATTTTTTTCCTATCTCCTTTCAAAGATAATGGGCTGCTTTTCTGGGTGCCTGATGTCCTCTGCCAGCATTCAGAAGTTGTTTTGTGGAATTTACTCAGCGTTTAAATGTTCTTTTGATGAATTTGTGGGGGAGAAAGTGGTCTCCCCATCCTATTCCTCTGCTATCTTAGGACCACCCCCTAGGTCAGATCATCTCAATTGATCTATATTCAAGTTTGTGATTCCATGCTCTGCCTGATCAAATATACTGATGAGGCTCTCCAGTAAATTATTTTATTTCAGTTTTTTTTTTTAATCTTCAAGCTCAGAATTTCTACTTGGCTCTATTTTTTTAAAAAATAATTTACATCTCTTTATTCAGTTCAGTTAAGTCACTCAGTCATGTCCAATTCTTTGTGACTCCATGAACCACAGCACATCAAGCCTCCCTGTCCATCACCAACTCCCAGAGTCCACCCAAACTCACGTCCATCGAGTCGGTGATGCCATCCAGCCATCTCATCCTCTGTTGTCCCCTTCTCCTCCTGCCCTCAATCTTTCCCAGCATTAAGGTCTTTTCAAATGAGTCAGCTCTTCGCATCAGGTGGCCAAAGTATTGGAGTTTCAGCTTCAGCATCAGTCCTTCCATGAACAATGTTCTCTATCAGTATAAATTTGTTTAATTTTCTAAAAGTATGGTTTTCTTTAGGTTTTGTTTTGGATATCTTTCATACAGTTGAAATAAAGTCTTTGTATAATAATTCCAATACCTGTACTTCTTCAAAGACAGTTTTGATTAATTGACTTTCTAGTGTATGGACCATAGTTTTTGTTTCTTTGCATGTCTCATAATGTTTTGTTGTTGAAAACTGATATTTTAAATAATATCATATGAAAACTCTGAAAATCAGATTCCTCCCTCTCTTGACGGTTTATTGTTTTTGCTCTTTGTCATTTTTTTGGTGTATTACCTTTTGTAAACTAATTCTATAAAACCTATATTATTCTCAGGTATAGGCACAAAAGCCTCTGTTCAGTTATGTTAGTGGTCAACTAATGATTAGACAGATTTATTTAATTGCCTAGAACCAAGGAGCCTTCCAGTGTTTGCCAAGATGCTCTGCATGCCTATTGGACTATGCCTTCCATACACAACCTGGAAGATTTCAGCTCTACCCCAGCTTTCACTTCCTCCAGGCTCAGAGCCTCAAGCTCAGCCAGAGGTGAGAGCTTATGGCCTTCTTTTGTCTATCCTGAGCATGCACACAGTTCTCTGCACATGCACAGTTATACACATGCATTCGACTTTCTAGATTTCTGAGAATGTGTCAGAGATTTTCAGAGTCTCATAAGCACATCTCATTCCTCAGATTTTTCTTTTAAATGTTTGGATTTGCCTATGGTTTACCCCAACTCTTATCCACTACAGTGGATATTTTAGTGGAACTGCCAAATAATTGTCTCTAATTGTTTTCAACAAAACACCCTTGGGGAAAGGCTTTTTGTACTATAAAAGCTCCAAGTCAAGTCAAAGACACTCAACCTAGAAAGTGGAATCTTCCAGGGAATCACCCAGGCACATTCAGGACACTTCTTTGGAAATTTGGTTTGAAGGAATTCTAACTCTGTTCTGCCCTCTCTGGTTGCTGCCAGGCTAGCAGTTTTTACCTGAGTGTGAGGTGTTGATCTTGATGGCTACTGTGATGCTAGGGTGACAAGGATAGGTGCAGGGAAAGGAGAAGGGCTTCCCTGATGGCTCAGAGAATAAAGAATCTTCCTGTAATGCAGGAGACCCAGGTTCAATCCCTGGGTTGGGAAGATCCCCTGGAGAAGGGAATGGCTACCCACTCCAGTATTCTTGCCTGGAACATTCCATGCACAGAGGTGGGCTACAGTCCATGGGGATGCACAGCCAGACATGACTGAGCAACTAACACTTTCACAGGGCAAGTGAAAACAGGACAAATTTCATTGTTCTTAACCAGGATTGAGCTATTTTTTTGTGAATGATTATTCTTTGAAAGTTTTCTCTTTGCTTTTATGAAGGAGAGAATTTTCAAAGGTCATTACTCTGCTACTTTTTCTGCATCATTCTCTTTGTGTGTAATTTTATGAGAAACATCCAACAATTTTTTCAAGGGGATGTACCTTTTTACATTTCCGCTAGCAATGTATGAGTGTTCTGGATTTCCACATCCTTGCCAAGATTTACTGTAGTCAGTATGTTTTAATTTAGTCTTTAATTATTTTCCCATTTTTATTGGGTGATTTGTATTTCAATTCTGTTGTAAAATTTCTTTATATATTCTGAATGAGTCCTTTATTGGATATATACATTGCAGATGTTTTATCCTGCTTTCTTTGATTAATGATGACTGAAAGTGCAGAGGTCTTTTGTTTATTTGTCTTTTGTTGGTGGTGTGTTATGAAGTCCAGATGATCATTTTTTTCCCTTTACACTTAGACTTTTTTGTGTTCATTCTAAAAATGTATTGTCAGCCTAGAAGTTGCAAAGATATTCTACTGTGCTCTTTACTGAAATTTTACCATTTAGTTTTTATGTTCAAGTCTATGATGCAATTCAAATACTTCTGCACTCTTGTGAGGTAGGTGTAGTAATTCATTATTTTCCACATATTTGTTTATATGTTTCACTACCATGTTTTTTATAATACTATTATTTTTTCATTAATTTCCTTGGTACTTTGAGAATATAAATTGACATATGTGTATTAATCTCCTTCTGTGCTCTCTAATCACTTTGATTGATTGAATTGACCATCCTTCCATCAAATACCCCACTGTGTTAATTACCAAAGCTACACAGTAAGTCCTGAAATAATGTTATGTTAGTTACCTTTTTTTTCCAAGTTTTTTTTTTTAATTTGGCAATTCTAGCTGTTTGTATCATATATACACACATATATATATGTATATTAGAAATGAAATTAATGTCTATACAAAGGCTGTTGAAATTCTTTACTTGGAAATCAATTTGGAAAGAATTGATATCAAATGCTAAGTCTTTCAATCTATGTTTAGAGAATATCTCTCCATGTTTTTTAGGTCTTATTTCATTTTTCTCAGCCTTATTGCACAGTATCCAGAATAGTGATCTTTCATGACTTTTGTCAAATTAACACCCAAATATTTTATGCTTTTATGTGTTTCTGGAAAAGGATTTTCAAACTTGCATTTTTCTATTTTGTTCTGCTGTAACTGATTTTTTTTTTTTTTTGATTGGCCTTGTATTCTGCAAACTTGTTAAGCTTGCTTATTAGTTCTGGTACTTGTTTTATAGATTCCTCAGGGTATTTTTTAAAAATGTAGGCAATTCCATCACCTGCAAATAAAGTGGGTTTTACTCCTTTCTTTTGCATCTGTATATTTTTAAATTCTTTGTCTTGTATTATTGTACTTGCTCAGACCTTCAGTAAAATATTGAATGAAAGCAGCTATTGCAGACATTATTGCCTTGTTTCCAATCTTAAGGAGAAAGCATACAATATATCATAATTGATATGGTATTAGTAGCGGAAATTTTTTGTTTTCTTTTGTTTGTTTGTTTGTTTTTACCTTATTTGGGAATATTGGATGAGGAGATGGTCTTTATCAGGCTGAAGAAATTCTCTTTTCCGAGTTTTTCAAGAGTTGTTTTTTCAATCATAAATAAGTAATTTGTTGTTGTTCAGCCACTCAATCATGTCCAACTGTTGTGGTCCTGTAGACTGCAGCACAACAGACTTCCTGTCCTTCACCATCTCCTGGAAATTGCTCAAACCCAAGTCCATTGAGTCGGTAATGACATCCAACCATCTTGTCCTCTGTCGTCCCCTTCTCCTCCTGCCTTCAATCTTTCCCAGGATCAGAGTCTTTTCTAATGAGTCAGCTGTTTGATGTTTTTAAATAATTTTTCATCTATTGAAATGACCATATAATTTTTTTCCTTGTTTTGCTAATGTGGTAAATCTGAATGTTAAACCAACCTTGCCTTCCTAGGATAAAGATCACTTATTATTTTGGTATATTTCTTATTTGGTTTACTAATTTTAAATTTAATTTACCTGTTTCAAGGATTTTTGTATCTATGTTTGAGGTTGGGGGTTAGTAGACTTTCCTATCAAAGTCTTTGTCACTTTTGACAGTTTTGATATCAGAGTTACACTATCCTCATAAAACAAATTAGAGCGTGCTTCCCTTTATCTGCTTTCTAAGATAGTTTGTGTGATATTGATACTATTTCTTTCTTAAATTTTGATGGAATTCACCAGTAAAAGAATCTGGGTATGGGGATTTTTTTGGTGGAAGTTATCTTATTGTGAATTCATCTTTTTTTAATAGACAAAAAACTATTCAAAAATTTTATTTCTCTTTTTGTCATTTTTAGCAAGATATATTTGTAAAGATGCTTGTCCTTTTAAGTTGTAAAATTATTGACAGGCCTTTGTTCACTATATTCTTATTGTATTTTTAACATTTGTAACATCTGTAGGATGTCATCTCTTTCACTGCTGATTTTAGTAATCTGTGGCTTTTTCCCCCTTCATCAGTTTGGTCAAAGGTTTACCAATTTCACTATATCTTAAAGGATAAACTTTTAGCTTTGATTATTTTATCTTTTGTTTATATATTATTTATTTCATTTCTTTTTGCTTTCACTGAATGGAGGGGCCCTGTATCTTAGTTGGTTCATTGTTTAGACAACCCTAAATGAATTTCCAGGATAAACTTTGCTTACCCAGTACAATTACACCTCAGTTCTTCATACAGAATCTTTTTTGTTTGTCACTTTCTTTAGTTTAGGACATGGAGAAGCAATGTGATGTAGTGGAAAGTCCTCTGATTTTGGATCCAAACGTGGCAAAACTGTTATCTAACCTTTCTTTTCCTCACCTTTTTCATTCATAAGATAGGATAATAGTAATAACATAAAATTTAAGTGAAGTACCTGGAGTGCAGTGGTCATTCTCTGATGATTGACCTCAGGGTCATAGATGTCCCTCATTGTCTATGCAGCCCATTTGACAATCGCTTTTATTTAACATGTAACCCAATTGTATATACTCCAAATACATCTAATCTATGATGAGAACAATTCCTAAGATGAAAAACCTCCCCAAAGTGTTTATAAGTACTCTTTATTATTTATCATTTCTCTAGCTGCCAGGATACTTAAGGAAACTATGAGAGTGAAAGTGTTAGTTACTCAGTCATGTCCAACTCTTTGTGACCCCATGAACTGTAGCCTGCCAAGCTCCTCTGTCCATGGGATTCTCAAGCAAGAATACTGGAGTGGGTTGCCCTGCCATCTTCCAGGGAATCTTCCCAACCCAGGGATTGAATCTGTGTCTCTTACATCTTCTACTTTGCATATGGATTCTTTACCATCTGAGCCATCAAGGAAGCTATACTGAGAGTTTAATAAACATCAACTTGAAGTTCAAAATGACTCTGTCTTTTCATTTAATAATTGTCATGAAAATCTCTGTCTTTGGGAAAGCTCTGCTTTCTGTGAACTAGCTACATCTGTCAACTTTTCACCTCTAAACTTAGTAGATCAAAACAATAACTACCTATTTAACTAAATTTTGGTCCAGCAGTTTAGCTTAAGCTCACTTAGGTTTTGTACTGCTGTCTTAGATGTATTTACTCTGAATTTTCCGTCAACTGTTGGCCAGCTAAGTTAGTCTGCTTCTGGGGTTTGGCTGATTGTTGACTGTGGCAGTGATGGAGACTGTGACACTTGTCTCTAATCTTCAGCAGGATAACCCAGGTTTGTTCAGCTTCAGATTCTAAGAGAGAAAGCTCCTATTTACAAATTCTTTTTTTTTAAATCAAACTTTGTATTACATTTGCTAGTATCTGATTGGTGCAGTGTCTCATTGGTGAAAACAGGTTACCTGGCCAATCCTAATTTAAGGGCTGAAGAATGGACTCTACCACTTGATGGGAGACAACTGCAAAGAAAATTTTGGCCATTTTTTATCATCTACTGCATTGGTTCTGGATGCAGTAGAAGGAATATGAGGCTATGAAGAGGTGTTTCTCACCAGTAGCTCCAGGGTGTGAAAAAAAGTCATGCCACGTGCCAGGATGGTTGGGACACACCCTACATCACCGTCCAGTTAAGGCTTTAATCTGTGAAGAGTTTTCCTGGCAAATCAACAAATACATTCCACTTAGAGACTGCTAGTAAAGCATTTGATTCTCCAGATAGCAGAAATATAAACTTTGCTTTGTTATCTTTCCCCTCCCTTTCTTCCTCTTTTTTTCAACCACCCTGCTCTCCAAAGCATTTGATGTCTTTTATAAAAGCCTTCCACTGGCTGTCCTGGATGTGGTCCCTGTAAATGGTTAGGAAAAGTGCCAAATATCTGCTGCTTTATCTGAAATGGGGCATGAGGCTTATAAACCCCCCAAATAAGATCAAAGAGATCTGACAAGCCAGGCTAAATTCTCTAATCCAATTTTAGATCCTTTTAAGGTGAGCCCATAGCCTGATTGGAAGTGTACATAGGGAACTCTCACCATACCTCAAGCCATCAGTACCTTCAAATACATGCAAATTGAAGCATATAAAGATTTATTTCAGCAAATATGCTGTATAAGATGAGATGAGAGTGGATAAGCAGAAAGGAAACAAAAGGATCTGCTTTCTCTAGTACCACATTGTCCAATTTCCTTCTGTCACAGACACGGAGGCAAGCTGTCTTGCTAGCATTGAGGCTTACTCCCCAGTGTTTCTTTTCAACCTCATCTCATCATTATCAGAAGTTCTACATTAGCTATCATTTAGCAAACCTCAGAAAAACTCAGTTGCTTGAAACAATAAATATTTACTATGTATCATGAGTTTATGGGTTAGCTGGACAGTTCTGTTGATCTGAGCCAGCCTCAACTAAGTTCCCTTAGACTCACTCATAGAGTTGTTATCAGCTTCAAATCACACTTAGGATGATCCTGCCTGAGAAAACTCAGCCTTCCCCCATCTCTCTCTCACATTCCTCCAGCAATTTAGCCCAAGGATAGCTTCATGTTCATGGCCAAGGAATAAGAGTGACAAGAAAGCAAATACCAATTTAGAAGTGTTTGCAAGACTCTGTTGGTGTCTTGCTTGCTAACTCCCACTGGCCAAAGCAAGTCACATGGCTAAGGCCAGAAAAATAGGCTAGTTAGAACATCTTGCCCACAATGGTTATAATGAAAAACTAGAGACTTATGCAATCAATTTATTACCCTAGTACTATAAAATTGTGAGGATTTAAAAAGCATCCATTGAATTATTTCTCACATTATTGAATGATCCACAGTTCTATCTTTGCCCTTGATGGTGCTCATCTGGTTCTGTCATTCCTGGGGTGGTTTCTTTTCACACCTCAGAGTCAGTGTGTCTTTCTGAGACTGAACTCAGTCTCAGTTGGTTGGGTGAGGGAGGGGATAGTGGGGTGCAGAAGAAGGAGGTGGTGGAGGTAGCAAGTCTTTTAGTATTCCTTGTTGGTGAACAAGTGTATGAGTCTTGAACTGATGTTAGTCCTGGGTCTTCTTACCTTTGACCACATACTAGATTGCACCCTGGAGGATTCATTTGTAGAAGAAAAGCTCTTAACTTGGATGTGAGAGTTGGACTGTGAAGAAGACTGAGCGCTGAAGAACTGATGCTTTTGAACTGTGGTGTTGGAGAAGACTCTTGAGAGTCCCTTGGACTGCAAGGGGATCCAACCAGTCCATTCTGAAGGAGATCAACCCTGGGATTTCTTTGGAAGGAATGATGTTAAAGCTGAAACTCCAGTACTTTGGCCACTCCCAGCCCTCACATAAATGGCGCAGTAGCTGAGATTCTCACATCCTTAACCTACCTCTGGAGTGAGGTCACAAGATATTTCAGTCCTGTGACTGAGGTGTAAACCATAACCAAAGGGTTGACTCATTGGAAAAGACTCTGATGCTGGGAGGGATTGGGGGCAGGAGGAGAAGGGGACGACCGAGGATTAAATGGCTGGATGGCATCACGGACTCAATGGACATGAGTCTGAGTGAGCTCCAGGAGATGGTGATGGACAGGGAGGCCTGGCGTGCTGCGATTCATAGGGTCGCAAAGAGTCGGACACGACTGAGCGACTGAACTAAACTGAACTATGAGCGACAGAACTAGTCTTTCTGACTCACAGACTTTCTTTACTCAGTATAGGGCTTCCCATCTTGGGCTCCAGTTTCCCTATGAAACTAGAAAGAAACGAGTCTCAGAGGGATCTAGAGGTATGTATGTGTATATTGGGAGTGGGGGAGGACATTATACTGAATATAGTATACCGCACCAAATGTAGAAGAGTGGGGCACCTGTGAGAATCTAACCTCTGAACTATGGATACTTAAGTGCCTCATGTGACAATGAGGCACTTAAGTATACATACAACAAGAAGGAATTAGATTAGGTGGTAAAAAATGATCTTGTGGTTAGAAAAAAGCACTAAGTGCAGAAATTCATACTGGAATGTTGAAGGTTTCTCTTTGGATGATTTTGAACCCTGAGTCCCAGCCACCTGTCTATGTTAGAATTGGCACAGGGGTGGTTAGGACAAAGGGGACAGTTCGACTCAGATCTTATTAACTGCATACATTGTGATTAAGTTCTTCTGCCTCCAGCAGCTGCTTTGTTCACCAACCACTGCTTCTGACCTTTCTGGGACTCTGAGTTGACTCTAGAGTGACTCTTCCTCCCGCTTCAGAGCACAGAGAGGCCCCAGGGTCCCCGACCCAGCCCTCACATAAATGGCGCAGTAGCTGAGATTCTCACATCCTTAACCTGCCTCTGGAGTGAGGTCAAAGATATTTCAGTCCTGTGACTGAGGTGTAAACCATAACCAAAAAGGAAGGAAGTGCTTTCAGAGCCTGGGTACCAAGGTGCGATAAGACTTCAAGGTTTCACAAGCTTTTTTTAAATCCTAGTTTTCTTATTGTATCTTTCTCTTTCTCTTGTGTGAAAATGGCTTGTCCAATTACTTTCAGGAAACCATTTCCTTTGGAAAGTGTTAAAGTGTTTAACTTATCTTTAGCTCAGAAATAAATGCATTTCAAAAATGTGCTTAGAGTCTAAGCATATCTTTTTCATCTTCTTGCACTTTGGGAATTGGGAAATTTTTTGTGTGGTGGGGGGGATTCCTCAGTATCCTAAGATGAATATTCCACAATAACTACATCAAAATACCACCACCATCATCAATAAACAAATAATTACTGAGCTTATTTTGAACTCCACTCTCTAGTGGATGCCATGAAAGATACATGTAAAGTCAATACATGGATGCTACTACCTTCTGAAAGTGCCAACCCTACTGAATACATTGTCATATTCAGATCATAGGACTCTGGAGGTGGAAAGTATCTTATACTTTCAAAGCACGTACTTTACATATGAGGAAGCAGAGTTCCAGAAAGTTCATCTAGTAATTCACTTTCAGAGTCAGACCTAAAAGTAAGTCTCCTCCCTCTCAAGTAAATGGTGTGCCTGGAGGTTATCCTGTTCTGTGAAAAGAAACAATATGAACTTCTGTAATAGAGGGAATCACCATTGGAAGTCTTTTCTTAACCTCAAAATTGCTTGACTCTATTCCAGGTCTTGACAGTGAGGAGAATTAACACAAGTATAGGGTACAGGTATATCCTCGATGCTATTTTTCTGTCTGCTTGCACACCTCAGGAGAATGAGCCCTTCCACCCATCCTATCTCTCATGCTCTCCAGATGATTCACTAATTAAAGGGTTACCATGGAAGCATCATATGGATGTGATTGAACTAAGGCTGGAGCAGTTGCCTCAGAGGTGGCCACATGAACACAGCCCATTGGACTGGAACTGAGCAGTCAATTTCTCTTCATTACACACAAAGCTCAGAGGTTGTTGGCTGATAATCATAAGTGTGTGTGTATTTCTTTTTATTTATTTTGCTTTGTGTCTAGAAGGAAAGAAAATGTTATCCACCAAATGAGAGAAGAAGGAAACAGATGTGTAGAAAAAAACAGAAACTAAAGACAGGAAGGCAAGCCTATGCATTAAAGTTTTTGCTTTCAATTGTTTCTAATGTCTAACCATATTCCCATTTGGAGATTTTTTTGTGGTCTCTATGATATATTGCATGTTGTTTGAAAGGACAATTAGATATTGTACTAGGTTAGAACCCAAGCTCATTGGCCACAGGCAAAATAATAGTAGGGATAGATCTTAAAGAGATTTAATAGGCTTTGTGTTTTATTTCCATTATTTGTTTCCTTGAATTATGTATTTGGTAAAATTTTACTACAGAGCCTCATCAGCCAGCATCATGTCTCTGTGAAATATCTCAAGTACTGCTTTCAAATGTAGATTTTGGTGTTTATAAGAGAGAGAATTTCTTTGTCTAGTGGTAATATACATGCTAACCATTTACTCAAGAATGTATATTTCAGTATAATATTACTTTCTTACTTTTTAGCAATTCACTCAACAGACATGTATTTCATTACTACCCAATTTTAGACATCTCCTTTCACCTCAAATAAATGTAATTTTCTCAATATCTAGGAATTTAATTGGCATCTACATATAAACTCTTATAAAATCCATATATCACTTATAATTCATTACTTCAGCAGGAAAATCCCACTAAAAATGACTTGATAATGCTTGTCAAATAGTTAAGAGTTCTATCACCTCCTTAGCTGAGTCATTCTGAACAAATAAGAATGAAATACTTGTAGTAATTTCTTTTAATCTAATGTATATACTATAAGAAATTCTAGGAATGAATTATGCTCATGTATTCAGAAAATAATATCACTAAACTGGAATAGAAATTTATTTCTTTTTAGCAAGAAGTCATAATTTTGAGTCTAAAATCTTAAAAATAAGTATTTGTTTAACAATTTACCAAATATTCATACTGATGAAATCTAGATCAAATGTTGGTTTTTTTTAACAATATGATACACTTTTTCCAAATAGTTAATAAAATCACAGACACACAACAATTGTTTAATGTAGTTGAAACAAACAAGAAAGAAGCAATTCACTCAACAGACATGTATTTCATTACTACTCTCTTTTTTATATCCCAGGAATTGATTTTATTTTGTATCTTGATAATAAGTTGTTAGATTTAACTTCAAACTTGCTTTCATATATCAAGTACAGTAAGAGAAACAAGTGTGGATACAAGTCTCTTCATTCTATTTGAAGGAGTTGTTACAGTGACACCAAAACCAAGAGATGGAACATTTCCATAGTGAAATATTTTCCATTACATATTTTATCTAAATGGGAATTTATGTGGTGTGGATTCAGGATAGGGGATGTTATTAAGACAACTGATGATGGATGGAAGGAAGGAACTGATGAGCTGTGCGTAAAGACTCCTGTGCTTCCGAATGCTCTGCCCTAGGGAGGATAATGGTTATCTGTTCTCCTTGTCCACTGGGAATGAGCAAGGGAATACTGGTTAATAACGTGGCTGAGGAAATCTGGGACACGCAATGAATTCCATAACTGACAAGTTCCTTGGACACTGGAACCACTGACCAAGTGCTCTGTGAGTGGGGTGAAATGCCTTTCTCCAGGGGCCATCAAATGCATCTGTCCAGCAAAATATAAATGCAGTGCTACCCAGAGAGAGAAGAATGGACAGCTGATGGCTGGATTCTTGCTTTCCAGTCTGGCCATATTTATTTTAAATCCCATTCCAGTCCTGAGAAGGAAATGTAGCTATTCCATCATGATTTTGAAGATGTCCTCTTTTCATTTCGTTATCTTAACAAAAGAGAGGAGTGAAGGGAACTTGAAAGAAAGCTGTGATTTCTTTACAGAAAAGGGCATGTGGCTCATACTTCAGTTATTTACATGAACACCATGTATTTAAAGCACAAAAATTCACCTTGGAAATGAACAACGATCACAGTTCTTTCCCCTCACAAAATGTATGTGGTGTGGGCAGTTTTGAATTTTCTATTAATGAATTTTAATAATAACTAAAGAAAACAGACTTAAATCAGAATTATAGACTGGACTGGATTGAAAACACCTTGAAAATTATCGGTGGATAAGGAAGCTGAGTCACAGAGGATGGAATAAACTGAGGTCACAAGAATGGTTCAAAGTTGGTGGGAAGGCATTAAACAAATCCTGACTGTTTTTGCCCAGAGTGAGGAAGAGTAGCAAGAAATCTAGTTTCATAGGAGGAGAATTAAGCTGTTGCTTTAAAGAACCAATTGGGAGAAATGGTCCAACGGACAGCAGTGATTTCCAGTGGATAACAGTGATTTGCAAAAACTCTGACATAGCTTCCCAGAGATTCAAGACACAGAATAAGTAATAAAAGCAATTGAATTATGTGTCATTTATAATTAGAGGTGTTCTTAATTTTTTTTGGTTTAGCATGGCAAGAGTTTATTTTTTTATTTGGGATAAAGTTGCTTTACAATGTTGTGTCAGTTTGTGCTGTATAATGAAGTGAATCAACTATATGTATACACTTTCTTATATATATCTACCTTCCATTCCACCTTCCCCTCACATCTCAGCCCCTAGGTGTCACAGAGCACTGAGCTGAGCTCCCTGTGCTATACAGCAGGTTCCCACTAGCTATTTATTTCACACATGGTTGTATATTTATGCCAATCCTAATCTCCTAATTCATCCCCTTTTGCCCCCGTGCCCATATGTCTGTTCTCTACATCCGTATCTCTATTCCTGCCCTGCAAATAGATTTGTTAGTATACCATGATCATGTTTCTCTTTCTGACTTATTTCACTCCCTATGACAGACTCTAGGTCCATCCTTTAGTTAAGACATGCCCAAGCATCTGTTTCTTTGGGAATGATCATGGTTCCATTATATGCACGTTTAAATGCAAACTGTGTTGGGTTTATTGAGAGATGACACATGGTCTCCAATGTAGAAACTTCCCAGAGGATTTTCTATGCTAATTTTACTTTATACATTTTTTCCCCCATATAATGGCAAACATTTCACAACTAAATTTCTTAACTCTTATACCAAATGTGACCTCACTCCAACAGCTAATTTTTCCAACTGAACTGATTACCAAATGGCTACCACTAATCTATTCAATGTAAAATGAATACAAGAGATTTTTCCCACTTAATGAATCTCTGGTTTGTCCAGTCTGTTCACAGGGCTACCATGATGATATCGGTCTATGCTGATTGGTACTGGTACTCTGATTTATACTAGACAATAAACAACTCTCTGCTTGATGAAGATCACTGGTCCAGGGATTTCCCTGGTGGTCCAGTGCCAAGGACTCTGCGCTCCCAGTGCAGGGAGCCCAGGTTCAGTGCCTGGTTGGGGAGCTGGATCCCACATGCCACAGCTAAAGATCCTGCATGCCACAACTAAGACTATTGTGCAACCAAAAAAAAAAAAAAGCTCACTGACCCGTTGCTGGGCTTCAGCTGTAGCTTAGGCTGCCTGTGTTTACATGCATACACCCTAATGCTTTTTCCATGATATGATGGCTCTCAAGAGGCAGGTTCAATCATCAACTCCCTGAGTGGTTCTGGTAAACAATTAACTGGAATAAGGACTTCTCTTTGCCTACTCATCATCTGAAAAAGTTCTCAAGTATTTTATGAAAAGTCCTAGCTGATGATTAGACACCTTTTATCAGAGGCCTCTGTGGGGCCCATTCAAATTCTGGTTGAATCTGGGTGATTTCAAATTTGAGTGCAAAGTAAAACCAGACATTGTATACGACATTGGACAGGGAATAAACTTTGGAATCAGATCATCCTGTTGTCACTTACTGGCTGTGCTATTGTGGGTAAATATTTTACTGCATCTAAGCCTGTTTCCTCAACTGTAACCTAGAAGAATAACCTTTCTCCAAGGATTTGTTGATGTTTTCACCGAGACTTGTTTAAAAAGTTCTTAACATAAAGTCTGCACACTGTCAGTAGTCAGTGAATAGTTTTTGTTATCCTGATACTTAACTGATTTTCAAAGAGATGAGATATGTTACTCCACATGTTCCCCTGTTGTCAATTCTCATTACAACGACCTTTAAAAACATGATTCAGATCATATCAGGTCTTGACTCAGATTTCTCCAATGACTCTCCATTTCACTCAGACCAAAAGCCAAAATCCTCCCCAAAACCTCTTACCCGCTCTTCCCCCTCTGACCAGAGCTCCCACTACCCTCTCTTTCGGGTCTTCTGGTTACCCTGACCTCGTTGCTTCAGGTCCTTCTCCTTCTCTAAGGAACATGTTTCCCCAGATAGCCTCAAGGTCAGTATCCTCGATACTTTCAAGAATCAATTTTAAAATCTCAGCATTATCAAGGTCATTCATCAGCTTATATAAAATAATAAGAGCTATCTGTTCCAGCACGCTTTACACCTCTTACCTGCTTTACCTGTCTTGAAATCACTTGCTACCATCTAACAGATTCCATCTAACTGTTTTGTTTCTAGTCTCTCCTGAACTTAAAAGTAACTCAATTGGGGCAGGCAATTTACTTATTCTCTATGTTTTCTCCATACCTGATATGTTGTGGCACTCCATGTGAAAGAGTCGGACATGACTGAGCGACTTCACTCACTCACTCACTCATGTGTATATATATATATATTTTAAAGGTAATGAGTGATTTTTCTAGCAAGAGTATGGTTCATCTATGCCTCAAGGCCTTGATAGACTTAGATATAACTTACTCTGGAAACTTCCCTAGTGGTCCAGTGGTTAAGAATCTACCTTGCAATGCAGAGGATGTAGGTTGGATTCCTGGTCGGGGAACTAAGATCCCACAAGCCACAGGGCAACTAAGCCCGAATACTGCAACTACTGAGCTCCAGTGCTCTGGAGCCAACTCACCACAACTAGAGGGCCTGCATGCCACAGTGAGAGATCCTGTATGATGCAATGAAGATATCAAGTGCTGCAAGACCCACTGGACAGAGCCAAATAATATTTTTTAAAATGCAAATTACTCTGAGTTGACATCTCCTCCCCCACTCTGACTCCTGCCCAGCAAGTGGGGTAACTCAGAGTACAAGAAGCCCATTGAGAAGAAAGGTGGAACCACAAACACTTGGTCAGGCAGTTGCGATGGTGAGAAGAATGCTGTTGTACAGCTATCACATGTGGATGTGAGAGCTCGACCATAAAGAAGGCAGAGCTTTGAAGAATTGATGCTTTCGAACTGTGGTGCTGGAGAAGACCCTTGAGAATCCCTTGGAAAGCAAGGATATCAAACCAGTCAATCTTAAAGGAAATCAACCTTGACTACTCTTTGGAAGGACTGATGCTGAAGCTGAAGCTGAAGCTCTAACACTTTGGCCACCAGATGTGAACAGCTGACTCATTGGAAAAGACCCTGATGCTAGGAAATGTAGAAGGCAGAAGGAGAAGAGGATATAGAAGATGAGGTGGTTGGATGGCATCATCAATTCAGTGGACATGAACTTGGGCAAACTCTGGGAGATGGTCAGGGACAGGGAAGCCTGGCATGCTGCTATCCAAAGAGTCATGAAGAGTTGGACATGACTTGGTGACTGAACTGTAAGACTCATTCCATCTCCCTGCCACCTGTGACTTTATTATCATTTGCCTAGTTTATTACTATCTGAGCCACCAGGGAAGCCAACGAACTTTTCATTGGTTTCCATTCTGCCATGTTTCTTTGCTCCAATCCGTCCTTCTCTGCCCTCAGACCTGAAATTGTTTTCATTATCTCTCTTGTCTGCTTGCTTATAGCTTCAGGCCTGGACCTCACACTATGTTCATGAACATCTTCTACCTTGTCCCTCCTTTCTATCAACCCTACTATGTTCCAATTTCAGCCCTGCTCCAGCTCCATTCTGCCTTTTGTACATATTTTTTGTATTTCCGCCTCTGTGACTTTATTTCTTCTGTCCTTCCAGAAAGTTCCCTCTCTCCTTCCACCAATCCAAATCCACTCCAAATCTCAAATCTTAGTTTAATCACACTCATCTGAGAAGAACTCTCCCAGTGATTACTGTACCAATTACTGCAATTACTTTACACCAATATCTTCTTTCTTCTAATAATTTCTCTACCTTGAGTTACCTACACATTTTAGCCTGTAGCTAGTCTCTGATTGTATCACATAATAACAGTAATAATTGCAACTATAATTATAATTTATTCAATTTCTATTATGTCCTAAATATGATAAGTACTCATATTAATCTTGCAAAGCAGAAATTATTATTCCCATTTTGTCAACTAAGAAACTAAAGCTCATGGAGGTTAAATGTGTGCATGCTTGCTAAAATGCTTTAGTCCTGTCTCTGTGACACTATGGACTCTAGCCACCAGTTTCCTCTGACCATGGGATTCTCTAGGCAAGCATACTGGAGTGAGTTTTTATGGCCTCCTTCAGGGATCTTCCCAATCCAGGGCTTGAACTCACTTCTCGTACATCTCTTTATTAAGCAGGTGGGTTCTTTACCACTAGCGCCACCAGGGAAGCCCCATAGAGGGTGCATGTGCTGTACATAGTCACTCAGGTCATGTCCGAATCTTTGCAACCTCACTGACTGTAGCCTATCATACTCCTCTGTCCATGGGCATTCTACAGGCAAGAATACTGGAGTGGGTTGCTATGCCCTCCTCCAGGGGATCTTCCCAACCCAAGGATCAAACCCACGTCTCTGGCATTGCAGGCAGATTCTTTACCATCTGAGCCTCCAGGGAAGCCCATAGAAGTTATATGGATTATCCCAAATCATACTATTAGTAAACAATGGAGCCAAGATTAAATTCCAATGTACCTAAGTATCCTTTTTTTTTTTTTTTATATACGTATAAATTCCTGGGAGATTTAGCAAAATATGTGCATTCAGTAAGTACTCAATAAATACTCGCTGGTTGATCAAGCATCCAGGAGAATGCACATTGATTTAAAGGTGCCCTGACAATGCTTCACCTCAGAGGTGATGAGGTGAGGAATGATACACTCCCTTTCCTGTTCTTCTGCACCAGAAGACTAGAAGCTGCAGAACAGTGACGTCAAGGCTGTTTCGGGGCCCCAAAGAGGGGGATGTGTTCCCCAGGCTCAATTCCATTTCCTTTCAAAGAGCCAGGCTCTGTATCTTGCTTTCCCTGGCCGTCCTCAGGATCAGGTTAGCTGCGTCATTGCCACCTCAGATTGAGAGCTTCCCAGGCAGCCTGGGCTTGCTGAAGGCACCAGTGACATACTTCTGGACTCCAGACCAGGAGGCCCAGGACATACACCTGACTGAAAGGGGAGCAGGGCAAAGCCTGCCAGGGTGTGCTTGACCTGCCTTTCCCCAGCAGTCTGTAGCCCCATGTCCTGAGGTTGCAGAAGGAGCTGACACCTGTCAGCTCCCTTCCCTCCATCCACAGTGTGCCAGGCACCATGTGAGACACTTCACAGGCACGATCTCTCTTCAGAATCATCACTACACTGATGAACCTTTTTGCAGAGAAGGGATGGAGACACAGGCTTAGAGAACAGACTTGTGAAAACAGTTGGGGAAGGAGAGGGTGGGACAAACTGAGAAAGTAGCATCAACATGCATATACTACCATGAGTAAAACTGATAGCTAGTGGTAAGCTGATATATAACGTGGGGAGCCCAGCCTGGTGCTTGCGATGACCCTAGAGGGGTAGGATGGGGTGGGCAGTCAGAGGGGGCTCAAGGGGGCTGGGATATATATGTGTGTGTGTATATATATATATAACAATTGCACTTATCTCACACGCTAGTAAAGTAATGCTCAAAATTCTCCAAGCCAGGCTTCAGCAATACGTGAACCGTGAATTTCCAGATGTTCAAGCTGGTTTTAGAAAAGGCAGAGGAACCAGAAATCAAATTGCCAATATCCTCTGGATCATCGAAAAAGCAAGAGAGTTCCAGAAAAACATCTATTTCTGCTTTATTGACTATGCCAAAGCCTTTGACTGTGTGGATCACAATAAACTGTGGAAAATTCTGAAAGAGATGGGAATACCGGACCACCTGATCTGCCTCTTGAGAAATCCGTTGCAGGTCAGGAAGCAACAGTTAGAACTGGACATGGAACAACAGACTGGTTCCAAATAGGAAAAGGAGTACGTCAAGGCTGTATATTGTCAACCTGCTTATTTAACTTCTATGCAGAGTACATCATGAGAAACCCTGGGCTGGAAGAAGCACAAGCTGGAATAAAGATTGCTGGGAGAAATCTCAATAACCTCAGATATGCAGATGACACCACCCTTATGGCAGAAAGTGAAGAAGATCACTTTCTTGATGAAAGTGAAAGAGGAGAGTGAAAAAGTTGGCTTAAAGTTCAACATCCAGAAAACGAAGATCATGGCATCTGGTCCTATTGCTTCATGGGAAATAGATGGGGAAACAGTGGAAACAGCGTCAGACTTTATTGTTCTGGGCTCCAAAATTACTGCAGATGGTGATTGCAGCCATGAAATTAAAAGACGCTTACTCCTGGGAAGAAAAGTTATGACCAACCAAGATAGCATATTCAAACGCAGAGACATTAACTTTGCCAACAAAGGTCTGTCTAGTCAAGGCTATGGTTTTTCTAGTGGTCATGTATGGATGTGAGAGTTGGACTGTGAAGAAAGCTGAGTGCCAAAGAATTGATGTTTTTGAACTGTGGTGTTGGAGAAGACTCTTGAGAGTTCCTTGGACTTCAAGGAGATCCAGCCAGTCCATTCTAAAGGAGATCAGTCCTGGGTCTTCATTGGAAGGACTGATGCTGAAGCTGAAACTCCAATACTTTGGCCACCTCATGTGAAGAGCTGATTCATTGGAAAAGACCCTGATGCTGGGAGGGCTTGGAGGCAGGAGGAGAAGGGGACGACAGAGGATGAGATGGCTGGATGACATCTCCGATGTGATGCATATGAGTTTGAGTGAACTCTGGGAGTTGGTGATGGACAGGGAGGCCTGGTGTGCTGTGATTCATGGGGTCGCAAAGAGTCAGACCCGACTGAGTGATTGAACTGAACTGAACTGAACTGAATAGTTACTGTTGATTCACGTTGTTTTACAGCAGAAACCACACAATATTGTAAAGCAATTATCTTCCAATTAAATTTTTTTAAATGCTCCCCACTACCCCACCTAAGCCCACTGACTTATCTGTGAAATGGGCATATTAAGTTGCATCTCACCCAAAGTCCCTCAGGCAAAAGGAAGACTCTGATATGTGCCCATCTGTCTTCAACACTCTATGGGCCTTTCAGTAATGCCGCAGCATCCATATGTACTGGGGGCCAAAAGACCTCAGCCTCTATTCTAGCTCAGCACTCATCTCGGGGGACTTCAGTGTCTTTCTCTCTGTCAAACACATATGCAAACCCTCTTCCTCCACTGCCAGTTCCTTCCCACTTCACAGATTACTTTTGAATCTGTGTATGCCATAATATGCAAATACATCAAATACCTGATTGAAGTAGGAGATGGAAGAGATTATTGTTGATTTTCTGTTTCTGTATCTGCAAATTTACATTTTACTGTCTCACCTACCCAAAGATATTCAAGGTAGAGACTACAAGTACACACTACTAATGGCCTCCCTCCACTGCTTATAAGTCCCTAATACCTGAGAAATCCTGGAAGTACTCAATAAAGAAGTACATGCTCAGAATCACGTGTGTGCTAGCAGTTTTTCAGACCAATTCCCTCTCCTTCGAAATCAAAGCTCAGAGGGTACAGAACAGCCTGGTTGTGAGCAGAATCCTTGCTTGTTATGTTTAAGTAAAGGACTCTGTGCAAAACCATATTTGTCTGCAGACTTTTCCAGACAACAAAAAAATACATAAAGATACAGTTAATTTCAGGTATGGGTTGATTTCCTAGTTGAGTTAGTAGATTTCTCATTTTATAAATTTTTTATAATCTTTACTAAGATTTTATAATACTTTATAAACTAGTACCAACTAAGATATCCAGGGAATATTGGTAAGGAAACCAAATAAAACCAGATATCCTGATCTTTTTAAATTTTAGCTTATCCCGGCCTTAAAGAGAACTCTAAAGTTATTTAGAGTCTGATATGATGATGTTCATACTTCAAATCCAGAGTATTTTTTAACATTATGAGGCCTTTTTGCATTACTGCAGTTGCTCTTTGAGGAAACTGTAAGCAAGGCAGGCTGTGGATTATCTCCATTATACAGATAAGTGCCACAGGATTCAGTGATACAGCTCTCTTCCCATGGCCAACCTCTCCCCTGATTTCCGGCCCAGGTTGATAGGCAGGTGGAGTAGCCTGGATGGGGTTGGGAGGGCAGGTCAAGGAATATGTGTGGGATGCACTGGAGAAAAAGAGAGAGTCCTGCAGTGTGCATGCTACTGGCTGAGCAGGACTCCTTCTTTGCTCCTCTTCGTCCCAGTCTGCTTGCTTGCTTTGAGCCCAGCCTGTAAGGGCTCTGCCAGCTCCTAAGCTGGCCTGTTTTACTGGTAGGGATTAGGTGCCAGAGTTTTCTGCTGGTGACTGCTCTTTCCCGGCTCTCTCTTGTGGTATCATATTTTCTCAGCTTGTTCTTAAACTCATCTTCCTGACCCTTCCAGTCTCAGGTCATTGAAAGTGAGGTCACTAAGGACTCCAGCACCACCTAGCCCGTGCTTCTCTCTGGAGAGAGAAACTTCTCTTCATTTCGTCCCCACTCCCTCCTCTGGAAAAGACTCAACTCAGTCCCTCCCGCACCTTTCTCGTTTCTCCCCACCCCTGCCACCCCATTTTTAGCTAATGGACCTCACTAGAATAGCCAAGATGATCTGTTCACCACATCTGAATGTCCCACTTCTATAACCAGATGAGCTATGTAGGTTGACTTAGTCCGTACCCCACACTCCCTTGTTTTAAAGCTGAAATATCAGAGCCTCAGGGATGTTAATGCTTTGTTGCCCAAATCTAATAGCCAGTCAATGGTTGAGCTAATAGAGAACCTCTCATTTTCCACATTAGTTCCATTACTGGGATGCACCAGCCCCTCGTTATCCTCTCTTCCTGCCTTGGTTCAAGCCTTCATCATCTCTGAGTAGCACCTCTGCGAAATCCTCCCAGTGCTTCCTGCTTTTGTGTTTACCCTCTTTTGGTCATCCCACTGGGAAGTGACCACACCAGATTTGAGATCAAGATGGATAATTTCTTATCTCAAACTTCTTAGTCATGTCCTGCGGATCCCAGGATAAAGTTTCCACTCCTCTGCTTGACTTATGAGCCCTGTCCCTCCACCACCTTGGGGCTTCTCCAGCTTTGTCTCATTCTAATTCCCAGCACACATCTTCTGTATTGGCCATGCCACCTTCTTTGTGAAAATGCCTGGTGTCTCCCAGGTATGACCTTGCAGTGCCTTTGCCTGTTTCCTGCCTGGAATTCCCTTCCCTGTATCTTCTTTGTAGAAAATTCCTGTTTAAAAATTTCTCTGGTACCACAGTTTCTCTGAAACCTCCACCTACAGAGTGAATTATGTAAACTTCTCCAGCTTTTAAGTGTGTGTGTTTTGTTGCACATATAGCGTTTTCTCACACTGCATTTTTTTTAATTAATTTTTATTTTTTTAGTTTGTTTTGCTTTACAATACTGTATTCATTTTGCTATACGTTGACATGAATCAGCCACGAGTATACATGAACTCCCAATCCCGACCCCCACCTCCCCTCTCCCGCCCCACACCCTCTCTCTGGATTATCCCCGACACACTGCATTTTGTGAAGCATTGGCTTGTTTTCCTCACTATGGTTGTAAGCATATTGAAGGCAGAATTTGAATTTCTTTGTTTCCTCTTCATACCCCTCTAGGTCAAGGTTGGCTAATGTTTGGAGCTCCATATGTATCACTATCTGGCCAGCTGGCTAAGCAGGACATAGAGGCTGCACATTAGAAAATTCAGAAGACTCTCCATGGAAGGAAGTCAAGTCACTTTAGGCCAAAGCTTTCACCACTATCCTTTTAGGAACATCCTATTAACGACTAATCTTGGTAGTTAACACACGATTATAAGTGACTTATAGACACATCATTCCAGTGGGGTTCAGGAATCACTGTTTGCTACAGTATAAATGTATTAATTTTGTGTAATTTGAATAAGTGATATTCATTGGTCTTTGTCTAAATAAATATAGGTGTTATTTCATTGAATTATTGCGACTACCTTGCAAGGTGAAAATTACTATCCTTATTTTATAGATGAAAAAAGTGAGGCTCAGAAAATACAAACAACTTTCGAAAGAGAAGTATCTGAAAGCCAAAGGACAAGATGATAATTGTATCCAAAATTCTAGTGCTCTGAATGAACAGGTTTAGAATCTCCCTTTCCATCTGTGCCTAAAAAGTGCTCATTTCTACTTTTTATACAACATTCTCCTATGTGCAGCATGCTCATAGCACTTTATTAGCCATATATTATTCCCAAAAGGAGATAAAATTGGTTGATTATAAAAGTGACATACATTCACTGTAAAACATCCCAACAATTGGAAACATGTAAAGAAAATTGCCATATAATGATTTCAAAAGCATGCAATAACTACTGTTAATACTGTGCGGTTGTCCATTCGGAATTTTTCCTGTGCACATGCACTCATATATTCATACCTTTTCCTTAAGTTGAGTAATGCTATACCTTCTGACAACTTTCTCTTTTTTTTCTCATTGTGTGGTAGCTGTTAAGACATATAGATCCAAATCATCCTTTTTAATAGATGATAGTAGTCCAATAAATGGATATAACATAATGAAGCATATACATTGTTTCTCTTTCCAGTGTTCTGCTATGATAAACGATGCTATTATAAATTGTGAAAAATTCATCTTTTCCCTTTTGACCAGGCTCAGAAGTAATCATGAGAGATCACCTTTTAATTTAAATTTCTTTGATCATCAGTGCAGTTGAACATCCGTTACACACATTCACTGACCTTTTTGTAAACTCTTTTTTTATTCCCTTGTCTATTTCCTTATGTGAAAGTTTCCCATTTCTGCTTGATTTCTAAGAACAATTTAGAGAAGACAGTCCCTTGTGTTCTGTCACATAAATTATAAAACATAGGTAGAAGCAACCTCAGAAATCCTTTAGTTTAACCCTCCCATTTTACAGATTAAACTCTCTGGAGAAAGGAAGTGACTCATCACATTCTCAGGTTATACCTCTGATTTTTCCAGTGACTCAGTAAAATTATTGACTCAGATCACTTGTATTTCCAGGATACCAATCTGCCTTTCTCATAAAGCAAAATAAATTTCTAAATTGACAGAGATTTGTTATCAGTGAGTCCTTTCTATGAAAAAATATTTTTTAAAATTACTTTTTAAAACTTTCTCTGCTATTTTCCCTTTTCTACCCAAGAATTCTTTTCACTAGAGGATAGAAGAAAGAAGAAAGGAGGAGAAATCAGTGTTACAAACATGGCCATAGATGTTTTCCTCTTTGGAGAAAATGTACTAGACATGACAACCCTCAGAGGTCTTTGTAAGCCTGATGAAAATTTCTTGGATTTCATAATTTTTTACTTAAAGAAAAATTTGGTATTCTTTGTCCAGTTATGTAGATGGTATCTTGGCTGATGTTTTCTGGGGTAGACAAGTGTGACTCTAAGAAGCCGCTCGTGGTGCAGTGCCTCTGGCTGGGAGGCTATTTAAAAGCTGCTATCTTGATGTGATGCATATTTGCATCCGTTGTGCATGCCTTTCCAAAGTGGAATTCCATTTGCTTCCCCTTTCGGTATGGAGAGGAGAATGGCCAAACCCCAAATGATAAGTTCTGATGAACATAATACACACTTGTTTATCAGCTTTTATGGATAGACTTCTTATGTCTAGTTTATTCTGGGAGAAAAAGTATTATTAGTACAAGGAGGGGAAAAAAGCTGGGTTGAGGAAGCAATAATAGAAGTCAATTAGAAGAGAATAAAAAGGAATAGAGTAAGTGGTAAGGAAGCCATCAAGGTGTATCGCTTACTAATATATGGTTCCAGACTTCCTCTCTCAAGGAAGATCGGGACATGTGGAAAACCTGCTTGTCTATTTGTGTCCTGCAGAGAAGGGAGGAAGGGTCTCAGGGGAAGATTCAGCGGAGAAGTAAAGCAGGTGTTTCCTGCTACCTGTGCCTCAGAGGAGAGCTCAGAGCCCCAGGAGTGAGTTCCCACAGCAGCACAAATCATAGAAGCCATACTTTTCAACCAGCCTTAATTCAGAGGTCAGACACATCTGCCATCACCTCCCAGGCTTCCTCTCTCTGTCTCTCTCAGTCTCTGACGAGTGTCTCTAGCTTCAAATAAGGAAAAAGCTAATGCGGATATATCATGTAGACAGTTTTTTTCTATCCTCCTTTCTCAGGTTGTCTGATTTTGGAGGTTTAGTATCTGTGTTGATCTTTGTTGTGCCATTTCTTCTCCTAAAATAAAAATGAAAACAAAAGGTAAACTTGAACTTGTACACCATGACACTAAAAGGTACTGGGTCATTTAGCTCTACAAAACGTGTTCTTTACTTCCAAAAAATAAGTTTGAAAACCAACATTCATGGGAAGGAAATTTTAATATTTACGTTAATATGTCAGCTACACTTTTTATATATCTCTTTTGTCTCTGCTTACTCTCTCTCTTTCTGGCTCTCTCTCTTCTTCTTTTCTCTCTAACAGTGAAGTATCCAGGAGAAGAAAAATACAATTGGAATGTGGTATGTTTGTGTGTGTGTGTGTGTGTATGCCTTACAGCTAAATGTTGGAAAGCAACTAAAAGAATTTAAAATATATATATTTGCATATTTTAGATTAAGGGAGAGTTAAAGGGGAAAAAAGAAGGGAAGGAAAGCAGAAGTATGAAGGGAATAAGGAAGGGAGAAGATGAGAGAAGGAGAAAAGGAAAGGAGAGAGGAGAAGGAAGACGGATGAGTTGAGACACTCAACTACAAAGCAAAGACGCCATATATCATCCAGGTGTTTTGTCTACAGCAGACCAAACATCAGGCTTTGGGAAGCATTTGGAAGACACAATGCTCCTTTCACTGCACAGACAACTGTTGACAGTGCTATCGCCTCTTGCTCTGTGTGTATGTGTCTATCCCTTTCAAGCCTTTTTGTGGTCAGATTATAAAGGCCTGTTCAGTGGGTGGGGTGACGTCACACTGACCACAAAAGCTTATATTTCCTGCTACTAAATACACAGCCCCTGCTGACGAAGTGGCATTACAGAGCAAGCTTGTTCTGCCAAGGTCACCATGAGTGGGGATAAAGGCGGGGGAGGGGGCCCAGTCGAGAGGGCAGAACCATTATTCCCCTTTGCGTCTGTCTGCCTGCTGATCCTCATCTTGTTAGAACTGAAAGATGAAAATAGAAGTCCCTTTGTGTTTCCTCCAGATCTTTGTCTTTAAGGATGCTGGGGTATCCTGGGACGCAACATGGTGGAGAGAAAGGAACGGACAAAATCCAGGCCAGATTGCAATCTCTTCATTTGTATGCTGAGTAATTTTACCTCTTCCTTCGAGTCTCATCATTACAATCCCCATTTTACTAAAGAGGAACGAGCCTCATGTAGGAGTCAAATGAGATCATGCCTTTTAAAGCAATCGCAATTGGTTTTATTTTCAGGGTGTCATTCAAATCTTAATATCATTTTTGACCCTCCTACTCACCTTCCTTGTGATGAGTAAGAACTGCAGTTCTCTCCTCTTCAGAGGAGAGAGTAAAGGATAGGTTTTATTTTTGAAAATTTCTTTGAATTTTATTTTTGCAGAGGGTGACAGTGAGGATAATTTTTTTTTTTTTTTAGTGAAAGAAACTAAACAATTTACATGGTAAGATAAGACTTAGAAAATTAATCAAACAAAGCCATACCAATTGCTAGAGAGGCAGAAGGATAAGAGAGGACGCAGGTGAGATCTCACGGAAGAAATAGCATTTGGGTTGGGAATAGTGCATAAGAACTTGACAGGCAGAGATGGAGAAAGGGTGGTCATCATCACGGATCATGACCATGAACTCCTAGGTACCACCTGACATTAAAACAGAATGATCTGAGGGCTTATGCCATAAGTCTTTGGCAATCCACACCTCCGGTGAAATGAAGTTGTGTGAATGCCACTTTAGAGTATTCCACGCAGTCATGTCAATTGCAACATTGAGAGAAGTGGAAAGCCACTGCTCAGTCAAGACCATACAGAATTTTCCTACTCTCAGTTCTGAGCTCTTGACAAAGCAGGATTCAAATCCCTACATTTTTCTTTCTTTTTCACCCTTCTGGGGAAAGACTATTACACACAGGGCCTCAGACCCAAACAGGACTTTGGAATGAGTCCACATGACATTCAGCAAAAGGAAATCTTTCCTATTATCCATATAATTTAGGTGGCCTGGACAACCAGTCTGGATATTCTAGCATCTGACAAGTTTCTGTAGGCCAGGGTTGTCTAGGTTGGTTCTCCATACAAACCAAAAAATCGGAAAATTGCCATGTTCCTTTGGGCCACGCGTGTCACCAGCCCTTACTGGGACACATTTTCTGCCAGGGCCACTGTTTAAACTTAAGGGCCTCCAGTAGGCCTAAGGCCAAGCAGTTCACCTGATCCAAGGCTATGGCTGGGTTGGCACATCTGAGTTACTCCCCACAAGTTGCCACCCCCTGGCTCAGGCATAAAGCCTTAGGTCCATTAATCATCCTTTTCCTGGAGCACACTAGACGAACTCCTGGCTTGGAATAGAACTATCATTTTCGTTTCCTAATTTTAAAAAGTGTTTGTTTGGTAACAGGGAAGACAGGCCAGAAAAGCAGCTTCAAAGTCCCACCATAGGGGAAAAAAATTCAGAGAGAAGATCCCGGGACCCTTTCTTCTGAACTCACCTCCCCTGTAAAGCTGGGGACTATGCCAGAAAATGAGGTCTCTTCTGGGAATGGAGCCTTGCAAAAGGGATGGCCACCATCAATTTTTGGGTAGGTTTAGCTATTAAAGGTAGAGCTTTGAAAACAAACCTGAAGGAGTCAGGATAGAATTTCAAGTGCCATGTTAAGCTAAGAGTCAAGAAATAGAATATGCAGAAACTGGTGGCCAGAACTTAAGCAAAATAAAAAATCATGAGAAAAAGTATGACTTAAAATATAGAAGCCAAGCAAACAAGTTCAGCAAAGCCAAGTCAAGTAGCCAAGATGTCCTTCACAGACTCAGTATACTTGATGCTAAAAAGACCTAAAAACTGAGGCAATGGCATAGATAGACCAGTTCCAGGGAAAGAAGTTCCTAGGAAGAACAGTTGGGAAGAAACTAGAAAGCAAAAAGTAGGAGTTCTCACTGGTCCATTATGGAGTAAAGGAGCCACAGAGAAGGGGTCAACTGTTAGAAGGACCACAGAAGTAAGAGGATCAAAATCAGAAGGTTCTGGCATAATGAAAAGTGAAAGTCATGCATCTAGAACTCCACATGTAGGTAAACTAAAAAGCGATGAGAAAGAGGAAAGCATCCTCCTTAGTGATTTCAAGCAGATCTGCTAAAAACCACTTCTGTGGGTAGAAACTTCTTTCACAAGGATTAATTGCTTTGTAGGTGTTCACTGCTTCCAAAGAACTAAACTGTGCCT
This sequence comes from Aepyceros melampus, assembly GCA_006408695.1. NCBI lineage: Eukaryota > Metazoa > Chordata > Mammalia > Artiodactyla > Bovidae > Aepyceros > Aepyceros melampus. Next base: position 147,813 of record SJXQ01005224.1, on the reverse strand, counting down.
CAGAAAAATGACCCTCTCCTATCTGCCTTGCTGTATTGTAGCAAGAAGCTTGGATTTAACCAATCAAGTAACTCATTTCTGTGAAACAATCTGAGTTAAAATAATTCATTAAAATAATGTGTCAATCTCTGTATCTGTATTCTATCTGTCTATCATCTAAGGATGTCTCATGCATAATTATGATACCAAAGGAGTCATTTTCCACACAATATTCAACATTATTGCTGAGAAGTGAAAAATTGAAACCCTCCAGCCTATGGTTTGATTTCTGTGATTCCAAGCAACATACTTGACTGACAACTTTCCCTGTGTTGATTCACTTTTGGCTGAGTTAACTTAATTGATTGTTTTGTAGACACTTCATAGATCCAGACAGTCTGTGGCTTAATGTACTCAGAATAACCAGCCTCTTAACTGGGTGGATTGTTTTGCCTTTTTCAAATGGAGTGATGGCATGGTATAGACTCTTTTTGTATATGTGAGAGGCTTGTCAGTGTACCTTAAGCCTGAGACTAGTGTTCCTGAAATATGGTGAAGTACAGAGTGTTTCTTGATGAAAGTGAAAGAGGAGAGTGAAAAAGTTGGCTTAAAGCTCAACATTCAGAAAACGAAGATCATGGCATCTGGTCCCATCACTTCATGGGAAATAGATGGGGAAACAGTGGAAACAGTGTCAGACTTTATTGTTCTGGGCTCCAAAATCACTGCAGATGGTGACTGCAGCCATGACATTAAAAGACACTTACTCCTTGAAAGGAAATTTATGACCAACCTAGAGATGGCATATTCAAAAGCAGAGACATTACTTTGCCAACAAAGGTCCATCTAGTTAAGGCTATGGTTTTTCCAGTAATCATGTATGATGTGAGAGTTGGACTGTGAAGAGAGCTGAGCGCCAAACAGTTGATGCTTTTGAACTGTGATATTGGGGAAAACTCTTGAGAATCCCTTGGACTGCAAGGAGATCCAACCAGTCCATTCTAAAGGAGATCAGCACTGGATGTTCTTTGAAAGGACTGATGCTAAAGCTGAAGCTCTAGTACTTTGGCCACCTCATGCGAAGAGTTGACTCATTGGAAAAGACTCTGATGCTGGGAGGAATTGGGGGCAGGAGGAGAAGGGGACGACAAAGGATGAGATGGCTAGATGGCATCACCGACTCAATGGACGTGAGTCTGAGTGAACTCCAGGAGTTGGTGATGGACAGGGAGGCCTGGCGTGCTGCAACTCTTGAAGTTGCAAAGAGTCAGACACGACTGAGCAACTGAACTGAACTGAACTGAACAGAGTGTTTCTGAAGCAGAAACAATACCTTGGGTGATCCTCTGTGTAAATCTCACAGTCTGGAGAAAATCTTGGGCCAAACATGAACCTTGTCAGATGTCAGGCTTTGAAAAATTAGATGTGGAAGTCTCCCATCTGTCTAACTCCTGCTGTGTCCCTGATGATCACCCTATTACCCATGTTGTTTTCAGAACTCACAGCCTAAATAACCACCTTACCTTTTCTTGGAACATTGAGGGTAGACTTCCCTTTTATTTTTTTTTAATTACATGTGAATTCTATTACATTTAGTGTGACCCAAGTTTAATATCTGAATACTTGTTTCATAGGCAATTTCTCTGTACATCATTCATGATTACCTACTGTGTCTCATATACAGGCTTAGGGCATGCAACTGAGGCAACCACTTACAACTGCCTGAGTCAGTGTAATGTCAACGCTGACCCTTGCTTTATACTTTGAAAGAGAAGTAGAGTTAGGTCCATGTAGTAGTCTAGTGCCCTCTTGTGGCTTTCAAACTAAGAATTTAAACTCTTTTGTAGAATTAAGAGCTATTTGTGGAATCACAGACTTAGAGAAGGCCATTGTTAACTCATACTTTGTCTTCTGTGTGTGTGTGAAAGTCACTCACTCAGTCATGTCTGACTCTTTGCGACCCCATGGACTGTAGCTTGCTAGGCTCCTCTCCCCGAGGAATTCTGCAGGCCAGAATACCGGAGTGGGCAGCCATTCCCTTCTCCAAGAGATCTTCCCAACCCAGGGACCTAATCCAGGCCTTCTGCATTGCAGGCAGATTTTTAACATCTGAGTCACCAGGGAATACCCCTCAGTAATATTGCCCTCTTCCTGCAAAGCACAAAAAATGTTGGTAAATCCATTTAACTCTGAGCTAAGAACACTTTGGAGTGTGTTTTGGACTTTAAAAGGAATCTTTGAACTTAGTACACTGTGGGAACATCATGTATGACTAGTAAATGTTGATTGAAATCCCTTCACCAATCTGGTAGCATCTGCCATTTTTTCCATTTACTGTTATGCTTACTCATTTATTTCAAATAATTTGGTATGCCTAATCTGAAAGAAATTATTATAAGAAAAATTATGAGAGACATAAACAATAACCTGAAAAATATGAAGATTTGTCATATGAAGAGTTCAAATATTCTACATATCTCCAGAGGAACACAAGAGAAGATTATAGATATTGGTTTACTATAAGAACTTTTCAGTTCACTTCAGTTCAGTCACTCAGTCGTGTCCGACTCTTTGCGACCCCATGAATAGCAGCACGCCAGGCCTCCCTGTCCATCATGAACTCCCTGAGTACACCCAAACTCATGTGCATCGAGTCGGTGATGCCATCCAGCCATCTCATCCTCTCTCATCCCCTTCTCCTCCTGCCCCCAATTCCTCCCAGCATCAGGGTCTTTTCCAATGAGTCAACTCTTCACATGAGGTGGCCAAAGTATGGAGTTTCAGCATCAGCATCAGTCCTTCCAATGAACACCCAGGACTGATCTCCTTTAGGATGGACTGGTTGGATCTCCTTGCAGTCCAAGGGACTTGCAAGAGTCTTCTCCAGCACCACAGTTCAAAAGCATCAATTCTTCAGCTTAAGTAGTGCAAATATATAACTCTGGATTATATCTGGTTAAGTTTCCATTCCTTGAAACAATTTAGGAAAAGTGGGTTAATTTGCTATGTAAACTTTACAAGGGAATTTCTCCATTGAACTAGATGATCCTAAATAAAAATGTTAGAGTTTTAGAATGCAAAGAGCTCACAAATATATCCAGGAAAGATTAAACAGCTTCTTTTGACTATTCAAATTTTCTCATAGTTAAGAAGTCCTTTAATGTTCAATATGGAACCTTCTCAGTACATAGGAAGTTAATACCTAATATCACTCTAGGAAATCGAACTGTATGTGAATGTGTGTATGCATATGTGTGCAAGTGTATATTTATCCAAACCCATTCTAATAATTTACCTGGTTCTGATTTTCTAGACTGTAGTAAGATCTTTGATGTTTTCTTCTAAATCTGACATCCTATCACTTAACTGATTTTTGTTTTTAGCAAACCTTTTACATTCATTCCTAATTGTATATGATGGAAATTTACATGTTAGAGAAAAATATTCATCTTTTGTTTGACTCAAGTTACACGACATATAATGAGTATATTAACATACTAATGAATAACTGTTTATTAAAGTAGAAGATTACTCATGAAAGATAAAAGTTTGATTTTGTTATGCAAAATAGTAGGGACAATGAAAGTCATCACTCCTATTTCATGTTGACTTAAATGGAAGGAAGAGGACATGACTTATATATGTTTCCAGCATTATCTCTCACTCTTTTAAAGAGGTAGAATTATTTTAATGATACTGATTGAGTTGGATTTTTGTTGCTGCTGTCGTTTGCATTATTTTTCATATATAGTCAATGAAGTCATCTCTATTTCTTTTTTGTCTGTACCCTAAATGCCAGAGAAAGTAAACAATTAATTCATCATGTCTTGCAAAGGATAAACATTAGGTTAAAAGGAGAAACCATTGAGTCTAATCCTTTAGACCTAGTGTAAAGACAGGTTAGATAGCTGTCTACCCCTTGCTCTCTCTCCCTCAAAGATCTTATCAACTCACTGCATTGGGATTGTAGGGGGTTGAGGGTTTTCAAAGGTAAAAGTTGCTTGACCCAAACTGTAAAAATCTAGAGGTTCAAGGACATTTCAGGTCAGGGATTCAAGCTGGTATGAGACTGCCCTCTTTTCTACCTCACAGCAATTCACTTACCTGACATCTTGACAAAGGAGCTGATGACCCATGTCACAGACCTTGCCGACAGCCCTGGGCTACAATGGAGGAATTCTCATCCCTTCCCAGCTCCATGGGAGAGACATACTGGATTGTCACCAGCCTGTGAAATAAACTACTCACCTGGTTCATGGAACCATTTCAAGGCCAGAAAAGCTAACCTTACTCAGCTGTGCCATATGGGAGAAAAGAAAGAGTGTTTTTCCTCCATATGGATTTGTCACACATTAATAAGAGGCATTTGTTCTCTGTATCAGCCAAATGCCTTGATTCCTAAAACACATGAGAAGACGTGCTTGGCTTAACTTGCCAGGCAATTGGATATGTACTTTATAAAATGAATCAAAACTAAAGCTGTGTTGGGCCATTATGTCCCTACCTCATTGGAGAGACATCCCTGCAAATGGACAGCTAATCCCTTTAATGAGCAAAATACCCCAAGGCTTTTCTGGGGGAAGAGGCCAGTGTTTAACTACCTCTTGCTGCACAGCTACAGAACACAGAATTTTAGAGTGGAGAGGGATCTCAGAAATCATCAACACCCCCAACACACAGCTGACTTTCCACTTGAAAACTGAGCCCAGAGAAGCAAAGTTACTTATGCAAGACCTCTCAGCTGTGTTGTAGCATCTAGGATTCATATCTAAAATTTTCACTCGTAATTGTCTTCTCGTGGGTCACAGTTCTCATCCTTTTTCTTTCTGGTAATTCTCCTACAGTGCATTTATTTGATGCTGTTTTTTCCCCAGATTTCTGACCCACTGCTCATAAATTCAATGAATGAAGAATTATGAGTTCCTTACTAACTTCCCCTCAATGATAACATTTCTGTTGATAATTTTGTTTTTTCTTAGCTGCCACTATTTTTATTCATCACTATGACATGAAATGTTAGTCAACAGGACAAAGCTCAGCATTGGTATTAGAGACCTGCATCCTGGTGAGAATGTTCATCAGATGATACAGGTAGGTCACACCCTTTGACTAACAACAGAAAGAACAAATCTCTAAACTGAGTGCTCCACTGCTGGTTCTTTTGTATGTATGGAAAATTATTACATCCCTCTAAAAGGCATGCTAGAAGAACAAAATGTGTCGTGGAGAGATTGACATGCAGCTTTCATAGCTATTGATTTTTCAAGGAAATAAGAGGGATCTCAAAATTTTCCAAAGGTCCCTGTCATGTGTGGCTCCTAAATACTAGCCAGAGAAAACTCTCTTGGAATCTAAGTTTTGGAATCCAAAACTCTCTTTGGACTTGCTCTTGAAGCTGTGTCTATACAGAGGAAACTGCCTATGGATTTACCATAAAAACCTTTGATTTGAATCTATTCTGTTGTGTGTAAAACCCTGATTTTTATTTACTATTAATAAAATAAGGATATTTTTATCAAATTTATTCTTAAAATAAGCATATTCATAAAATAAAGATATTATTCATAAAATAAGGATATTATTATCTACTTCTTAGGGTTGTTGTGATTAAGGAAGACATGATATGTAAAACAATTAGCACAGACTGTTCAAAATATGTTATCTGTGTTATCTAGCTTCCTTTTCTTTTTTTCTAGAATAATATAAGCTTAGTGGCTGCTTCATCAGGACATATGTGTATGCATGCTAAGTCACTTCAGTCATGTCTGACTCTGTGCAACCCTATGGACTGCAACCTGCCAGGCTCTTCTGTCCATGGGATTCTCCAAGCAACAGTTTTCTTTAATAAGACACCCCAAATAAAGTATCTCACAAGAAAAGCCTAGTGGAAAGGTGTCCTGAGCTCCAGTGAATTGTCTCAGAAAGTTCAATCTCTCTGGGATTATTTCTACTCACCAAGTATTCCTACAGTAATTCCTTATAAAAAGGTTGGGTAATGGAGAGGTAGGTCATGAAGGCAGGGAAAGAACAATGGCAGTTTGTTAATATTAATAAATACTCCCACAGTAATCTAGGCAACTTATTGATATATGGTGTGCATACGTGTGTTGCACATACATGAGTGTAGGTAGTTGTGTACTTGTGTTTATTTCTCATCTGTCTGTCTTAGAGTTAGTCTGGGAACAGTTTTTTCTCTTTCTTAGTGACATAGTTGGCTCCCACTAAATCTGGGTTAGTGATCATGTTCAGATGCTAAAGAGAATTAGAAGGGTTAAGTAATTAAATACAAAAGTAAAGTTTTAGGTGCCTAGAGAATTGACTCATTGGAAAAGACCCTGATGCTGGGAGGGATTGGGGGCAGGAGGAGAAGGGGACGACAGAGGATGAGATGGCTGGATGTCACCACAGACTCAATGGACGTGAGTCTGAGTGAACTCCGGGAGTTGGTGATGGACAGGGAGGCCTGGCGTACTGTGATTCATGGGGTCGCAAAGAGTCAGACACAACTGAGCGACTGAACTGAACTGAGTCAGTTAAGAATCTAAAATTAAGAAACAAAGATATACAACAATATAAAACTCAGACTCAGCCCCTGGAGCTGAATCAGATGCCATCATCTCTCCACTTTATTCAGAAATGCTTTGACCTAATCTCATCAGTGGCATCTCTAGTTTTCTTACTTTTGTTTTGTCCTTTTCAGGGACTCACAAAGTGCTGAGGACATGGTTGATGCAGTGTGAATTCACCTAATGATATGGTTGATAGATGAAGGTAAATGGCGAAAGAACACCAGCCAGCTGGTGTCCATCCATGATACCCTATTAACAGATTGTAGCTGTGCTGGTAATTGAGCCTGCACTCAAGTGGTGCTTTCATTTATGAAATACTGACATCTCCTTACTGGAGTTTTGTCTTAGAAGCAGAAAAATGATAAAATACCAATTCCTCACTTTTCAAGTTATCTCTATCTCTAAAAATTAAGTTTGGAGAAAGCAAATGAATAACTTGTCCAAGCCATACACCTAAGGCAGAGCCATCCATCAATGGATACAGGCAGTAATCTATCCCTGTGGCTTACAAAGAAGCTGACTTGACAATGTATGAAAATAGAGCCAGAAATTGAATCAAAACCATGTATAGTTGAGAGATGGAGAGGAAAGAGGAGCTATTTTGTTTAGAATAGGATTTTGAGCATGTTCTATCACCAAGAAATGCAGGGAAAAGACTTAAAGAAACATAGTCTAAACTAGTGTCTAAAACACTTGACATTTGCTTCTCAAATGTCATGCTGAAGTTACCAGTCCACACTCTACAGTTTGAGTAGCAGGAGTCTAAGGCACAGTTAAAAGGGAATAATCAAAAGAGAGTAAACTCTTCCTGGAGTGTTGGTGGCATCACAGGCTCACTTGCCTTGTTGTGCAGCTGTGTTGGCCCATCCAGAAGGTGGCCCAGTCTCTCTCAGGTGTTGCTCCCTTTGCCTAAGCTCCCAGGCCCATCTGGAGAGAAAGAGCCAGTAAAAGTGAAGAAAGGGCATATTTCCACTTCGGGGAACCCAGCCCTGAATAGACATTTTTAAAGATGATGGTTTGCCAAATATCCTTGAAAATACATTTACCTTGATCATCTGTTCAGTACCACCATAATAAGATGTGACTCGTTGGCCTCATGGCTATCAAACATCAGCAAAGGGCTAGGAACAGTGAGCTCTTTTTGTCCACGATAGCTGAAAGACAGGATTGTGAACACACCTGAGATTTTGCAGCACTTTCAAAATGAGTCGACAAGTGGGAGATAATGAGATCTGAGGAATCTCAGGTGACATATAGAAAGATAGAAAGAAAAAAAAGATGGGTAAAACATATTAAGATGTTAATTATAAAAGTCTTTAAGTAGGGGCATTATGTGTAGGTCCTTTTTTTGATATGAACTTTTACTTGGTTGTCATCATTCTTTCTATACAATGACTGCACTTTTTTATTTCCACTTAGAAACATAACTTGGGTATTTCCATAAGTAGATTTCTGAAATGCAATGTATATTCTACCAAATGGATATATTCTATTAATAGATGTCTGGCAAAAGGAAATTTATTGGCCAATAATTTGCTTCCAAATTTTTGTTCTTAAAATTAATGTTGTAATGAACATCTCTGTGTAAGACATTCTGGAAGTCCCAGAGGTAGATTTGATGGGGTTTAAATAAATGAGTCTGATGCTTATTTCCGTACCACTTTCTTTTACTGATAGTGATGTAAACTGCTGTTAGAAGACTTCCTGCCTCATCACACCCACTCCATCAAGTCTAAAGTTCTAAGAGGTTGTCTTATTTGAGATCTTGACTCATCATGAACTTGAGGTTGAGGAATATGAAGATACTCAACTAGATGATAGCAGAACCGTAATTAGAGCCTGTTTGAGCCTTGGCCCATGGTCAACAACTATCTGTGGTTAATGGTCCATCAGGTTCTGGAGCCCTGAGAGTAATATGGTACCCATTTTTGTTTTCCTGTCACTATTAGTGGTACCTTTTATTAGTTTTCAGATAGAAGAATGCAGTGAAAAGTACAAGATTGGGAAAATACAAACTCTAATGCCAGCTCCACTTCATTTGCTCTGCAAGAGTTTGAGTGTGTCACTTAATCTCATACAGCCTATGGCATTTATGTGTAAAAATGATGCCATCTCTCTTGTGGGATGCTTAAGAAGAATAAATGAAGTTGAAGATTTGACTCTATGTGGCACAGTTCCTGACTGCATAAAATGTAGATGTCATAGCACCTTTATTAGAGAATGTTTTTGAAGATTAAGTGGCAGCATTTAAAGAGCTGAGCAACATCCCTTTTTTCCTGCTATAGCATTCCCATTCCTATCCTCAGACTACAGGTTTCTTTTCATTGCTTTACAAACATCTTCATTATAAGTATCCAAGCATAAAAAACTCAGTGGAACAGTAAAATCATTAAATCAACAGATTCATTGAACTATAGGATAAAGACTTGTTTTTTTTTCAAGTGACTATCAACATGTCTTTTTAGAATATTTATTAGTGTTAGTTGATGGGACACTTTTTTCAACTTGATGCTTCTTCCCTCACCCCAAATAGATTTTGGCATACCAATGGTATAGAATTTCATCATATTTTCTTACTGTTTGAGTGTTCCTAACCAAAGTGATTCTGGAACTCATCCGCTAAAAAGTTCATTAAAAAGTTTGCAATTAGAAAAGGAATAGAAATATTTTTCTTTAGTGGTGATGTTCTTACCTGTAAAATATAAAAAATACCTGACTTACAAGATTATTGTCAGCTTTAAAAATGTGTTCTGCCTAAAGTACTCTGCATAGGGCCCAGTAATAGTAATTCCTGTATCAAAAATAGTCATTGCTAATACTCAGTGCCTTTATGTCTTTCTTTTTTTTTCAAATGTCTAAAACTTTGAAGATTGTAATTTAAAGTTGCAGTTTTTAACAGGTTTGAAGTGTAATTGATATACCAAAAAAATGTGCACACTTTATGTAACAGAATGATAGGCTCGAACATTCTGCATATACTTATGAAACCATTACCACAGTCAAGATAATGAACATCACCTCCAAAAGTTTCCTCTGTCCTCTCCTTTTTGTAATAAGAACACTTAACTTGAGATCTATTCTTTTAACAAATTTTTCAGTTTGCCAACAATAAACTACAGTCACTACTATATGGCTGATCTCTAGAAAGTACTCACCTTGCTTAAATGAAACTATATTCTTCAAACAATAAGTTTCCATTTCTCCCCACCCTCCACTAGCCCCTGGAATCCACACTTCTTCTCTCTACTTCTATGAGTCTGACTGTTTTAGGAATCCCATATAAGTAGGGTTATGCAGTATTTGTCCTTCTGTGATGAGCTTATTTCACGTGTGTGTGTGTGTGTGTGTGTGTTAGTCACTCAGTTGTGTCAGTCTTTGTGACCCCATAGACTGTAGCTCACCACATTCCTCTAGTCCATGTAGTTCTCCAAGCAATAATATTGGAATGGGTTGCCATTCCCTTCTCCAAGGAATCTTCCCAACCCAGGGATTGACTCTGGGTCTCCTGCATGCCAGCAGATTCTTTACCATCTGAGCCACCAGGGAAGCTCACTTAGTATACTGTCTCCCAAGTTCATCCATGTTGTTTCATGTGGCAGGATTTCCTTCTTTTTCCTTACATTTTCCCCCTTGATTTATGGAGAAATAACTGGCATATATCACTATATAATTTTAAGGGTATATAGAGTGATAGTTTGATTTACATATGCTGGCGTTGTTCAGTCATGTCCGACTCCTTGAGACCACATGGATTGTAGCATGCTAGGCTTCCCTGTCCTTCACCATCTCCCAGAGTTTGCTCAAACTCATGTCCATTGAGTTGGTGATGCCACCCAACCATCTTATTCTCTGCCACCATCTCCTTCTGCCCTCAGTCTTTGCCAGCATCAGGATCTTTTCCAATGAGTCAATTCTTCGCATTAGGTGGCCTAAGTATTAGAGCTTCAGCTTCAGCACTTGTTCTTCCAATGAATATTCAGGGCTGATTTCCCTTAGGATTGACTGGTTTGATCTCTTTGCACTCCAAGGGACTCTCAAGAGTCTTCTCCAACACCACAGTTCAAAAGCATCAATTCTTTGATGCTCAGGTTTCATAATGGTCCAACTCTCACATCCATACATGAGTACTGGAAAAAAGCATAGCTTTGACTATATGGACCTTTGTTGGCAAAGTAATGTCTTTGCTTTTTAATATGCTGTCTAGGTTGGTCATAAGTTTTCTTCCAAGGAGCAAGTGTCTTTTAATCTCATGGCTGTCATATATTGTGAAACAATTATCACCAATGGATTTAGTTAATATTCATCATCCGTACAGATTTTCTTTTTTAGACTATAATTTTAATAGTCCTAAGAATAATTTTTCACTGTATGAATTTATGTGTAATTTTATATAGCCATGTAAAATTTTATTTGTGCATTTATCTGCTGAGGGACAGTTAGGTTGTTTCCATATTTTGGTAATTACGAATAATGCTGCAATGAATATGAAAGCATACCTCTTCAAGATCCTGATTTCAATTGTTTTCGATATATCTCAGAAGTGGAATTGCAAGATCCCATATGATAGCACTGGTGTTAACTTTTTGAGGAACCTCTGTAATAAACATTTCTTTTAAAAAAGATATACAGATGGCCAACAGGTATATGTAAAAGTGCTCAACATCACCCATTATCAAGAAAGTGCAAATCAATTAGATTATCCCATCACACCTCTTAGGACAGCTATCATCAAAACAAAACAAAACACAACTGCTGAAAAAGACATGGAGAAATTGCTACCCTTTACACTGATGTTGGGAATGTATGGTCTGTAAGTGTATGTGTGCGTGTGTATCTGTGTATGTGTAGGTGACTGCAAAGCTTATAGTTTCATGCAGTTATTAGAGGAAAAATACTTAACTTGAGTTGCCACAAAAGTAAAACCCAAGGTACAAGTGTGTCCCTGGTTCTTTAAACTGATGAGTTATGCTTATTCTCAGTTTATTTCTGTTTTCCTTGGGAAAGTGCTATCATCTCTGGTGTCAAATTCATCTTTGCTGTGACAACATTGTGTCCAACAAAACTTTGGAAGGTTTCTGGTTTCTCTGCTTCTTTTTCATTATCTTGTATATTTTCACTTGCTTCAAGCATACTTTTTAAACCATCTGTTTTTAATTACTGGCTTATGTTGCAGTTGAGATATAGCTAATTTTTTTTAAAGGTAGATGAATTGTGACAGCAAAATGACTAAGAGTGTTCCATACATTTGGGTAATCAAGGAAATTACCAGGTCATGAAAATATACATGGGCATATGTCTATACCCAACACATTAAAACAAACACAAGGTTGGCAAGAAGTTGAAATAATTTGTGAAAGCCAGTGGTGTTGTTTTGCAATCAAAAGTAAAGAAAAACAAGCTCTGGTTTGTAAGGTGAAAAATTCAAAATGTGCTTGTCATGCACACAAACACACACAATAAGCAAAGCAGGTGTATGAGTTAGCTTGTGGTGCATAACAAATCACCCCAAAACTTAGTGGTTTAACACAACCACCATTTATTTAGCTCATAAATTTTGCATTGGTAATTTGAGTTGGGTTCAGCTGGACAGGACTACTGATTTTGGTTGCGGTCTCTTATGAGATTGAAGCCAAATGGAGACTCAACTAGACATTGAGGATTCTCTCCCTTTCTATGTATTCTTAGGTCCTGTCCTCTTTATCGGGCATGTCTACATGGTTCCACATGGGTACTTAGACTTCTGACATGATGGTTCATTCACCAAAGTGTGAAAATGGAAATTTCCAGGGTTTCTTAATGGCTGGACTCAGATGTCCTGCATGGTCACTTCTGCTGCATTTCACTGGTTAATGTGAGTTCTAGGCCAGCCTAAGTTCAATGTAGAGGAAAGGGATGCTAATAAAAGCATGAATGCCAGGAGGAATAGGTCATCTCATCAGGGTCATTTTCAGAGGCCAGCAGTTACATTCCCCATATTGAGCTAAAATTTATTTGTTTTTCCCTTGACTCTGCTCTGCTCTACATTCTATATAACACAGAACAAGTCCATTTTATACAATAAGCATTAAGAAGATTTAAGCAGCTATTATGCTTCCTCTTTTCCTCCCAGATTTCCAGAGGAAAAAAATGTTCCCAGTTCTCTCAAACATGCCTTACATGATACAGCTTTGAGTTTTCCAACCACTGTGGTCACCACCCCCATAGATCCACCCCAATTTAACAATGTAAAGCCTAAGGTTGGCACCCAGCACTGAGCAGAACATTATAGATGAGAGGGCAGTATAATGCCTTCTACAAAGAGGCCCGTGCCCGAGAGCCCAGCACTTTGAATATACTGCCCTGTATGGACAGGGGCAATGCAAATGTGATGAAGGTTACAGATGAGGCAAGTATCCTGGATCATCCAGGTTGTCCCAATATAATAACAATTTATAACAAGAAAATCTTTCCTGGTAGCAAAGAGAGAAATGCAATGCTAGAAGAAGGATCAGAGGGATGTGACCTTCAAAGGACTCGCCCTGCCATTGCTGGCTTTGAAGATGGAGAAGGGGCCGTGAGCCAAGGAATGTAGTGGTCTTGGCAGCTGTGGATGGTCCTCAGTTTACAACCAGCAAGAAAATAGGGACCTTGGTTCTTTAAACCCAAGGAACAGAATTCACAAACAGGAAATAGATTCTTCCACAGAGTCCTGGAAAACAATACTAACACCTAGATTTTAGTCTGGTGAGAGCTGACGAGACTTCTGACTGTAAGAAAACAATTTTATGTTCTTTTACGTCACTAAGTTCGTGGCAATGTTTTATAATTGCAATAGAAGACTGATTTGTTTTGAAGAGAAAGGTAAAGGCATCATATATTTTTTAAGGAAAATATGACCTAGGTGTGCCTCAGCTATTTTGGAAATGATTAGTGTTGATTTATGTGGTGCTTACATTCAACAAAAACACAGGATCTTTTCTCATAAGCATCTGTGATTATGAATATTCTCTCCTTTTAATAATTAAATGTAAAGGGTATATTTAGATCAGTTCATTTCCATCATGCTAGATTTAAACTATCTTTCCAGCCTGTAAAGACATTTTGGAGTCTAGTTTCTGTCATCCAAGTATTTCAGCCATGCCCTCCTCGTTCTGTGCCATTTCAACATCTGATCAGTCCTAAAGGTGAACATGCCTTGCAGGTTGCTTCTATCACCAGGGTTGACACTTTTCTTTCCAAGGATAGTGCTTATGTCTGGACTCCCAAAGTTTTCCAAGGTGCAGCTCAAACTCCATGTCTTTCATGGAGACTTGCCTGATAACACAACCAGAAGTGGCTTGTCTCCCTCTGCTCCTATGAGTTGCTCATTCTTGCTATTGAAAGGGCACAAATTGGCTTCTACAGTAACCATCTATCTATGGTTCTTTCCCCTTAAATTGTAGACGTTTTGAAGACAAGGATTGTGTTTTTAAATTTTATATCCCCTAAAGCCACTGGCATTGTGCTTAGTACATAACAGGTGCTTTATGGAAAACAATAATCCATTTAGCAGTGCCTAATTGAGCCAAGAGGCAGTACTCTAAAACATTCCTTTTTATTCTAAATGAGTTGAGAAAAAGAATATATATAATGTATATACATACCAAGTACATCATTGCAAAGAAGCAATTTGAGACACAAAGAAGCAGAGGTTCTTTTGTGGGAGAAATTATGGCTCAGAGCAATATGCATATACTTCACGGCTTTTGAGCAGACAGAGCCATATACTTGAAATTATGGGAGCACTAGATGTTATGCTTTCAAAGAACAGAGACTGGGTCTTTAATTCAAGAATCTAGCACAATGCTCAGGACAGAGAATGCATTTAGTCCATTTTTCAAGTCATTCAAATTGATTACTGTTTCTTTCCATGGCACCAACTCACTTTACTTACCTCCCATTCATTCAGGGTCATTTCGATACCATCACTATATCAGCATCAACTTTTAAGTATAGATGGACAATGAATCAGTTAGGATAATATTGGCAGCCAACTATAGAAACTTAAATTGACCTATGTTACAGAGATGTTTGTATCTTAAACAAGAATAAACCGAGGAGACCAGTTTCAGTACTGGCCATTCAGCCATTCTGAGAGAACCTCTTTACTTTCCTGTAGGGGTTCTACTTACTCTTCTGATCTTTCATCCTTAAGCTAGTTCCTCTCAGGATCAGGAGCAAGTTGTATCATTTCAGCCATGCCAGAGGCTGTATCATATAAATGAATAGCTCTTTCCCATGAACCTCCCAGAAGACTTCCTTTCATATATCAATGTCTAACTGAACGTGGGGGCACATGCCCATTCAAAACCAATTGCTGGAAAGTCAATGGGATCACCACGCTTGTGTTGTAAAACATATGGCTTTGAGGAGAAGAGGAGAGTTCTTGATCTACAGCAGGGTTCTATTAGAAAGGAGGAATGAGGTGACTTGGTGGAGAGGAACCAGCAAAACCTACAGACACTAAAGCCTGTAACTAAACTCAAACGCTACAGGGTCTCTTTTTCTTTCTTTTGATTTTTCTTGGTGTTCCTTTCTAAAGTCAGCCATGCTTCCCTGGAACTACATCAGAAAAATAAAAATTACTTAATTCTTTCTCCTTATATTTACTTTTATTCTAAAATGGAAAAACACACTTGTACATACACACACAAACACACCCACAAAGTTGTTGTCTACCAATGCAATTCTCATCATAGTTTTTTATAAATAATCTTTGTAGGTTGCCAACCTCTTGAGTTTCCATCCTGTGTCAGAATTTATTCCTCTGCCTTCCAAGTAGAGAATAATAGCTTATGCCTCAGATGAAACCTTTGAAATTGGGATCATTTAATGGAAACAGACATTTACCCTTCCAGATAAAGTCAAAATGTTTATCCCACAACTGAAATTTAACTTCTTTGTGATTTTCAAGGAGTCTGTAAGATGGAATGTGAATTGAAAGAAATGCTCTGGAAGCATTTTTTTTCTGGCAAAGAAAGAATTGCAGGAGATTCCTTCACTACTTCTTAAATTTCTGAAACATGAATCTTTTAATTTAAAGATTAAATCAATAATGAGCCAGCCTTTGCTGTCTTTAGGTCATGACACCAATTTGCATGTGCAAACACATTTTATAATTTTCAAATAATTTTTAGATTATTTATACCAAGGTCTCAAAGTAGCTATATAGGATAGATGAGGTTGCTCTTACTATCCTTGTAAATGGTGAGATGGAGTTTCAGAGATGGTAATTTAACATGTTAGTGACAAAGCACAGTCTAATAGTGAGATATTATAGTTTTTTAGAGCTTCTCTTGGTAAAGAATATGCCTGCAGTGCAGGAGACTCAGGTTCAATCCCTGGGGTTTGAAAGATCCCCTGGAGATGGGAATGGCAACCTTCTCCAGTATTCTTGTCTGGAGAATTCCATGGACAGAGGAGCCTGGTGTGCTACAGTTCATGAGAGTTAGATCCGACTGAGTGACGAACATTTTCACTTCACTCTCATAGTTTCTGAACTGCATCTTTCTGAATTATAAATGGTCATAGGACAGTGTGGCCTCCCTTTATTATTTTCCAGTTAATTGAATAATATGTGATGGAATAAATTAAAAAGAGATCAGATATCAGAAAGAACTTTCAATAATGGGGATTAGGAAATCTCTAAGTACACTATTGAAGTTGTAGTCACCACCTTGCTTATTGGTAGGAAAGAGCATTGAAAATAGTCATCTGACAGAGAAAGGATGATTTTGCTCCTGTTTAAAAGGAAAAGATAACGTTTGCAGAATCAGCTGATTCACTGGAGGCTTTGAATAAAAAGAATGTATATGATGGAGGATAAGGTGCATGATGGGTATTTTCTGACACCTCCTGGGTGATCACATGCATTGGATCTTTGTTGTGTATACTTTGGTGGGTGGCGTGGAGGGGAGGTTTTTGTTTTTGTTTTTGTTTTTTGCTCTCTTCTTTTCCTCTAAATTTCTCCTGGCTCTGCATTCAATTCTGGAGCCTCTTTCAAACCATAGGGGCTAAACATGCTGACCTTGGTTCTCCTTTGTCTGTCTCACCAGCTTGCACACCTCATCTCCAGGAGTCTTGTTTATTCACCTTAGGTCATACTTTCCACGTGAAGTCACCGATTTGCAGTTTGTGTCTTTCTTCAGTAATTAGCTTCCCGCTTGGTGAGAGCACAGCTGCACCTTCAGTCCCATTGATCCAAAGGCAACAGGCTGCTCCCCACTGTGCTGGCAGGCAGACACTTCCTACTGCACCTACAAGCAAATACACAGATCTACTTTATTTCCCAGAAACCAGCCTAGATACAGCCTCCTGTTTTTCAAGACCTGGAACAGGCTGGCAGCACCAGGTCGGATGTTATTCTTGGTTTGGGCTTCCCCCCCTCCCCTTTTTCCTTCCACACTTGCTTAGAAAACATACCACATCATGAATAGGGTCTGCTCTTTGCAGACATTCCTTTTTTTTTAAGTCATTACCATTATTAATATTTTAAAACCTGGTAGTGATTGACTCTGATGCCTTTCCTCCATCCAGAGAAGCTTATGGAGAGCCAGGCAGATCTCTTCCCCTCCTTTAGGGAGGTGTCAGAGGAAAAGGGACTCAGGATGGGCAGGACACTTTGAATTCCACCTGCTGTGCTCTCATCAGAGGTGATCCAAGGCCATGTGAGTGCAGGTTTGCTGACCAGAGTTTGTGCATGACAGCTCATTGAAAAAGAGACTAAAGACTGTGGTCAGCAAGCCAGATTAGGAAGCTCATGGAACTAGGCTTAAATCAAAAATGGTGAGAAAAGAAGGTATAGAATTCTGGAAGCTTGTATGCATGTGACGTGGGGCATCAGCGTAATATACGTAAAGCACTTTATGGAAGACTAGAATTGCAAGCTAAAACATCACCATTTCATCTATCTAGCTATATATTCTAGAATGGTGTTATACTGATTACAATTCCCATATTTCTCACCAAAATATATCATTTGGCCTTCCTATTCAATCTAATGGTTCCTTGGCTTCATCCAAATGGTAAAAACACATTCTGCTACCTTAACTCCTCTTAAGCAGGCTGGGGTCATTGGACAGATAGAGAGTCAAGGCATTTTCTGTGCTTTGCTAATCATTTTGGACTGGCACTGACACTAATCTATTAATTCCCTAACTTGGGGATTTCTCCTTTTAGCACTTGCTGATTTATGTGTATGTGTGTTAATCTCTCAGTCATGTTTGACTCTTTGCAACCCCGTGGACTGTAGCCAACCAGGCTCCGCTGTTCATGGAATTCTCCAGGCAAGAATACTTAAGTGGATAGAACCATTCCCTCCTCCAGGGGATCTTCCCAACCCAGGGATCAAACACAGGTCTCCTGCATTGCAGGTGGATTCTTTACTTTCTGAGCCACCAGGGAAGCCCAACAGATCATGCCTGAATCCTATGGTATAAAATTCCATATTGGATTCTCTGGGAAACTGCCATTTTCCATGCCTTTCCTTCTTGAGACACACGTTTGTTACCTTGTTGCACTCTGGAATGTTCTGAGCTTTGTCTTAAGCAACCTAATGACTTCCTTACAAAGAAATAATAAAAGATAAAAGTTAGTTGGGCCCATAACTAAAGTGGCCATAACATTTATCAACCAAATGAGATACTTTTTAGAGGAAAGTGGACACTAGCGTAATTATTCTAAACAACCGACATAAACTGAAGCTACCTCTGGTCAACCATGTAAGTGGATGAACGAGCTTCCACTGAGAACCCATTTTGTGTTAGAGGCTGTGTCTCTGACAGCCTCTCATCTCTGCCACCATGTTTAACAATCACCAAAGCCTTGTGAGGCCAAGAGAGGAACTCCCATAACATCCTGGTAGAAGGAATTGACACATTTG
This sequence comes from Aepyceros melampus, assembly GCA_006408695.1. NCBI lineage: Eukaryota > Metazoa > Chordata > Mammalia > Artiodactyla > Bovidae > Aepyceros > Aepyceros melampus. The sequence goes on along the minus strand of SJXQ01005224.1, from coordinate 129,366 downwards.
GGACAACCTTTAGCCAAGAAAGCTCAAAGCTTGGATTTGGGATTTCAAGCATTAACAGTAATCCAACTGGGGGCAGAAGGAAAATTCTTTATGTTCCTATGACAGATTTCCGAGTATGAAGAGGACGATTGTCTTTATTGAGAGGGGAGATGACAAGATAACGTTGCCTTCAGAGACTGGATCTTTCTTATATGTTTCACTTCATTTAGTTTCCATTAATTAGTGGGGTTAACGATGGTGTGATCACTCACCTAGAGTCAGACATCCTGGAATGTGGTCAAGTGGGCCTTAGAAAGCATCACTATGAACAAAGCTAGTGGCGGTGATGGAATTCCAGTTGAGCTATTTCAAATCCTGAAAGATGATGCCGTGAAAGTGCTGTACTCAATATGCCAGCAAATTTGGAAAACTCAGCAGTGGCCACAGGACTGGAAAAGGTCAGTTTTCATTCCAATCTCAAAGAAAGGCAATGCCAAAGAATGCTTAAAGTACCACACAATTGCACTCATCTCACATGCTAGTGAAGTAATGCTCAAAATTCTCCAAGCTAGGCTTCAGCAACACATGAACTGTGAATTTCCAGATGTTCAAAGCTGGTTTTAGAAAATGCAGAGGAACCAGAGATCAAATTGCCAACATCTGCTGGATCATGGAAAAAGCAAGAAAGTTCCAGAAAAACATCTACTTCTGTTTATTGACTATGCCAAAGCCTTTGACTGTATGGATCAACAATAAACTGTGGAAAATTCTTCAAGAGATGGGAATACCAGAGTACCTGAACTGCCTCTTGAGAAACTTATTTTCAGGTCAGAAGCAACAGAACTGGACATGGAACAACCAACTGGTTCCAAATAGGAAAAGGAGTACTTCAAGGCTGTATACTGTCACCCTGCTTATTTAACTTATATGCAGAGTACATCATGAGAAATGCTGGACTGGAAGAAACACAAGCTGGAATCAAGATTGCTGGGAGAAATATCAATAACCTCAGATATGCAGATGACATCGCCCTTATGACAGAAAGTGAAGAGGAACTAAAAAGCCTCTTGATGAGAGTGAAAGAGGAGAGTGAAAAAGTTGGCTTAAAGCTTAACATTCAGAAACCTAAGATCATGGCATCTGGTCCCACCACTTCATGGCAAATAGATGGGAAAACAGTGGAAACAGTGTCAGACTTTTATTGTTTTGGGCTCCAAAATCACTGCAGATGGTGACTGCAGCCATGAAATTAAAAGATGCTTACTCCTTGGAAGAAAAGTTATGACCAACCTAGACAGCATATTCAAAAGCAGAGATATTACTTTGCCAGCAAAGGTCCATCTAGTCAAGGCTATGGTTTTTCCAATGGTCATGTGCAGATGTGAGAGTTGGACTCTGAAGAAGGCTGAGTGCCAAAGAATTGATGCTTTTGAACTATGGTGCTGGAGAAGACTCTTGCGAGTCCCTTGGACCGCAAGGAGATCCAACCGGTCCATCCTAAAGGAGACCAGTCCTGGGTGTTCATTGGAAAGACTGATGCTGAGGCTGAAACTCCAGTACTTTGGCCACCTCATGTGAAGAGTTGACTCATTGGAAAAGACCCTGATGCTGGGAGGGATTGGGGGCAGGAGGAGAAGGGGATGACAGAGGATGAGATGGCTTGATGCACATGAGTTTGGGTGAACTCTAAGAGTAGGTGATGGACAGGGAGGCCTGGCATGCTGTGATTCATGGGGTCACAAAGAGTCGGACATGTCTGAGTGACTGAATTGAACTGAACTGAAGTGAATAAGTGGGGTTGGGTAAAAAGAAGAGGAAAAATATATTAATGGACAGCAATTAATTTGGATCCCAGTCCTACCCGTTATATGGAAGTATATATCCAGATTCTTTCCTGAAAGGAAAGTCTACCACAAATAAAAGCTCAGTTATGACTTCTGTCTCATGACTTCCCTAATCTGCTTCATCCTAATCTGTTCTCAGGATGTTAAAAAAAATAATAATCATGGAGCATTCAGAGGCCAAGAATATCAAATCCTGTTTCCCCCAATTTCTGCTTTTCTGCTAGAATTGGCATAGAAATTGTAGGACTCAATATCCCCCACTGCAACCAGGGCCAGGGATGAGCTGGACAAGCTGGAACAGGATTTTGGAAGCAGGAGGGAGGCTGATCTTCAAAAACAGAATGTACTCAAAGCAATTCTTGGAAAGTCAAAGGAGGTTAGAACTGTGCTCGGCATTATTTTCCTTCTGGTGGAGTTAATGACCTTTCTCCCTGGCAATTCATGGGATGGATGTGAACATCTGTCCCATGGTGGGAAAAGGATGAATAAAGATCCGAATTAAACAGCAGCTCCAGAAGCAAATGCTCCCTGGTCTTGTACTATTTCTTCATCAGTGTATGTCATATTTTTGTTCATTATTTATTAATTCATCTAAGGGTCAATTTTTAGTTCCTCCCATGTGTTCTCATTCTTTCAAAAATTACAGTCTAAAGAGCAAGCATAGAGGATAGAGACAATTAAATGAATAAATACACGAAGTGAAATGAAGGTTTTGATAGCACAGAATGTTATGGGAGTACCTAGCATGGACTCCCAATCTAACCCAAAGGGTCAAGCGAAGTCTTTTAGGGAAACTGACATATGAACTTATATTTATAGCATTCATAGGGATTTAGAAAGAGAAATTGACTCAGGGAAGGAGAATTCTCAAGGTCCAGGAGCCAGAGACCATGGCTCACTGAGAGACTGTGAGGGATTCAATAAAACCTCATCCTACAGGATAAGAGGGCAGGAGGATAGGAAGAGAAAGGAAATGGGTAAGCTTCCACTTCTTCTTTCCCTTTCTTATCATTTTAGACCATTACTACTGAGAGAATGTTAGTGCTTGCTAACTCTTCCTCTTAGAAATGGGAGAACACATGTCCAGAAGAGGAAACTCGTTTGTTCAAAGGTGTAATTTTTCAAATTGAAAGAATACACTAAGCCGACTTCAGTTCCAGGCTTTAAGTCCAGTGTGTTCTTGTTATGGTCTGGTTGTTTGCTTTTTTGGGGGAGATGGTCGAAACCCATTTGACTTAGCATTCTTAGACTAGAGACCTATTGAAAATGGGGGGAAGGCAGGCTTGAGTTTCTTGGAAATCAGGTTGAATGATCTAACTTCTTATATCTACACCCTTTTACTATTTTCACAGGATTTGACTTAGTGAGTTTATATTCCAAGTAAATGCATCGGTCACTCTTTTCACAATTGGTTAGAACCTCATCATATGCTAACACCTCTGGTCAGGATACTCCATGCACAAAATAGAGGAGTGTCTATGTGTGGGGTTGGGGAGGGGAGGGAAGAAAGAGACAGAGGGAGAGACCGAAAGGGGGGAGGAAGCCCCATGTATTATTATTGGAAGAAAATAGAAATTTGTAGACAGTCAAAAAAGATTTAATTATCCATTGCATGTACCTTGCAACATAGTGAGAAATTAATGAGAAGGGAGGAGGATCGACTGATCCAAAATGCAGGGGAAAGTGCAGGTTAGTTTTAGGTAAAGGACAGCAGTCCAGTTGGGTGGAAACAAAAGGAACGTATAATAAAATAGCAAAAAAAAAAAAAAAGTCAGTCTAGAAGTGTAGTTCAAGTGTAGCTGTGCTGAATCTGAATGCTGATCTCTTTTATGGACAATGGGGGAAGATAGTTTTTAGATAAAGGAAGCATGGATTAAAGCAGGGCTGTGTTGGCATTGAGGCTGCAGTGAAGCCTGTGTTGTGCTGCCCAGACCCTTTCAGGACCAAAGAATGAATTCCCCCACCTGCTAAGAGTGCTGGCCCCTGAGCATACTCAGCTGACCTCTAGGAATTGCTTCACCTGAGGTCACATCCCTCCTAGGACCTCCATGTGGTACATCTTCAAGGCCTCCCCAGGTTCTGAGCTCCACATGGGATCAGCTGAAGTCTTTGTTGTGATGGTTCCACAGCTCAACTTTTTGTGCCTCATCATATCGTAAAACTTTTCCTCCCCCAGATGTTGACCTTGAGCTTACTCCACAATAACCTACCTCCTCACCCCCTAGGTCTGTTTCCCGGGGAATCAGATCTGCAATAGAGGGATAAGCAGGGTAGGGAGACTGTAAGCCAGGGTTCCAATTAATAAGCATTAAAAGTTACAGGCTTTACCCTAGAGGTACTATTGAGCATTAAAAAAGAGGGAAGGGATAAGAAGTAATTGGGAATTTTCATCTCATCCCTTTCATCTCTAAACCCTCTAGGACTGAACATCTACCACTTTTCCCCAATTTCTTGCCAACAACCTCATAAATTACATCTTTTCTAGATGCTTGGAGGTATAGCTTTCAAAACTGGCAATGTATCAGAATAACCCATGGGACTTTCAAAAAATATAGTTTTCAGATCCCACCCCAGAGATTCTGATTCAGTAGTTCTCTAGGGAGGGCCGCCTCATAAAAATAAAATATATGCCACTATTTTAGTTTTTAGAACATATACTTTCAAGAACATTTTCTTAGTTAATACACAAACACAGGTGTTGTTATTATTATTATCCCCACTTAACAAATAAGGGAACAGGGCTAAGAGAGGTTTAGAAACTTGCCATAGGGTACCTAGCTACATGAAGAGACAGAATCAAGATTAAAGACAAGACCAGGAAGCCTCTTGATGTTCTTTCCATTACTCCACACTTCCCCTTTTAGCTCTGAGAGGCCAGAATACCCAAAACCTGCCCTTGCATGTGTTTGTTCCACTCTCCTGTCTTTGCTGAAGCTCTTCCTCTAATCCACCTCCTTTTCCTCAGCAATGCAAGCCCTGAGATGCCGGAGTCCAGCCCCGGTGGATCCAGGGTGATTCGAAGGTGGAGATGGAGTCGGTGAGAAAAACACTTATTGAGAAATATAAGATTAGATTANTGCATCAGTCCCTAGCATCCTGCATCCTGCATCAAACCTGGACTGGCAATTCGTTTCGCTTATGATATCACACATGTTACATTGCCACTCTGCCAACCCATCCCACCCTCTCCCTCTCCCACAGAGTCCAAAAGGCCATTCTATACAACTGTGTCTCTTTTGCTGTCTTGCGTACAGGTTTATCATTACCATCATTCTAAATTCCATATATATGTGTAAGTATACTGTATTGGTGTTTTTCTTTCTGGCTTACTTCACTCTGTATAATCGGCTCCAGCGTCATCCACCTCATTAAAACTGATTCAAATGTATTCTTTTTAATAGCTGAGTAATACTCACTTCTCCAAAGAAGACATACGAATGGCTAACAAACACATGAAAAGATGCTCAACATCACTCATTATCAGAGAAATGCAAATCAAAACCACAATGAGGTACCATTTCACGCCAGTCAGAATGGCTGTGATGCAAAAGTCAACAAGCAATAAATACTCCCTTATTTTGATGCAAATAAAAGATTTTTTATCATGCCATTTGAAAATATCTGTGTTTACCTCAAAAAAAAGGAATTAAAAACCAATATCATGTGCAAAAATTAACAATAAGTTCTTAATATTATCAAATAGTCAAATTCGAATTTCCCTGATTGTCTCATATTTGTATTTTTGTGTTGTGTTGACTGACTCTGAATCCAAATAAGACATATACATAGTAATTGATTTTCTTATCTTAAGTCTCTTCTTTCCCCGTCTCTTTTTTTTTTCTTTCAATTTCTGTGGAATAAATTAGTTTGTGAGTCCCTAGTATTTTCCACAGTCTAGACTTCACTAATTATAGCTCATGACATTGCTTGTCCCTTGTATTTTGTGTAATTTCTCCTTTGTTCCCTGTATCTTCTGTAAATTGGTGATTGAAGTTTTGATCATACTCAGTTTCAATTTTTTGGCAATCCTTCAAGTGGTGCTCTGGCCATCTCTCAGAAGGTAAAAAGGCTAATATTTGTGTGTGTTGTTATTAATAGTAGTCATTAATGACCATTATCAGGATTCAGTATTTCATTAGTGGGTGCAAAGTGATAGTATTATAGTTCTATCATTTCTTCTTCAATTACTAGCTAATATGCTTCTCTAAGGAAAAAGTTCCCTTTATCAATTATTTGGTTATCATGTTGTCCCTTTTATGTAGAAATGGCAAGAAAAAAACAGAATTTCCCACCATTATGTTCTAGTTTTCAAAATACCTGTTTTTCTCTAATACATCCAAAAGAGATCCAAAGCTGGCAAATGAGCTTTACTTTTTATAATATCAGAAAGAGCACATGGATTAAACATATATAATTGTTTCAATCCACTTTGACTGTTATTTTTCTTAATGATCAAATTGTCCTTCTTTAAGTAGTTCCTTGTGTCCTTTTGAGAAGCCCACAACAGTCTTTGAAAGCTTCCCTGATTCTTGATATAATAGGATGTTCCAGACTTATCTTGTACATTTTCTGCCATGGTATCAACTAAGGAGCCCTGGTTCCTTTTAATGGAAAATAGTACTTAAAGATCACAACTTGGACACCAGGAATACTCACTGCCACTGGCCTTTGTTTTTAGATCTTTTCAGTGTTCTAAGTTTGCTAGATTTTTTTTAAGATGAAAAACAACTGAGTTTTCACTGATATTTTCATTTCAAATTCATAAATACAAGGTTTTTACTTAATCTCATCTATATTATTATATCTGTATCTCTCTTTCACGCTCCAAATCCCTATTCTAAATACCACCAACATAAATACTCATCTGCTTTATCCCACACTAACACACAGCAATGTCAAAATTACAACACCAACATTACCAAGATATTTTTACAATTCTGTCCTTAGCATATACTCCTCTAGGAATGTGAAATCACATTACTGTGTTTAATTGAAATCATATGGAAGAGTTCCTCTCTGTGTGGTTATGCCAAGACTTTGTTAGATGGTTTGTTTCAGCTGTTTCACATTGCTTTTTTTTTTTTTACTTTTAAGAATTGCTTTCTAAATTTCGTTTTGTATTATACTTACATAGAATAATCACGTTTCCAAAATCAAATCTACAAAACAATCTATATTTGGAGAAATCTCACTTCTATTCACTTCCTCTCATCTTGTTTTCTTGTTTCCTACCTTCCTTCCCCATTGGTAACATATTTCTTAAAATTTTTATGTTTAGGCTCACCCTTCCTTTCTAATATAAGTAAATAAACATATTATATATGAATACACTTATGTGAAGAAAACTGTGTGTGTGCTAAGTCACTTCAGTTGTGTCTGACGCTTTGCAACCCCATAGACTGTAGCCTGCCAGGCTCCTCTGTCCATGGGATTCTCCAGGCAAGAATACTGGAATGGGCTGCCATGCCCTCCTCCAGGGGATCTTCCCAACCCAGGGATCAAACCCGTGTCTCTTACATCTCCAGCATTGGCAGGAGGGTTCTTTACCAGTAGCGCCACCTGGGAAGCCTAAATACACATATATGAATATATAAATTCATAATCCTCTTTCTTAAATAACATACACATTTCTTCACCTTGTTTTCTTCATATAATAAAATATGCTAGGAACCATTCCTAGCAATATATACAGATATAACATTCCTTTTTGTTGCTACATAGTACTCCTTTGTGTAAATGTATGACAATTTTCAACCTCCCATTGACAGAATTATTTCTGATCTTTTGCTGCAATGTGTCATAATGAATAACTTTATATATAGATCTCCCTATAGTTTTTGCCATTTTGTCTTTGGAATAGATTCACAGATGTGGGATTCAGTTCAATTCAGTTCAGTTCAGTTGCTCAGTCATGTCTGACTCTTTGCGACCCCATGAATTGCAGCACACCAGGCCTCCCTGTCCATCACCAACTCCCGGAGATGTGGGATTAGTAATTCAAAAGATAAATGGAGGTGTAATTTTGTTAGAAATGACCAAATTCTCCTTCATAGGTACTATTAATATTCTGCATCGCCACCAGCAATGTACAAGGACAGGAGCAGGTGTTTCATATGGTAAAATTATGCATGCTAATTTGGGAGAGTAGAGGTAAGGAAGACCAGTACTCTGTCTCAAGTTGGGTTTATAGTTGGAAAATAATCTTTGTTGTTCTTTCCTACAATCCGGTTAGTTTAATACTTGCTGTTGGCAGTCTCTGGGCCTTACCCACAATACCAATAAATTTCTCCCTTTGGTTCTGTGCAGAGAGCAGTGGGAACTAATTATTTCAAGGGGCTGAAATTGGCCCACCTCAGACTTTCCCAGTGGGACAGGATGTGATACTAGCTGCACAAGCTGCACACAGCTTCGAAGGCCAGACTCCAACGGGGCAGAAGCCTAGCAGTCAGGCTCTTAGAATGATCGTACCAGATAACGGGAGCTGCAGATAGACACAGGCAGTAAAATAATGTGCTTTGAATGTGCTTGTCTTGATGTCACTCCCCTGCTGCGAAAGCTACTTGGGACCCTTCCCATCCGTGTTGTCAAATTCAGGCTTGTCTGCCCTGTGTCCAGGCCCTCCAAACAAATCAGCCTCTGGTCTGTTCTTCCCTGCATGGCTCCTCTGTTGCTTGCCAAGCTATGCTGCTTGCTATTCCTCACACTTGTAAAGACGTTTCTCTTGCCTCTGCGCATGCGAGTACAGCATTTCTTATTCCAGAGGGGAGCCCTCAGTTTGGCCAGTCCACTCCATTCATCTCCCCTGCCATCAGACCCATTCTCTCCTCAGCAACTGTTTTATGAATTGCTGGTCACTTGAGGACTGATGGCTCCCCACATTCACAAGAAGTTCTCAATTAGCATCTCATTCTGCCCGAACGGGATGGTTGGAAGTCTGACCATCTAGCATTTAAGTTTCTGGCCAAATATGTCATGGGATTAAATCTAAAACTGCAGAATTAGATTTGCCATTCTCATTGGAAAGAGTAGCAAACGAAAGATCCTCCTTCACACACACAGGAGAGCGTTTCTTCATACACTATGAAGCCAGAATAAAAAAGACCTGGCTACGAAAGCTCCCTAAACAAAGCACCACCAGGAAAAATAATACATCTCACCGCAGACACAACAAATACACTGAATTGAGTACCATCTAGTTCATCTGTTTTAAAAAGTAAAGTTCAAAACTGTACAACCAATATAATGATTGATTTTTAGGGAAAATATGTATACTTAGATAAGATTTACATTTACCCATATTTATAAAAGTATATAGATATAGATGTTAGCAATATTTCTGAATGGAATGCATACAGGTTTTTAATATTTTCCTTATTTACCCTTTTTCTGTATATATAATAAGCATGCATTACTTTCATGATGAGAAAAAAAAACTAAAACATAAAATATTTACCTGAAAAACAGTGCAGCATTTGTCAAATACACTTCAGATACATAGATACAATGTGGAAATTTGAACTCCATCAGCATCTAACACACTCAAAGAAGGAAAGAGTGCTTTGGAAGTGGAAGAGTCTAAAAACAACTCAAAAGCGATCACTGTTTTAATCTTGAGTGAATATTTGAATAGGCATTCTTTATAGTCATGACTTTTGAAGATCAAAGCAGCCTTCCCTTCCCCATTGTCAAAACAGAGAGAAGAGAGGAACCTGCTGAATCCACATTTTACATGCACACAGAGAATGAGCACATGGTGTCTTACCTTATCTGTAAGGGTATGTTGTTGACTGGAAGAAGACAAGGCAGAGAAGTATCAGGGCTCAGTTATCAATCTTTAATCTCCTGCCTCAGTGTTAAGGAGGCATATTGCCATGCTCACCCATGCAAAAGCAACTGAATGATTCCAGTGTGTTTCTATGGGAAAGAAATGACTTTGGGGATAAATGCATTGCAGAAATTGGCCTTTTTGAAGAATAAACTAACTTTTGCTCTGTAGCTGATAAAGTGGGAATGGTGAGAGGCAGTGGAAATTACAGGGATTTCAGCACTGTGGTCAGGTGCTTTTTAATGAGTTGCCCTGGGCAAACATACCTAATCAGCCTCTACTATTCATTCTGCTACCCCACATCTTTGCAAATTGGTTCTCATTTTTATGCCTTAATAAGCTAGCAGCACTGAAAAACCTTTTTCCATTTTTAATTTTTCGAAGTCTGACCTAGCCATATGTCATTTCTAAAGACAACCCCTTCTTGTTTGGGCTGTTGGTTCCTTTAGCAAGAATAGGAACAGCTCAGGGGCCATCCCAGGTTTTCCCCTTCTGCTCCCCTTTCACTTATTCCATTTTCATTGCCTGTTCATCTAAATGTGTGTGCTCAGTCATTCAGTTGTGTCCGACTCTTAGTGGCTCCATGGACTGTAGGCCCTCTGCCATGGGATTTCCCAGGCAAGAATACTGCAATGTATTGTCCCATCCTACTCCAGGGGATCTTCCCAACCCAGGAATTGAACCAGCACTTCCTGCACTGGTAGGCAGATTCTTTACCATTAGAGCCACCTGGGAAGCCCTCGTTCATGTAAATGGATACCTAGAAAACTTGATGAGTGACTCGAAAGTAGTCGTTTTCCTCCTTCTTATGAAGAGATAAGATGATATATAAAATGGGATCTTATTTCCTCCCACCACTGCCTCAATATAGGCTGCATCTATTCCTAAAGATAATGACTAAGATAAGGGTAATCTGGAACTGTTTCAGGTTCTAAGATTCCTCTCTTCCATCTCTCATTCCCAATCTATCATGTTATTAGTCAGCAATTGCTTAATATTTCTGTGTAATAAACAAGTCCCAAATGTAATAAAAACCACATGCTTTTATTTCTTGCTCAGTCTGTGAGTTAGCTATGCTCTGCTGAGACTACTTGGGATTTGCTCTGAACTGTGAGTTGGGTTTGGGTATACTTCACAAGTCTCCTCATTCTAGAACCAGCACCTATTCAAAGCATGCACTTCTCATGGCAGATGGCAGACATAAGAGATCAAGCCAAACATACAAGCACATTTAAAGTTTCTGTACATGTCTGTATTAGTTTGCTAAAGCTGCCATAACAAATGCCATCAACTAGGTGGTCTAAAACAACAGAAATTTATTCTCTCAAAGTTCTGGAGGCTAGAAGTCCAAACTAAAGGTGCTATCAAGGCTATACTCCCTCTGAAGGCTCCAAGGAAGAATTTTTCCTTGCCTCTTCCTAGCTTCTGGTGGTTTCTGGCAATCTTGATTGTTCCTTGGCTTGTAGCTGCATCATTCTAATCTCTGCCTCCATCATTGCATGACCTTCTTCCTCGTGCACGTTTCTATAACCACACTCCCCTCTCCCTTCTCTTATAAAGGCACCAGTCTTTGTATATAGGGTCCATTCTAATCCAGTAAAATCTTAACTAATCATCTCCAAAGACCCAGCTTCCAATAACATCACAGTCACAAGTTCCAGGTGGATATGAATTTAGGAGAGATACTATTTGGCCCAGTATAATACCACATCTGCTGACAATTCTTTGGTCAAAGCAAATCACATGGCCAAGTCCAAAAAGCAATGAGGTGGAGAATTACACTCTGAATATTCAAATGGGAAGTACCACAAGTCACAAGGCAAAGTGAATGAATCTATCAGTCTACCACAGAGTGGGAACAGAGTTGGAAGCAATAATCCAGCTTATCAGAGTTATCAATACATGATGCGCCTTTGAATATTTCACATGACCATTTCACATTTTCCAATTCATATCTGGATTATTCATTTGTGTTGAAGACTGCAGTAATCTGTTGGAGGAGAAAATAACATTACTTATCAATTTATTTTGGTACACAAAGTGTAAGTCAAACACTTTGTTAAGCTCTCTACAGAGAATGACAAGTGTTTCACTCTGCCATGACAATAATAGAAAAATCTAAGAGTCCCTCTGACATACTGCTTCCACTCAGCCAATTCCACATCTTAAGGTTTGTTACTTGATGTACCCCACTCCTGGTAACAAACTCAGTAACTGTTAGACTTCTTTAAGCTGCATAAAATTGAAGATTCAACTCAAACTATCTTTAACAATAGTAAAATGGCACGTGTAGATATGTGATCAGTCGCTTCAGTCTTGTTTGACTCTTTGTGACCCCATGGACTATAGCCCGCCAGGCTCCTCTGTCCATAGGGATTCTCCAGGCAAGAATACTGGAGTGGGTTGTCTTGCCCTCCTCCAGGGGATCTTCCTGACCCAGGGATTGAAGCAGCCTCCTCTGCATTACAGGTGGATTCTTGACCACTGAGCCATCGAGGAAGCCCACAATAAAACTAAATTCTAGCTGTAGAAGAGGCTTCAGGGTAAGTTGATCAAGGAGGTCATCAAAGACACATGTTGCCCTCATCTTTCCATTCTGACACCTATACTATCTGCTTCACCCCAAGACTTATTGCTCTTATGTCTATAGGATGCCCCCTATAGGAACTACAGCTCAATGGCTACTCATTCATATCCAGTGAGAGGCTGACTTCTAGTAACTGTGCTTCATAACAGGAAAGTTGCATTTGCAAACACTCTCTCAGATATGCAGATGACACCACCCTTATGGCAGAAAGTGAGGAGGAGCTAAAAAGCCTCTTGTTGAAAGTGAAAGAGGAGAGTGGAAAAGTTGGCTTGAAGCTCAACATTCAGAAAACGAAGATCATGGCATCTGGCCCCATCACTTCATGGGAAATAGATGGGGAAACAGTAGAAACAGTGTCAGACTTTGTTTTTTTGGGCTCCAAAATCACTGCAGATGGTGACTGCAGCCATGAAATTAAAAGGCGCTTACTCCTTGGAAGAAAAGTTATGCCAACCTAGATAGTATATTCAAAAGCAGAGACATTACTTTGCCGACTAAGGTCCGTCTAGTCAAGGCTATGGTTTTTCCTGTGGTCATGTATGGATGTGAGAGTTGGACTGTGAAGAAGGCTGAGCGCCGAAGAATTGATGCTTTTGAACTGTGGTGTTGGAGAAGACTCTTGAGAGTCCCTTGGACTGCAAGGAGATCCAACCAGTCCATTCTGAAGGAGATCAACCCTGGGATTTCTTTGGAAGGAATGATGCTAAAACTGAAGCTCCAGTACTTTGGGCACCTTATGCGAAGAGTTGACTCATTGGAAAAGACCCTGATGCTGGGAGGGATTGGGGGCAGGAGGAGAAAGGGACGACCGAGGATGAGATGGCTGGATGGCATCACAGACTCAATGGACGTGAGTCTGAGTGAACTCCGGGAGTTGGTGATGGACAGGGAGGCCTGGCGTGCTGTGATTCATGGGGTCGCAAAGAGTCAGACACGACTGCGCGACTGAACTGAACTGAACTGACAGAAGAGTTCATTTTGTTTCTCACTGGAATGAATTGATTTGGGTCAGACTATTTGTGAACCAGGGCAGAAATGACTAGATTGGACCAATCAGAGTTCCAAGGGTGGGGGTCAACCAGCTTTCCCTGAGGCACATGGGCCATGTCTGGGAGTGAATAACACCTGATAAAATATTTAGTTAGGGATCAAAAAGGAGGGGGTGGATGCCAAGATGACAAACAACATTTGCCACAACAGCTGGTTCAGATCCTAGGAGGTTGGTAGCTTAGGTAGAGGTTAGGATCATCCTGCTCACCAGAAAGGACTATTTTCCCCTGGAATATATGAATAGTACATTGACATTCCATTTATACATCTGTTTCTTGCAATTTGTTTACATTAAGCAACTCGCATATATCAGAACCATGTCTGATAAAGGTAAAGGCCAAACCCAGACACTGTACCAGGTTATATTCACTCAGGTTAAGCATCTACTCATAATTATGCCCTCTTCAGTCTATAACACCATGATTAACTTAATCTAAGAAGAAAAAGAAAACGCAAAACTCATGATTGTGCAACACACATTAACAAACTGCAGCCACAAATATGCAACCACAGAAGGGCAGAGTGATTCACCAGACAATCTTGATAGTTATTTCTCATGCGTTTTGCTTATTCTATCAGTAGCTTCTTTATATCCAACTTAAATGTCTTATCCTCCACTTTAAACTTATTTCCTTCTGCTGTTTTTCCAACAGCACAGTCAAACAAAATACATATTGTCATCTGTATCACATATGTACAAAAAGTTTCACTGAAGAAAAAGGATTCAGTCCAACATGAATGAATGGGCTCTCAAAATCCCTTCCAAGCCTAAAAGCCTATGAAACAGTGTTACCTTGATCATTAGGACAAGTAAGCTTAAAATATCCTTGAGTATAAATGTCAAACATTGAGCCTGTGGGCCAGCTTCAGCCTGCAGAAGGTCATCATTCAATGACACAGCCTCACTAAACAGCTTTACTTCAGTTGGCATATTTTTTGTGTGAAATATTAGTTCACCCCACCAGGATTTTCATGAGAGGAAATTGGTCCATGAGTAAATTTGATTTGACATTATTATCCTGAGGAAATAAAATGGCATTTTTTGAGAATATAAGATTAATACACTAAATGATTATGACTGACCCCAAACTGAGCTCTTGGAAGTTCCGGAAAAACTGATGTATCAACTGTCAGAAGCTGCAAAATACTAAAGGCAGAATGCACATTGCAACTCAGTGCCACTTGCATGTGTGTGTGTCTTAAACACCAGAGTGCTCCAAACATACCACACTTGCACATTTAGCAACATGGTAATCTCATCCTGAATTTCTCAATCTGCTTTTTATACACTGTTACTCATAGTTTTTCCTGAGACTCTTCTAAGTTAAGGCAGGCTTTTTCAAGAACCAATTCAAATTGAAGATTGGATTTTGCATGATGTCATCAAAAGGTGATGTCACTTTCTTTTCTCTCCTTTATCTCAAGAAAAATGGATACTAATGTGGACTTACTTCACCCTTAACACACAAGCAGACAGTCTCTGAAGACAATGTCAGCCAATCTGAAGTTACCAACTAAATTGTCAGTAGAACTTTTAAACTTTGAGGGACAGGCTTCCTAATTTCCATGGGAAATTATGCATATTTTCAATTTTCTTTTAGATAATATTATTGTGACTGTTTTTTTTTTAAACATTCATACTAAAATATAGCCTTTTACTTTATTTAAAGGGAGCCAATCAAAATTTCTAGGTAAAACTCCAAAGGAAGTTTTTGCTTATGATAAAACCCAAATCTTATCCCTGAGCTCTTTAATTATAAGCAGTGGCTCTTTATCAACATATTGGCTATGTCAACATCAGTTGAATTTTCCTTGAGAGAATTCTCCCTATCCACAACCTACAATGAGCCCTAGAACTAAAGGAGAGAAGCTATCTCCTTTTCTCACCAAAGCCTATACTAGTCACCTACTGCTGAAATAAAGCTATATAGGCAATCACCCCAAACTCAGTGGTTTAAAAGCAATAATCATATCTTTCTTACTCACAGATCTGTCGATTGTCTGTGGTTGTGCTGGACTTTGCTGAAGTTAGTTGGCCTTGGCTCCAAGCTGTGAGCTGGATCCGGTTGTTTCATGCATCTTCTCCTTATTGGACCAGCGTTTACACAGGCCATATTTTTCTGGTGGCAATAACAGAAGCCTAAGAGGGACCTGACTGCAAGGAGATCCAACCAGTCCATTCTGAAGGAGATCAACCCTGGGATTTCTTTGGAAGGAATGATGCTAAAGCTGAAGCTCCAGTACTTTGGCCACCTCATGCGAACAGCTGACTCATTGCAAAAGACTCTGATGCTGGGAGGGATTGGGGGCAGGAGGAGAAGAGGACGATAGAGGATGAGATGGCTGGATGACATCACGGACTCGATGGACGTGAGTCTGAGTGAACTCCAGGAGCTGGTGATGGACAGGGAGGCCTGGCGTGCTGCGATTCATGGGGTCGCAAAGAGTCGGACATGACTGAGCGATGAACTATACTGAGTGGTGATGCACGACAATTCAAATGTAGTGAATACCAAAAGACTCTGCACACAGAAACGGTTAAAATGGTAATTTTATGTTATGCATATTTTACCACGAAGAAAAGATGAACGTGAATAAGAGCAATTAACATATTTGCGGCAGTAAACAACAGGCTAACACCTGGATTAGTTCATTTTATCCTCACAATCATCTTGGGGTAGGATTCATTCTCCACTCAGGAAGAGGCCACGTGAAGGAATAGCCAAAACAGAGAAAGAAGCCCTCATCTTTCCCTTCACACCTGAGTAGAAAAGGTCAGAGTTGCCAATGACTTTGAATTAAGGAGTACTTTAGTACCATTCAGTCTATAATTACATGTCTAAGACATTCAGTGCTGCCTTTGCCAAGAAGGTTACATTCCCTCAAGTGGTGTATGCTAAAAGACACCAGGTTGACCTACACAGCTCTAAAGTGTTATTATTTTAAATCTGGTTTTAAATGTACTAGGTAACAAGAGTCTTAGAAAGGAATTTTACCTGAGTCTTAAGTTGAACAAAAAACGTTGTACTTTATTAATTCTAAGGATTATTGTTCAAGTCAACAAGAAATTGGCATTTTCCTTTAAAAAGGAGGACTTCTGTTGAATTTTTTCCTCTTACTTCAGTACTGAGGTTATTAGCAAACATTCTCTATTAACTTTTAGATCTCAACCTCACTGTAATGCAAAAAAGCGTCTTCAGTACAGGTATAATGTCAGTGCTTGATGTTCTGGGAGCTGGTTGTGTAGATATTCCCCTATTTAAAGGGCTGCTGTTTAATTCTTAGAGACTATAATTGAAGCCAGAAAGTGCAACTCCAGGGACTTCCTTGATGGTCCAGTGGTTAAGACTCTTGTGTTTCCAGTCCTGGGGGCGCAGGTTTTATCCAATGTGCTCTGTGGCCAAATAGTTAAAAAAATATTAAATGTAACTCCACACTCATTGATAATTTTCTACACCTCTTTACCACAGCTGGCACAAAGGAAATGACGAAATTCTTATAGAAAGGGGAAGTAAGACAGGATAAAGAGTACTTGGATTGCTATCTGAGCTTATACTTCATTCAGCCATCACTTAAGAGGTTTCTATTTCAACACAGCAGGGCAATCTCTCTGTTCTCTGGCCTTTTCATAACAAACACTGATGAAACTTTAGGCTAATTCCTAAATACACTGTACTGCAGGTCTGCATATCGAATGAGTTTTTCATCATCCAGTTACACAAAGCAATATGCCAACAGATACCCGAATAACACAATAGCCAGTAGAAATCATAAATGGATTCTGACACTATCTTATGAATGCCTGGAATAGATTTTATTTCATATATGACATAAAAGAGTGCCTTTCTGGGTTAGAGAGAGAGGTGCCGGCCCTGATATCTTGATGCACTGTTAAATGCGCTCTACTTTCTTTACCTTCCATCTTCATCCTTCTCTACTCAGACTGGAGCATGAACCCTTAAGAGACCCTGGGGTTTCCTCTCCCTAATGACAATCGACAAATTCCAGATATTTCTATAGTTGTATACAACACTGTAGTTCAAATGTAAATGCCACAAGGCAAGACAGAAGTTCTATAGAGGAAGAAGTACGCCCTTCAGTCATGTCCGACTCTTTGCGACCCCCAGGGACCATAGCCCCCTCGGCTTCTATGTTCATGGAATTTTCCAGGTAAGAATACTGGAGTGGGTTGCTGTGCCCTCCTCCAGGGAATCTTCCCAACCCAGGGATTGAACCCAAGTCTCCTGCATTGCAAGCAGATTCTTTACCACTGAGCCAGCAGGGAAGCCCTATATAGAGGAAGACAGAATCGCGATAATAGCATTTACTGGCTGCTTACTATGTCAGGTACTATTCTAAGTGCCTTAAAGTTATTAAGTCACTGAATCTTCACATACCCTTTACTACTGTTATCCCAATTGTACTATTCCTGGGTAGGGAAGTTCCCCTGGAGAAGGAAATGGCAACCCACTCAAGTATTCTTTTTTTTTTTTTTTTGCATTAGTTTTATTTATTTTTTAATTTAAATTTATTTATTTTAATTGGAGGCTAATTACTTTACAATATTGTATTGGTTTTGCCATACATCAACATGAATCCGCCACAGGTGTACACGTGTTCCCCATCGTGAACCCCCCTCCTACCTCCCTCCCCGTACCATCCCTCTGGATCATCCCAGTGCACCAGCCCCAAGCATCCTGTATCCTGCATGGAACCTGGACTGGTGATTCGTTTCTTATATGATATTATACATATTTCAATGCCATTCTCCACTCATGCTTGAAAAGTGGAACTCAGAGAAAGCGGCCACTGTGGACCCGATTATTTCGGGACTTAAAAGCTCTGCAAGGAAGCTATAAAAAAAATATGTTTTTTTTTAAAAATTATAAATTTATTTATTTTAATTGGAGGCTAATTACTTTACAATATTGTATTGGTTTTGCCATACATCAACATGAATCCGCCACAGGTGTACACGTGTTCCCCATCGTGAACCCCCCTCCTACCTCCCTCCCCGTACCATCCCTCTGGATCATCCCAGTGCACCAGCCCCAAGCATCCTGTATCCTGCATGGAACCTGGACTGGTGATTCGTTTCTTATATGATATTATACATATTTCAATGCCATTCTCCCAAATCATCCCCCTCTCCCTCTCCCATGAGTCCAAAAGACTATTCTTGCCTGGAGAATCCCATAGACAGAGGAGCCTGGCAGGCTCATGGGATCGCAAGAGTCGGAAACTACTTAGTGCCATCTTTCTTTCTCTTCTCACTATGTTTGGTACTATTCTAAGTGCCTTAAAGTTATTAAGTCATTGAATCTTCACATACCCTTATGGGGTAGATACTACTCTTATCTCAATTGTACAAACAAAGAAACCAAGGTACAGAGAAGTTAAGTAACTTGCCTAAGGCCTCACAGCTCCTAAGCCACAAAGCTGGAATGCACACCCAGGTAGTCTGGAATTCTGTTCTAACTCCACACCACACTTACTGTCTAAGGAGCACGGCATTCTCTAACCCTCCTACTCTGTGTGTGTAGTCATGAAGCACAATCTCATCCAATGAAAGGAGTTATTATACAGTCAGCATTCTCAAAGCAATCATTCTAGTTACCCTTCACATCATGTCAGCACTTTAGAATGAATATATATATATATATATATATATACATACATACATACATACATACATATACACAAAACTCTTCACCTATGAAATACTGGGGAAATCCATGACAGCATCAGTAACACAGTTTGTGGTCAGCTACCTTAAGAATATGGCCACCCCTTCTGCATATTAAATGAAATGGTAAGAAAACACTAACGAGGAAGTTATGGTTTCTTTCTTTAATGTTTTCATGAAATCTTTAAAATTCCCTTTTAATTAACAGTCTTGGAGAGAACAAGAATATGAAAAATATCTATTTGATTTCTTCCACAGTCAATAATTCATTGGATTTACTGAAAATAGAGAAAGCTGAAATGGTTGAATAAAGGAAAAGTAACATCACAAAATTACTTTTAACCATTAAACAGAGCCTATACTTAAAGCAAATAAATGTCCAGTAATTGTATCAATATTTCTGTAATACTTCAAAATCCCCAGTAATAGCCCTTGAATTTATATTACTCAACTTCAAAGTGTAATCTATGTGAAACTGTTTCAGTGTTCAGTTCAACTCAGTCGTGTCTGAAACTTTGTGACCCCATGGACAGCAGCCGCCAGGCTTCCCTGTCCATTACCGACTCCTGGAGCTTGCTCAAACTCATATCCATCTCATCTTCTGTCATCCCCTTCTCCTCCTGCCTTCAATCTTTCCCAGCATCAGAATCTTTTCCAATGAGTCAGTTCTTTGCATTAGGTGGCCAAAGTATTGGAGCTTCAGCTTCAGCATCAGTCTTTCCAATGAATATTCAGGACTGATTTCCTTTAGGATTGACTACTTTGGTCTCCTTGCTGTCCAAGGGACTCTCAAGAGTCTCCTCCAACACCACAGTCAAAAGCATCAATTATTCAGCATTCAGCCTTCTTTATGGTCCAACTCTCACATCCATACATGACTACTGGAAAAATCATTATATTTTGCATAAAGATTATATTTTCATTTTTACATTTAAGTACAAGAAAATATATGTGTACATTTTAATAAAATTTAACTGGAAAGATCCTTTATAATCATAATATTAATATTTGCTCTTATAACAGTAACTGAATTTTAGGGAGCATTAATGTGCCAGTCATTGGACTAAACTCTTTTCGTACATGATTTGCCTATGCATTGCATAACAGTCTTTTGAAGGAGGCATTATTATCTCCATTTTACCAGTGGAGAAAAAAAGTGTTTGAAAAGTTGAGTCATTTTCTCAAAGGTCTTTGCAATCACATGGAAAGAGACAGGATTCGAGTTCGTATCTGGTGTCTCCAGAGACCCAGATATTAAATACTATGTCATACTATCTCAGAAGCCATAAGAGAAAGATGTAATTAATAAAATTAAATACTTCTCATAATACAAAAAAAATCATTGACAAAATGAAAAGAGAAACCACAAACTGAAAACAAAAATATCTGAAACATATATGTCAAAGTATTATATCAGTGTCAACATATAAAGGGATTCACACAAATCAATAAAAAAAATAAACAAAAGGAAAAACAGTTCAAATGGTAAAAATATTCATGGAAAGCTTTTACACCTAAAATAAAACATAAATTATACTGATTTATGGGACTTCCCTGATGGTTCAGATTGTAAAGAATCTGCCTTCAATAAGGGAGACCCAGGTTCAATCCCTGAGTCAGGAAGATCCCCTGGAGAACGGAATGGCTACCTGCTCCAGTATTCTTGCCTTGAGAATTCCATGAAGAGAGGAGCATGGTGAGCAGTATAGTCCATGGGGTCACAAAGATTCGGACATGATGGAGGGACTAACACTTTCACTTTCACACTGATTTATTACTTTTATCTCATAAGATTACCAAAGATTCATATACCAAGTATTGTTAAGAATATAAACAATGAGTATGTTCAAATACTGCTAGAATAATATATGGAAGAGTAAACAAACAGAAACACAATTTACCAAGATCTATTTCACAGTTTCAGCGTATCATTTAAAAACTCTGCTCCATGTGCAAAAGGCAAATTATGTCATACATACACATAGCATGAGTCTCTCTCAATTCTGAGACAGAAAAGAAAAAAAGGAAAAAGGCTGTTTTTAGCATAGAAAAATTCTGAAAGGCTCTAAATCAGAATGTTAATGAAAGTTGCTTATTTTGCAATTAATGGGATTTTACATTATTTTTATTCTATTGTATCTTTCAATATATAAATTTTTAATATCATGAACTAATTTTATAATTGCAAGTACATAGACACACACACACACCAACCAATCAATATAGCTACTGAGGCAAACATTCTTAATGGTAACCACTCTTGGAGCTGTCAGTTCACACTTATTCCACATTCTTTCTTGCCCTAATGTGTTTGGGTGACACTTTGCCCAGTACCAAGGATGAAAAATGATGGGTCTACACCACCCACCAAAATCTCATTTCCCTTTACTAGTAATTGGCTAAGAGTAGTCACGTGACCCAGTTTGGACAATGAGACATAGAGGAAGTTTGTTGATAGCTTCAGGTTAAGATTTCTCCCTAATAACGTGAATGGTAAATACAGAAAGCACTTTGGTTACTCATACCACACCTACTTGCTTTTCTGCTTGGAATGCTGCTTATGAGGATGAGATATGTAAAGCTGTGGCAGCCATCTGGAGATCAAGATGAGAGATGTCACTGACAAACTGAAGAGGCATGATGGAAAAGATGGGAAGATCTCAGCTCAGGTGTTTCAGTTCAGTTCAGTCACTTCCAAGGAGCAAGCGTCTTTCAATTTCATGGCTGCAATCACCATCTGCAGTGATTTTGGAGCCTCCAAAATAAAGTCTCTCACTGTTTCCATTGTTTCCCCATCTATTTGCCATGAGGTGATGGGACCAGATCCCATGATCTTAGTTTTCTGAATGCTGAGTTTTAGCCAACTTTTTCACTCTTATCTTTCACTTTCATCAAGAGGCTCTTTAGTTCTTCTTCACTTTCTGCCATAAGGGTGATGTCATCTGCATATCTGAGATTATTGATATTTTTCCCAGAAATCTTGATTCCAACTTGTGCTTCCTCCAGCCCAGCAGTTCTCACAATGTACTCTGCATATAAGTTAAATAAGCAGGGTGACAATATACAGCCTTGATGTACTCCTTTCCCAATTTGGAATCAGTCTGTTGTTCCATGTCCAGTTCTAACTGTTGCTTCTTGACCTGAATACAGATTTCTCAGGAGGCAGGTCAGGGGATCTGGTATTCCCATCTCTTGAAGAATTGTCCACAGTTTGTTGTGATCCACAGTCAAAAACTTTGTCATAGTCAATAAAGCAGAAATAGATATTTTTTCTGGAACTCTCTTGCTTTTTCCATGATCCAACAGATGCTGGCAATTTGATCTCTTGTTCCTCTGCTTTTTCTAAATCCAGCTTAAACATCTGGAAGTTCATGGTTCACATACTGTTGAAGCCTGGCTTGGAGGATTTTCAGCATTACTTTGCTAGCATATAAGATGAGTGCAATTGTGCAGTAGTTTGAGCAATCTTTGGCATTGCCTTTCTTTAGGACTGGAATGAAAACAGACCTTTTCCAGTCCTGTGGCCACTGCTGAGTTTTCCAAATTTGCTGGCATATTGAGTGCAGCACTTTCTTTTAGGTTTGAGTGCAGCATCATATTTTAGGATTTGAAATAGCTCAACTTGAATTACATCACCTCCAGTAGCTTTGTTCATAGTGATGCTTCCTAAGGCCCACTTGACTTGGCATTCCAGGATGTCTGGCTCTAGGTGTGTGATCACACCATCATGATTATCTGGGTCATGAAGATCTTTTTTATATAGTTCTGTGTATTCTTGCCACCTCTTCTGCTTCTGTTAGGTCCATACCAGGTCTTTCCTTTATTGTGCCCATCTTTGCATGAAAATTTCTCTTGGTATCTCTAATTTTCTTGAAGAGATTCTAGTCTTTCCCATTTTATTGTTTTCCTCTATTTCTTTGCACTTATCATCGAGGAAGGCTTTCTTATCTCTCCTTGCTATTCTTTGGAACTCTGCATTCAAATGGGTATATCTTTCCTTTTCTGCTTTGCCTTTTGCTTCTCTTCTTTACATAGCTATTTGTAAGGCTTTCTCAGACAACCATTTTACCTTTTTGCTTTTCTTTTTCTTGGGGATGGTCTTGATCACTGCCTCCTGTACAATGTTACAAAGTTGGAAGTGCCAACTTCCAATTTTTGAATTAGGTAGGATAGTCAAATGTCTTTCTTGTTTAATACTTTGTTGACGGGGCATTGTATTCCTTGCAACCAAATATATCACGTTTTAATAGTTTATATACAGAAAATATATATAAACATGTAAGAAAATATATATAAACATGTATTTAACTACATAAATACATACATGGATCCCATTACTTCCTGTTTTCTGAAGAGTCTTGGTCTTTCTTATGCCATACCTCTCATATAATAAACTCTTCCTCTCAACTGGATACTTCTCATCAACTTTAAGTTCTCTTCATCATCCCAATCTCCTTTAGCTGCATCTCCCACTACAAATTCTGTCCACTTCAAAGCCAACATGCCCATTTTCTCAACTCCTACCCCTCAACACACTGCAATCTACGTTCATCACTTAACCAAAACAGTACTTGCTAAGTAACTTCTGAACTATGACCTTAATGTTACCAAATCTAATTTAACTTCTCAGTCCTTGTTGTTGGACTCAGTCATCTCTGACTCTTTGTGACCCCATAGACTGTATATAGCCTGCCAGGCTTCTCTGTCCATGGGATTCTCCAAGCAAGCATACTAGAGTGGGATGTCACGCCCTACTCCAGGGGATCTTCCAACCCAGGGATCAAACTCACATCTCTTGCATCAGCAGGTGGATACTTTTACCACTGCACCACCTGGGAAGCCCAAGAAAGGAGCATTCCTGGGTGGACACGAACTTGGTTTTAAGTCTTCTTTCTATATTTGGTTTTTTGATTTTGTCTTTGTTTAGTGGGTTTCTTTTTTTACATCTCTGTTCTTTCTCAGCTTCCTTTGCCATTTTATAAGCTCACCCTCCCCTACTAGCTCTCTAAACACTGGTATTCCTCAAGGCATATTCCTAGACCCCTTACTCCTTGCACTTTATATACTCTTTTATTAATATCTTTGGCATCAATTACTATTTATGTGCAGATAATCCATAACATCTAATACCTATAAATTCAATGGTTATATTTATGTATCTCAAAGGCAGCTTAAGCTGAACATCTGTGCTTGTGCTTTTCCTGATCAAACCTGAACCTTTTCCTGTATTCTCTGTCTCAATGATTGGTTCCAAAATTGATCCAGCTACATAATCCTGAAATCTAAGGCTATTCCTTGATATCTATATCTGTCACTACCTGTAAACATTTTTACCTCTTAAATATTTCTAAAATTTAGTATTTCTAAAATCTTTTTGTCTCTATCACTACCATTCTAACTAAACTATTATCTACTCTCAGATGAACTGTGTAATAAATTCCCAATTGACCTCCCTCCAGTCACTCCAGAATCTCCTCAATTTGTCTCCACACTGTAGCTAGTGCGACCTTCCTTTAAAATCAATTCTGATCACATCATTACCTTGCTTAAAGCTCTTTAGTGACTTTCCATTGCTCTTAGGATGAAGAATAAAAGCCTTAACTTGATCTGCAAGGCCCTCAGTGGTATGGTTCTTATCTTCTACAGCCTTGATTCCCATCATGCTTACCACCACACTTTCACATTTCTTAAGACTCCCATATCCCAAGCTCACTCCACTACAAAACTTTTATGCATATCCCTCTACCCAAAATGTTCTGTGTGTAGGTAACTCCTACTCATCCTTCAAATTTCAGCTTAATACTCATTTCCCTGACTTTCCTCTCCAAACTAAAGTTTTCTTGTAATTGTTTACAATTTAGAACCCTCATGACAATCACACTAATACAATGAAGCAGACAGGTAAGACTATTAGTTGTCTTGCTAATGCCATCTCACCTCATTATTCGTGTCTATATAACCCCCATTTTGTTCAGATACTAAGCACTTGTGTTTCAGGAACCATTCCCTAGCCCCAGTGTGTAAATGTTTTTTAGTGCAGATCAATCATGTCAATGTAGTCTCCCTACCAGTGACTGAATTAGGAGTGGACATGTGAAGCAACCCTCACTAATGAGAAGTCAAAGAACATGAAGATATGGAGTGAGATTACTAGCAAAGAATAAGATAGGACTCCTCTCTTCCTGTCTTTGGATAATCTCATAAGAGAATATAATGCTTATGAATGTTTCAGCCATTTTGTGACCATGAGAAGAAAATATCAATAACACTTTTGGCTGTGTGTTACATGGTAGGTTGAATTACTGATATCAATTCTTCATTTGTCTATAATAGACATCCACACCCTTACTGTGTTCTCATGGTGAGAGGAGTAATATTCCCTACTCATTAATTTTGGGCTTGTTCACATGATTTGTTTTGGTCGATGGAATGTTAGCCGACATGATGAAAGCAAAGGTTCCCCACATGCTTTCATGGTTTGGTTGACTCTTGTTCTCTCCAGTGATCCACTATGGGAAAAGCACCCCCAGCCCACAATTAGCTGCTTTTCCTTTAAGCCTGGTACCAGCATCAATACATAAAATGTAGGCCTAAGCTTCATAGACACCCTAAAACAGAGTAACTTCTGCTAGTTCATGGACCCACTCTCTAAAGCACAGTTGCCCCATGTGACCTTCAGAATTGTGATCATAAGAATAAGTGCTTATTGTTGTAGGTCATTGAGTTTGGGGTGATATATTATGGAGCATTACTGTGGCAATAGCTCGTTGATGCATCAGCAAAAGCATCCTAACTGTTGCAGACATTAAATAATCATATAATTAAATATAATTCTTCCTCACTAGATTACAAGGTCCAGAGGGCAGCAATTTTGTTATTTTTGCTCACTATTGTCTCCCAGCACCTAGCACCATAGATTGCATGATAAATATTTATTGAATGAATATATTAATGAGAAAGAAAGGCTAATATAACATATTCCAAAAATGTTAAAATCAGACAAGATAATAACTAATGTTTATATCTTTATTCTTTTTTGTATTATTATAATACTTTACTGCAATAATACTTTTGTATGATAATAATGAATTGCTTTTATAATCAGAAATAGAAGCCAAAAGAAGCTATTTCCACTAAGAAGAAAATATATTATTACTTGAAAAGAAATACTAACATGGGTCAAAAAAGTAGTTATTTGCATGAGTTAGATCTACACATGGTTCCAAATTCAGGAGGCAGTAAATTTACACAAGGGAGATGAATATTTAGGTATCAGGAGAGTAAATAAGGTCTTGGTCAGCACCACAATTTAAGAACCTGGCAAAATACACTGTGCTTTGCTTTGCTTTACTTCCTAGAATCAGAAAGAAATGTCTGAGGTAAGCCAATAAAAGGTACAGAAATTTAGGGAGACTGGACAAAATGTAAATGTTGACAAGCCAGTTGTTATTGATGGAATCTCTCCCTCATGCTCATTTTATAAATTTATAGCAAAAGATTTCTAAGGACATCGCTCCAGTCATATTGCCTCACTTTTCCTCTCCTTCCATTTCCAGTCTCCCTGCTCTCTGCCCTCATCTCAAGGTCTAAGGTAGGTCTAAGGTTGCTCTCTTCTCAGGTTTCATCTGATTCCTTTGATGACTGGATCACATGTTTCAAGGATGTAACCATCAAAAGCAAGGAGCTACAGTGCAGACAGCCCCTTGGATCATTCTCAAAAATATGGCATTGGATGAAACTTTAAAACTAAGAAAAAATTCAATGTATTATAGAAGATAATTTATATAAATTTAAAATGCACACATTCACTTGTATCTACTAGGCAAGTTACATATATGAAAGTGAAAGTCGCTCAATCATGTCAGACTCTTTCTGACCCCAGAATACTAGAGTGGGTAGCCTTTCCCTTCTCCAGGGGATCTTCCCAACCCAGGGATTGAACCCAGTTCTCCTGCATTTCAGGCAGATCTTTACCAACTGAGCTATCAGAGAAGCCCACTTAGTGGGAGAGAAGATTGAGTGTAGGCATAGAGAATAAGTGGCAGAAGAAAGGAAGGAAGAACAAAATGAGAGGGGACATTTGTAAGAAGAGTAAACAGATTTCACTCCAAATAGTTTAAAGGAAGAGCTGCTAGTGAATGGACTACCTACAGCAGTGTGGGGATAGTGAAAGCTTAAAAGAAAAAAAAAAAGAGGATAGAGAAGGTGTGCTGGTTTTCTATTGTTGCTATAACAAATTGCCATAAATTTAGTGGCTTAAAATGACATCAATCTATCATCTTACATGTCTGTAGTTTCCTGGCATAGATCTGGCTAAAATCAATGTGTCCATCAATGTGGCAGCCAGGCAGCATTCCAGAGGGAGGCATCAAGGGAGAACTTGTTTCCTTGACCTTTCCAACTTCTAGAGGTTGTCCACATTTCCTGGCTCATGGCCCCCCTTCTCCATCTTCAAAACTAGCAACATCTGATCTCTTAGAGCCTACTTCCATTGTCACATCTCTTTCTGCCTACAGCTGCTTTTAAGGACCAGAGTCATTAGATTGGGTTCACCCAAATAAAGTACGATGATCTCCCATCTCAAGGTTCACAACATTCATCACATCTGTAAAATTCTGCTTACCACATAAGATAACATACTTATGGGTTCCAAGGATTAGGGTGTGGATATATTCAGGGCACCATTATTCTGTCTACCTCAGAAAGTAATAGCAGGAAGCCATTAGCATTCAGTTCAGTTCAGTTCAGTCGCTCAGTCGTGTCCGACTCTGCAACCCCATGGACTGCAGCACACCAGGCTTCCCTGTCCATCACCAGCTCCGGAAGCTTACTCAAACTCATGTCCATTGAGTTGGTGATGACATCCAACCATTTTATCCTCTGTCATCCCCTTCTCCTCTTGCCGTTAGCATCTCTAGGGCTAAAGGGGCAAGGGTAGGACATCATATTAAGGTAACCCTAGGGGAGTTGGTGGAGAAGGCAATGGCACCCACTCCAGTACTCTTGCCTGGAAAATCCCATGGATGGAGGAGCCTGGTAGGCTGCAGTCCGTGGGGTTGTGAAGAGTCGGACAAGATTAAGCGACTTCACTTTGACTTTTCACTTTCATGCATTGGAGAAGGAAATGGCAACCCACTCTAGTATTCTTGCCTAGAGAATCCCAGGGACGGGGGAGCCTGGTGGGCTGCCGTCTATGGGGTCGCACAGAGTCGGACACGACTGAAGTGACTTAGCAGCAGCAGCAGGGGAGTTGGAGAGATGCGGGTTTGATTCCTGGGTTGGGAAGATCTCCTGGAGAAGGAAATGGCAACTCACTCTGGTATACTTGCCTGGAAAATTCCATGGACAGAGGAGCCTGTTGGGCTACAGTCCACGGGGCTACGAAGAGTCAGACATGACTGAGTGACTAAGAATGCATATAGCAGGGCTGGAACCAAGGAACTGCCTGAAAGATGATGCACTGAGGAAGGAGGCAACCATTGCCAGACACTGCACAAATACCCCAGCTCCTCCACCTCACCCCTATCCTCCTGCCAGTGCCTCTCATTGGCCAAAGCTCAACAGAAACAAAGCAGCCAGGGAGCTCGGGTAGTGGAGTCTACAGTGGTTGGCTTCACCCAGCAGACAGAGATGGATAGATATCTGATACTAGTGAGGGTGAGGCCTGGGAGAAGAGTTTGGGGAGTAAACAGGGAATAACCAAAATGTATGCCCTGAACTGGGAAGTGTGATCAATTCAGTTCTCTGCACCTGAGGTCAAAAAAAGACAAATGCTCTTCTAGCAATATCAGGTGATACTTCAAAGCAGAACCAAAAGTGTGGGAGGGAATGTTTGTTGTTTTTGTTTCTTAAAATGAGCAAAGAAAGATTTGGACTAAGAAAAATCAGTCTGCAGGCTGCAACACATTCACTCAGTGTCTCCTCTCACTCTTTACCTTGCCGTGCAGTGGAGCCAGGTAGAAGTCAGCAGAGCAGAAGAAGGTGGAGAGATGAGGAGATGTACAAGAAAGAGATAAAAACATGGTAAGAATGTAGTAGGCAAGTTAACTTTTTTTGGCAGGGTTGGGGGAGACTGGGCTTCCCTGGTGGCTCAGATGGTAAAGAGTCCATCCACAATGCAGGAGACCCAGTTTCAATTTCTGGGACCTTTGAAACAACTCTTTTCCAGCGTGGTACAAGTAGCAAAAATTCTCCTTCACAATGTCGATGTGTGCATTTAACTTGGAGTCTGGTCCATATTAATTTATAAAGTGCTAAAAGTCCATGTAGCTGGAACAAGATCTCTTACTCCATGAACTCATAATTTAACTATGAGCTGGATTCTGTTATGAATCTCTCTCAGAGGTATTGCTCCTAAGACCATTACTCTCCGACCTCTGATTTTGTTATTTTTAGAGGACACTTGGCCCCCCTTTGATATCCACTTCATTTTATATCCTGGCTATAAATTCTTCTTTAGGTGCAGTTTCTGTCTGGTTTTGAAGCTCTGAAAAATCTCATCATGGCTAGCTACAAAGCAAAATTTGAAAGATACTGCCCCCCCCCCGAAAAAAGCAAAAGTTCTTCCTGTTGCATATACATCACAGGTCTAAGGCCATTCTCAAAGCCACTTTAGCTTCACCCAAAAGGCTTCCTTTGTGGATCAGCTGGTAAAGAATCCACCTGCAATGTGGGTGACCTCAGTTCAATCCCTGGGTTGAGAAAATCTCCTGGAGAAGGGAAAGGCTACCCACTCCGGTGTTCTGGCCTAGAGAATTCCATGGACTACAGTCCAAGGAGTCGCAAAGACTCAGACGCATGAGTGACTTTCACTTTCACAGGCTCTGAGGGTTTGGAACCATTCCCACATGCAGAACAGTGACTCTCAGGAGGAATCCAGCCTACAACAGTGGTTCTGAGACTTTTATACAGCCAAACCATCTCAGTTCAGTTCAGTCGCTCAGTCATGTCCGACTCTTTGCGACCCCATGAATCGCAGCACGCCAGGCCTCCCTGTCCATCACCAACTCCCGGAGTTCACTCAGACTCACGTCCTCGAGTCGGTGATGCCATCCAGCCATCTCATCCTCCGTCAAGACCAGGTTAAGGCTGGGATGGGGCAGGAGATGGGGAGCAAGAGGGTGAGATGGGGAGGAAGAAACAGGGCATCCACTCTGCATGCTGGAATCTGAAAGGAAACAGAACAAAGAGCCAGAAGATCTTAGTTACAGCTCAGTCTTAGACAAACTTGAGCAAGTCTTATAATTAGTTAAGTGGATTATTGGTTTATACCAGTGTCTACCATTCAGCCCATAGAGTAGATTGCATTTATTCTGATTGAACACTTACAATGCACCAGACACCATAAAAAGCCTATTTAATCCTTCTCAATAAACATGAAGACATGTCTGTTGTTCTCTCCACTTTAAAGATGAGGAAGACTTTGAGAATTTAAATGATTGAGGTCCAGATTAACACAGCTAAGTGATGGAGGCAGACTCTCCAAACCCTGGAGCCTAAGGGTTTAACTACTGTACCACAGATTCAATCTAATTGACCCTGGAAAGATTCCTCCTGCGCTTTTAGTGGAAAAAAAATAACCAACAAAGAAAGAAAGACAAATCTGACTCCTAATTAGTTTGCTCACATAAACAACAGACTAACATTGCACAAGTAAATAATTTTTCAATTTTGGTCTAATATGAAAAAACTGAGTTCAACTGGCACACAAATGGCACTGGTAATAAGGGAATTGTTGCCAGAGAGTTATTTTTGTTTTCTAATGCCTTTATTGAAGTATAATCTAAATAACATAAAATTCACTTATTTTTAATGTGCAACTCAATAGTTTTTTAGTAAATTCACAGAGTTGCACAGCCACCACTATTTAATTCCAGAACATTTCATTAGCCCCATTATATGAATTAGAAGGCACATCCTCCAGTCCACCCCACTGCCCACCCCCAGCAGCCACTAATCTGCTTTCTGTCTGGACACTTCATCTAAATGGAATCATACAATACATGGTCTTTTACTTCTGGTTTCATTCATTTAGCATAATGTTTTTTCAAGTTCAGCATGAGGGAGCATTCCTTGTTATTGCCCCATGCTATTCTACTGTGTGGATAGGCTATATTTTGTCTATCCATTCACCAGCTGATGGACATTTGGGTTGTTTCCCTGATAGCCAATCAAGTTGAGCAGTTTTTTATATGTTCACTGGCTGCTTATATAACTTCTTTGGAGCGGTATCTATTCCTATCCATTGCTCATTTTAAAATCGGGTTATTATTTTTACTGTTGAGCCACAAGAGCACTTTATATATTCTAGATAAAATCCCTTCATTAAGATATAAGATTTGAAAATATTCTCCCAGACTACCACCTGTAATTTCATTTTCTTATTGGCATCTTTTGAAGCATAAATGGTTTTACTTTATGGAAGTCTGATCCAAGATCATAAAGATTTATTCTTATGTTTTCTTTTCAGAGTTTTGTAGCTTTAGCTCTTCTATTTAGGTCTAAATTGACTTTGAGTTGATATGTGTGTGTGGTGTGAGGTAAGGGTCTAAATGTGCTCTTTGGCATGTGGGGATCCAGTTGCCCTTCTACCATTTCTGTGATCTGAATGCCTGTCCTTATGGCGGTACCTGGAGAAGGCAATGGCAACCCACTCCAATGTTCTTGCCTGGAGAATCCCAGAGATGGCAGAGCCTGGTGGGCTGCCATCTATGGGGTCGCACAGAGTCAGACACGACTGAAGCGACTTAGTATGGCAGTACCACACTGTCTTGACTACTCTGTGTGCTCAGTCACTAAGTCATGTCCAACTCTTTGTGACCCCATGGACTATAGCCCGCCAGACTCCCCTGTCCATGGGTTTCTCCCAGCAAGAATACTGGAGTGGGTTGCCATTTCCTCCTCCAGGGCATACTCCTGACCCATGGCTCGAACCCATGTCTCCTGCAAGTCTTCTGCATTGGCAGGCAAATTCTTTACTGCTGAGTCACTGGAGAGGCCCCCTTGACTACTTTAGCTTTGCACAAAGTTTTGAAATCACCAAGTACAAGTTCTCTAACTTTGTTCTTCTTTCTCAAGATGTATTAGTGATTCTGAGTCCCTTGCATTTTGAAATAAATCTCAGAATCAACTTGTCAATTTCAGGAAAAAAAAAACAGCAAGCTGGAACTTTGATATGGATTTCAGTGAATTTATAAGTCAGTTTGGGGAGAATTGCCAATATTGAGACTCTTAATTGCCAATGTTGAGACTCTTAATAATATTGAGACTTCCAATCTATAAACATGCAATGCCTCTCCATTTTCTAAGATCCTCTTTCATTTCTGTAGGCAATGTTTTACAGTTTTCAGCATAGAATTCTTGCTGTTTTGTTACATTTATTTCTAAGTATTTTCCTCTTTTTATGTTACTGTGAATGAGATTGTTTTCTTAATTTTTGACTTGTTTATTGCTTACAAATATGATTTTTGTACATTGATAGTATATCTTATGACCTTGCTTAAGGGATTTATTAATTTTACCAGTAACTTTTGTGGATATCATAGCATTTTCTACATACTGAATTGTGCTATCTGCTAATTAGGATTGGTTTACTCCTGCCTTTTCAATCTGGATGCCTCTTACCTCTTTTCCTTGCCTTATTGCACTAAAACTTCAAGTACATGTCCAATAGGAAGGGGTAAGAGAAGAAAGACTTGCCTTGCTCCCAGTCTTTAGGGGAAAGCATTTAGTCTTGCACCATTAAGTATGATGTTAGCTGTAGGGTATTTGTACGGCTTCTTTATCTGGCTGAAGATGTTTCCTTCTATTTCCAACTTGTTGAGAATTTTTTTACTATGAGTGGATTTTGGATTTTATCAAATTGCTTCCTCTGCATCTATTGAGATAATCTTGAGGTTAGAAATTTTTCTTTTTCCTTTTGAGTGAAAATAGAAGGTAGTTGTGTACCGCTTTCACTACAACATTTGTAAGAAGAATGTATACTATTAAATTTGCAAATATGGTTCTCTGCATGAGAAATGGAGGAAATTATAAAAAATCATTAATTTATTCATGTCAGTGTCCTTACTGAAAAGCTATTTGACAGAAAAGTGAAAATATCCACTCAGCAAATCTCTTAAAATACATATATAATCCAGGCATCCAAATTAGTTCCACAGATTAATTTTTGTCTTATCAAAAAGTTCTACAGGAGTGGGGTGGAGGAGGCTGCCTTGGCTGTTTAGTTAAGGAAGTACAAGTTTTCACATTCAAACTGATGGAACAAATTGACATTAAGATTCCAGTTATTTTATATAGAAACCACTGAGTTCAGTGTAGTACAGCAAACTTTAAAAATTATAGAACTATTAGTTAGAAGAAAAATTGCAACTGTAGAAGAGAGTCATACATATTTATGCATTATACTTTAAATTTCTGCAGCTTTCTTTGGAAGGCAAGCCTCACAATGTATCTGAATTATTAAGCATCTGTCCTATGAGTGACACAATTTCAAGAGGAACTGTTTAGGCAGAACTGGAGTGGGTAGCTTATCCCTTCTCCAGCAGATCTTCCCAACCCAGGAATCGAACTCGGGTCTCCTGCATTGCAGGTGGATTCTTAACCAGCTGAGCTACCAGGAAAGTAAACATGAACTATGCCTCCCTAAAAAGATATGCAGTTCCTGGAATTTGAAGATGTATATGATTTCCAAGATTAAACTGGGATTTCTGACCATGTGGCCATACTCTTGCTCCATATGCTTTTGAAAAATGCATTATGTTTCATAAAAGTATAATAGCAAAGATGAGAACTACCAGTCATGTAATCATTCAACAAAAATTTACTGATCATCTACTATGAACCAAGCACTATGATAACCACCAAGAATACAATAGTAGGCAAAACAGAAACAACCCTTAAGAAACTTGATATTAATAAGGGAGATGGATACTTAATAATTACACAAATAATTATAATTACAATAATATATGGTAAATGCTATAAAGAAAACATTCAGGGTACTATCAGAGAGAATAATTAGGGGGACACAACCTAGTTTGGAGGTGTGAGGGAAGAATCCCTGAAGAACTGGTAGTTAAGATGAAATCTACAGTTTAGGGGTTTGTCTGGAATATTTTTCTTTCCTTCCATCTGACTTAACATTTCCATTCCCCTCTTTGCTCCTGGCTAAGAAGTGTAAAGGTCATGAGACAGAAAATGTGGTTCTTTCAAAGAATTGAGAGAAGGCCAGTATGCCTAAAACTATTAAGCCTGAGTTTTGAGGAACTCCAAAAGGTAAAGAAAGAAAAAGAAGAGCCAGGAAAAGTTACCAAGAAGTGACCAAGAGAATCTGGTGTCATAGAAACCAAGGGAGTGGAGTATTTCAAGAATGGAGAATGATAGGCTGTATGCAATGCTATTGAGAGGTAAATTAAAATAGGACTAAAAAGTAGTCATTGTGCTTAACAATATGGAGGATATGGTGACCTTATCAAAAGAAGTTTTGGTAGATGGCAGTCAGGCAGAAGACTAGAGGGTAGTGGGCAGAAAAGTAAATTAGTCACTATAAGGTAGGTATTGCTGTTGTAAAAATAAACTCCAAAATTGCACTGGTTTAAGATACAGTTTTTTTCCTCACTTATATAATGTGTACTATGCAGATCAGCAGGGATTTCTGCCACAGTCACTCAGTTATCTAGGGTAACATCTGAAAGTTGGACCATCTATAGAGTATGCACCTGCCTCAGTCGTTGTGGCACGGAAAGAAAACATGAAATTCATTTATTCATTTATACAGTTTTGGGGCCATTGGCCAGACTACTCACATGGTCCCATACTGCAAAGGAACCAGAAAATGAAGCTTTCCATGGGACAAGGAGGAGAACCTGTTCAAAGAGTAAATGTGGAGATCAAGTGATTTTCAATGATGATGTTGCCCAGGGTGACTGTGGAATTTGGGGGCTGGAGGATGGTGGGTGAGACAGTCATTGAATACGAAGAGGTCAAAGAACTGAACAGCCATCTCTATGGGCTTCCCTAGCGGCCCAGATGGTAAAGAATCTGCCTGCAGTGTCATAGACCCAGGTTCAATCCCTGGGTCAGGAAGATCCCTTGGAGAAGGACATGGCCACCCACTCCAGTATTCTTGCCTGGAGAATCCCATGACAGAGGAGGCTGGTGGGCTACACTCCATGGGATCACAGAGTTGGACATGACTGAGTGACTAACATTTTCACTTTCCATGAGACTTTTAACCTAACCCCAGAATAATGGGGATGAAAATTGTGACATGGGAGCTAAAATCTTCAATAAATGAGGAGAGTACAATGGAGGTTAATTGATGATCCCAACGAAAAAAGGGAGAGGATGATACACCCTCAAAAGAGATGGGAAGGGAACAATGGTCTAGAAGAGACAAATGAAGCTAAAAGTATTTTAATTAAGCCTTCCTAAAGAAGTGTATATCCTATTCAATCTGTAAATGTCATGTTTCACATCAACTTTATCAAAAATAGATCAATGACCAGACCTGATCTAGAAATGTGAGAGTTTGTAGGAATAAAGTTGATTAAACTACTTTTGCTATGCTTTGGTATTCATCTCAAAATCTACATTTTTATATAGCTAAGAATCTATACTTCACTGTTGTTTAATTTATTTAATTCTAAAAATGTGTGCAGCTGTACCCATTTAAACTGTGACCACAGGGCACTGCACTGCTTGTGTGAACTCACTGTTCTTATTCATTGCTGCTCTCACTCAAGAAAGATATCAGAATAGGACTTCTCTGGCAGTCCAGTAGTTAAGACGGAGGAGCCTGGTGGGCTGCAGTCCATGGAGTCGCTAAGAGTCAGACACGACTGAGCGACTTCACTCTCACTTTTCACTTTCCTGCATTGGAGAAGGGAATGGCAACCCACTCCAGTGTTCTTGCCTGGAGAATCCCAGGGACGGGGGAGCCTCCTGGGCTGCCATCTGTGGGGTCGCAAGGAGTCGGACACGACTGAAGCGACTTAGTAGCAACAGCAGCTCCCAATGCCGTAAGCTCCCAATGACCTCTTTGTATTCACCTCTTCCCTTCCTGGTCAAGGAAGACCTTATATCCTGCATGTTATGTCCAAAAATAAACAAATGAAAAAAAAAACCAGAGCAGAGACATTCAAACATCAAGGAATGTGTGTGTGTTGTGTGTGTGTGTGTGTGTACGATATCAGATTGCAAGGAACGCCCTTAATCTTTTTAGAATCTGTAAGTACTTCTCAAAACATTTACTCTTGAAGTATGTGCTAGCAATGCATTACTTGCTTCTAAACTTACAATTAAATTAAATATGTGGCCCTGATTTGTGAAGACTCTTAGCGCTATTTATCTAGAACCCTCAGACAATTCTTGTGAAACTCCTTTTATTGTTTTTGTTGCCACGTATGAAGATGGAGTTAGATGAGGTGTAAAAATACTACATAGGTAAGCTTTGTGGCTCAGCAGTAAAGAATCTGTCTTTCAACGCAGGAGACACAGGTGACCTGAGTTCGATCCCTGGGTCAGGAAGGTCTCCTGGAGGAGGAAACGGCAACCCACTCCAGTATTCTTGCTGGAAAATCCGAAGGACAGAAGAGCCTGGTGGGCTACCGTCCATGGGGTTGCAAAGAGTTGGACATGACTGAGAGAGCATCTGCAAGCTTTTATAAGGGTCTCTCTGTTCTCTAGAGCTGGCCTATGTATGCCTATAGTCCATTAACTATAATTATTATTTTCTTTACCTACAATAAGACAGAGGCTTAGTTTCAAAATTTGTCTTTAGACATGGTTTCTTTCAAGAAACACAGAAGTTTGATCTGACTTTGGTCTGGCTTTGAATTGTCATTTGACTGTCATTTATTTTCATGAAAATAAATGATGAATTTGCTTTAAAAAGAGGAAGTCCTAGGGTAGTAATAGCTTCCTGCTGTTGCTATTCTCTTGGTACCTCCCCACTCCCTGTTAGATGCCTCAGCCTCATTCCCACCCCAATAAGTTCTCCATTAATCTCTCTTCTAGTTAAATCCCTTTAAAAATGCCACTTATTCTCTGCTGGGCCCTTGAC
Organism: Aepyceros melampus; assembly: GCA_006408695.1. Classification (NCBI taxonomy): domain Eukaryota; kingdom Metazoa; phylum Chordata; class Mammalia; order Artiodactyla; family Bovidae; genus Aepyceros; species Aepyceros melampus. The sequence goes on along the minus strand of SJXQ01005224.1, from coordinate 92,331 downwards.
TCTGACCTTACTAAAGAATTTAAACTGTGTTGAGTGTTCTCCAGTTTCTACTGACCCAGACAGTGTGGAGCTTGCAAACCAGTGACGACAGATCAAAGTGTGCTCCACAAAACACTGGTTTTGGCTGCACCTCCGTCAGGTCTGTGGTGCTGTTGTTGTTGTTCAGTCACTCAATTGTGTCCAAACCTTTGCAACCCCATGGACTGCAGCATGCCAGGCTTCCTTGTCCTTCACTATCTCCTGGAGTTTGCTCTAACTGATGTCCATTGAGTCGATGATGCCATCCAACCATCTCATCCTCTGTCACTCCTTCTCCTCCTGCCCTCCATCTTTCCCAGAATCAGCATCTTTTCCAATGAGTCTGTTCTTCCCATCTGGTGGCTAAAGTGTTGGAGCTTCAGCTTCAGCATCAATCCTTCCAATGAATATTCAGGGTTGATTTCCTTGTGGTGCTGAGTTTCACTTAAACCTCATAAAGAACTAAGTATATGTGCAACTTCCCTAGTGGTCCAGTGATTAAGAATCAGCCTTGCAATGAGGAATCTCGGGTTTGATCCCTGCTTGGGGAAGTAAGATGTCACATGCCATGGTGCAACTAAGCATGAGTGCTACAACTAAGATCTGACTCAGCTAAAGAAATAAATACTTAAAAGAACTAAGCATGTGTGTCCACAAACTGGTCTTCCTTACGTAGTTGCAAAGTCACTGAACACCAGTGATGTCTGCTCTTTACTGTATACACAGTGGACAAAGGAAGCAGATGCAAGGGGGTGTTTTAGGGGGATATATTGGGGAGTATGAATGGCTCAGAGGTTAAAGCGTCTGCCTCTACTGTGGGAGACCTGGGTTTGATCCCTGGGTCGGGAAGATCCCCTGGAGAAGGAAATGGCAACCCACTCCAGGATTCTTGCCTGGAGAATCCCATGAACGGAGGAGCCTGGTGGGCTACAGTTCATGGGGTTGCAAAGAGTCGGACACGACTGAGCAACTTAACTTAACTTATGAAGAGCTCAGTCCTATGATCTGGCCAAATCTCTCTCCAAATATTTGATAACCACCAACCAGAGCAAGTGGCCCACTGGCTACTGGGGAAATTCACAATTTCTACTCACCAAACATCCCTCCTCAGCCTGCTGTCTCCTAGTAGTTCTGCTGGGGATGTATCTTTTGCGATTAACACAGCAAACCATGACTTATAAGATTTAAGTGTCAGAGAGTTCAATTCCACAGAACCTTCGACCCAGTCCTTTGTGAGACATTGCAAGCTCATTGGGAAGCTGTTAAAAGTTACACAGGAAAAATAGGCAGCATGGTCAGACATAAGTGGAAAACATTGTGTTAAAGAGAATGAACCATTTTCTACAGAAATGCTCAGAAGATTTGATATGCTGTGTGCATTGGTAATCTGGTGTATAGGGTTTCCTATCCTGCAACCTAGATAGTATATTCAAAAGCAGAGACATTACTTTGCCAACTAAGGTCCGTCTAGTCAAGGCTATGGTTTTTCCTGTGGTCATGTATGGATGTGAGAGTTGGACTGTGAAGAAGGCTGAGCGCAGAAGAATTGATGCTTTTGAACTGTGGTGTTGGAGAAGACTCTTGATGGTCCCTTGGACTGCAAGGAGATCCAACCAGTCCATTCTGAAGATCAACCCTGGGATTTCTTTGGAAGGAATGATACTAAAGCTGAAACTCCAGTACTTTGGCCACCTCATGCAAAGAGTTGACTCATTGGAAAAGACCCTGATGCTGGGAGGGATTGGGGGCAGGAGGAGAAGGGGATGACCGAGGATGAGATGGCTGGATGGCATCACAGACTCAATGGACGTGAGTCTGAGTGAACTCCGGGAGTTGGTGATGGACAGGGAGGCCTGACGTGCTGCGATTCATGGGGTCGCAAAGAGTCGGACACAACTGAGCGACTGAACTGAACTGATCTTGCATATAACAAGGAACCTTTTTGTCAAAAGCACACCCATGACACATCAGACAACACTCTCTTATGGTTGTGGAAACATGGTGGGTAATGGGGCAGCAGGGGTGGGGTGCTCTAGAAAAGAGCAGTACAGTAAGCAGGTATTCAAAGGAAGAGATTCCGTCTCCATCAAACTCGCAGCTCTTGCTGAACTATTGATAGAAACAGGAGTCACTGTGAAGCTGACTGAATTTGCAGCTTATTGAATTTACTCTGAACACTTCATTTGAAATTTGGCAACATCCTTGATTGTCAGAGGTTTTTTAATCTGGTACAAAAGGTTATGGAGTAGTGCTGCTGCCCAAATCTGGCAGCCCATGGAAGGTTTTTTAATTAACTTTAAAAGGTCTGTGTGAGTCCTTCACATGGCAGGATATATAAAACACCCACACCCATCACTGGAGTGAGAGAAGCAACTGGAGCTACTCCAAAGACATTTCACTAACATTTTAGGGAAGAGTGAATTTCTTGTTTTGAAATTCAAGTTTGCAAGAGATTAGATTCAAAAATAAAATAAAATAAAGCCTTACCCACAACATGAGTTACAGGGTCAGTGGGGCCTTTATTCCAGCTGGGTTGCCCTTTCAGTATCAAATCCACACTGAGCCCTTTGTTCTTAAAAGGAAATGTTCTCCATGTATGGATGACACAGGCAAGAGAAGATCGTCATGGGAGAGATTATAAGTGATGACATTGGAACACAGTGACCTTAATATTTAACTAAATCCACTCAGTGAAGAGAAAACAGCACGAAGTCATGCTGAGCGAAGACCAGGGACTTTCTGGCAATGCAAAATAGATGCAGCGGGTGATACCAGGCTGGAAAACTTGCACGATGACCCCAGATGGGTCCTGCTTTCTCCCCTTTGCCACAGGTAGGCAGGCTCCAGTAGTCATATGGAAGATATTCTTCCTACCTTATCCCTCCACCCTCAGAAGGCCAGTGTTGACATTCACCAAAGTGCATCATTGAGGGTGGAAGTAGAACGCTATGAAGTACAAAAAACTTCATTCTGGAAAGCCATCTAATTCAAAATTTCCAACCACTAGGCTGTGGGCTTCATGTGGGGAGAGGGAGGAGTTGAGTGAAAAGTAGGAATTCATCTGTGAACTGGTTAAATCAACTATACACTTCACACATAACATGGGCTATCGAATTTGTTTATTGGTTCTAATGGGAGTTTTTGGGTGGAGTCCTTAGATTTTCTATATATAATCATGTCTTCTGCAAGTAGTGCTTCTTCCTTTACAATTTAGATGCCTTTTATTTCTTTTACTGGCCCAACTGCTCTCACTAGGTCTTCTGATACTCTATTGAATAAAAGTGGCAAGTATGGGCATCCTTATCTTGTTTCTGAACTTATGGGAGCTTTCAGCATTGAGTCACTGAGTATAGTGTTAGCTCTTGGCATGATACATACAGCCTTGATTATGTTGCGGTGCATGTGTGCCTGAGTGTGTGCATGCTAGGTTGCTTCAGTCATGTCCAACTCTATGCGACCCTATGGACTGTAGCTCACCAGGCTGCTCTCTCCATGGGATTCTCCAGGTAAAGAATATTGGAGTGGGTTGCCATGCCCTCCTCCAGGAGTTCTTCCCCATCCAAGGATCGAACCTTCATCTCTTAAGTCTCCTGCATTGGCAGGCGGGAGACTGCCAGCAGCACCAGCACCACCTGGGAAATCCTACGTTGTGGTACATTCTGTCTATATCCACTTTGTTGAGAGTTTTTATCATAAATCAATGTTGAATGCTGTCAAATATTTTTTTCTGCATCTATTGAAATAACCATATGATTTTTATCCTTTATTTTATTTATGTGGTATCATTGATTTGCAGATGTCAAACCATTCTTGCATTCCTTGGAATAAATCCCCCTTGATCAGACTGTATGATCTTTTTCATGTATTGTTGAATTTGGATGGCTAATATTTTGTAAGGATTTTTGCATCTACATTCATTGGGGATTTTGGCCTGTAAGTTTCTTTTCTGTGTCGTGTCCTTGTTCAGTTTTAGTATCATGGTTATGATGACCTTATAAACTGAATTTTAGAATGTTCCCTCTTCTTCAGTTTTTTGGAAGAATTTGATGATAGGTATTAAATCTTTGAATGTTTGGTAGAATTCACCAGTCAAGCCACCTGGTCCTGAACTTTTTGGGGGAGTGGAGCTTTTGATTACTGACTCAATCTCCTTACTAGCAATTGGTCTGTTCAGCTTTTCTGATTTCTTCATGATTAGTCTTGGAAGATTGTACGTTTTGAGGAATTTATCCATTACTTTAGGTTGTCTAATTTGTTTGGCATATAATTGTTCAGAGTAGTCTCCTATGATCCTTTGTATTTCCTTGGTGTCAGTTATAATTTGTCCTCCTTCATTTCTGATTTTTTATCTGAGCCTCCTCTCTTTTTTTCTTGGTGAGTCTACCGAAAAGTATGTTAATTTTGTTTATCTTTTTAAAGAACCATTTTTTAGTTTTATTGATCTTTCTATTGTCTTTTTTATCTCTATTTCATTTGTTTCCACTCTGATCATTATTATTTCCTTCCCTCCACTAACACTGGGCTTTATTTGTTCTTCTTTTTCTAATTCCTTTAGATGGAAAGTTAGTTTGTTTATTCCACATGGGCTTTCTTCAATATTCCTCAAAAGGGAAGTTCTCTACGTCCAATGGTAGGGTACATCATTCAGTGTTGAGTTCTCATTGCTTATTGTATTGAACCAACATCCAGAATTCAGTAGTTATAAACCCCACTGTAATTAAATTTCATGGATTTCCTGCAAACCAGTTGACAGAATGCATCACAACCCAAGGGACTGTCTGGAAATGTATGGAAAGAATAACCCTGCCTGCTATGGTGAGAATCCCTTGGACTGCAAGGAGATGAAACCAGTCAGTCCTAAAGGAAGTCAACCCTGAATATTCATTGGAAAGATTGATGCTGAAGCTCCAATACTTTGGCTGCCTGATCCATTGGAAAAGATCCTGATGCTGGGAAAGGTGGAGGGCAGGAGGAAAGGGGGTAACCAAGCATCCTCTTGGTTGGATGGCATCATTAACTCAATGGAGATGATTTCTAGCAAACTCCAGGAAATAGTGAAGGACAGGGAAGCCTAGCATGCTCAGTCCATGGGGTTGCAAAGAGCTGGAAACGACTGAGCGACTGAACAACAACTATGGCAAAACCCAAGACTGCCTTCCAAATACTTCCCAGCACTGCTGAGAAAAGTTGCCCCTATGCTTAATACACCAAATAAACATCATCTCTGGCAAACTGCTTGTGAAAGAGTGTGCTGAGAACTGCTACTTCCAAGCAGTGGTGGTTTTTGTTTAACCTGAATCAAGACATTTAGTGCTGACACAGAAAACTCCAAAGCTGTGCATTAGCAGGCTCCTTTCATAATCACTTGAAGCTCTCCTGTAGTTATTATCAGCCCAGCTCTCCAGCCCCAACTGCTATTTGCCTTCATGTAAGGAACTGCCTGATTGATTACCTAGAGCGAAATTATCCACCCTGAGTTCCTTACTAATTTTCTTACATAACCAAAAGGGAGGGGTGGCCATTAAGACACCACATTACAATTTTTCCAAGGGGTTATTTGTGATATAGAAGTGTTCAAGCCTGATGTTAGATAAAAGTGAATTAAAGCCACAAAGGCAAGGCTGAAAGGCCAGCCTCCTCCACTGTCTGCAATTCCTTCTACTGGGCTCAGAGTTTATATCATTGAACATGACTTGGGACAATGATAAAGAATCCATCTGCCCAATGCAGGAGACACAAGAGACATGGGTTTGATCCCTGGGTTGTAAAGAGCCCCTGGAGGAGGAAATGGCAACCCACTCTAGTATTCTAGCCTGGAAAACTCCAGGGACAGAAGAGCCTGGTGGGCTACAGCCCATGGGGTCACAAGGAGTCAGACTTGACTGAGCACTCACGCACTCAAGTGGCTCCACAACACTTTCTAAAACCAAGAGTGTGTAAGAGGAAATGAGTGCCATCTTCCACTCAGGTTTCCTGCCTCCTTGAAACTGCAGCCCAGCTGTATTTATATTCTGTATTATAAATAAATTTCACAAATACACACTACACAAATAGGAGTATAAATGTAGGTATCAGTTCAGTTCAGTTCAGTCGCGCAGTCGTGTCCGACATTGTGACCCCATGAATCACAGCACGCCAAGCCTCCCTGTCTATCACCATCTCTCGGAGTTCACTCAAACTCACGTCCATCGAGTCAGTGATGCCATCCAGCCATCTCATCCTCTGTCGTCCCCTTCTCACCTGGCTTGGAGAATTTTGAGCATTACTTTACTAGCATGTGAGATAAGTGCAATTGTGCGGTAGTTTGAGAATTCTTTGGCATTCATTTGGCAGTGTAGGTATAGATAAATGTATAAATATATATTATATATAAAATGGACCTCATAATAGCTCCCACCATCACTTTAAGCACAGATGCACTTGCCTCCACTTTCAAAACTAGCTGGGTTTGGTAGGTCAGTTACAGACAGTTGCAAATGAAACTCTCCTGTCACCCAGAATTTTCTCTATACCTAGGTTTAGAACAGATGCTGAATGCTAGAGGCACACTCCCACTTCGGGACATCAGTTTGATCCTGCTGGTCTTCCACCTGGAACTTACATTCCCCTAATTATCTGCACTGCTCACCCCCTTATCTCCTTACAAATTTGGTTCCAGTGTTACCAAGGTGAAGGCTCCCAAAGCACCTTATTTAACATTGTAACCCCCTCCACCACCATTCCTGCACTCTCTATCCACCCCTTTTGTCTTATTTTTCTCCATAGCATTTACCATCTTCTAATATACTCTGTAATTTATTTTATATTTAATGATGATTTACACACACACAGACTGCATCTTACACACACATATAAGACCTCATGCTCCATGAAGACAAGAATTTTTGTCTGTTTCACTCACTGCTACATCCCAAATATCTGTAAGAATGCTTGACACATTGCTGATGATGAGTGTTTTGTGGGTGGGGAGGACAGAAGCAGACAATAGCTGACAACAGAGACATAAAAGATTAAAAGTCATCTTCCAGATGGTTTAAACATCTTTAAAATTTGTCTTCATAGTATATCCATGCAACACAGAGGCTAACAAAAGGAATGGCTGTTGAATAACTTCTCACGTTATGCTCCTTCATTTCTAAACCTGCCTACCTGGAGCAAAATGTGTGAATTAAATCCATGGTTTGGCTGCTGAAATCATGGGTACAAGTGAATGATCTGAAATCAGACAGATAGTTCTTTGACATTAGCTCACATTAGAATCTTGGAGGAGCTTGTGAAAGCACAGACAGTTGGGCCCCATCCCCAGGGTTTCAGATTCAATAGATCTGTGGTGGGACCCAATAATGTCCATCTCTTTTTTAAAAACTTATTTATTTGGCTATTCTGGGTTTTCATTGCAGTATGAAGGATCTTTAGTTGCAGCATGTGGGATCTAGCTCCCCAGTTGAACCTGTGCCCATGCATTGGGAGCACAGAGTCTTAGCCACTGGATCACCAGGGGAGTTCCAATAATTTCTATTTCTAAAAGTCACCACGTGATACTGCTGCTGCTGGTCTGAAGACCATGCTTTGAGAGCCACTGGCCTGAACATTTCAAAGTGAACATAGATTAGCCCCTGATGTTTTCTCAATTGGTTTTCTCCTGTGTATATTTTTTTAGAAAGAAATCTTATTTTCTCTTTTAATTCCTGAAGGTAAACACATCTTAACACAATTTGGATGTCCTAGGACTTCATATCAGTACCTATTTTTTACATGTCTAGCTTGACACAGAGAGAAGTGGGACCAATAAAATAACTGACTGCTCAACCAACTCAGCAAACAAGTAAACAAAAGACCTTTTAATTGATCTGTTTTGGAACCTTTCTTTCCACTGATAGTTCTGTGCCATATATAGAAACTCAGTGTGAAAGGATAGAGCTTTGCCCTGGAAATTCCCCTTACAATGTAGGAGCTTCTTCTTGTTCAGTTGCTAACTCGTGACCTACTCTTTATGAGCCCATGGACTGCAACATGCCAGGCTTCCCTGTCTTTCACATCTCCCAGAGTTTGCTCAAACTCATGTCCATTGAGTCAGTGATGCCATCCAACCATGTTGCCTTCTGTCACCCCCTTCTTTTCCTGCCTTCAATCTTTCCCAGCATCAGGGTCTTCTCCAATGAGTTGGCTCTTCGAATCAGGTGGCCTATGTTTTGGAGGTTCAGCTTCAGCATCAGTCCTTCCAATGAATATTCAGGGTTCATTTCCTTTAGAGTGGACTGGTTTCATCTCCTTGCCATCCAAGGACTCTCAGGAGTCTTCTCCAACACCACAGTTTGAAAGCATCAATTCTTCGGCGCTCAGCCGTCTTTATGGTCCAATTCTCACATGTGTACATATCTACTGGAAAAATCATAGCTTTGACTATACAGACCTGTGTCAGCAAAGTGATGTCTCTGCTTTTTCATATGCTATGTTTTTCATGAGAATAGCAATGGGAGATAAGAAGGTCTTCGTAAATAAACAACGCAAAGAAATAGAGGTCAATGCAATAGGATGGGAAAGCTTAGAGATCTCTTCAAGAAAATAGGAGCTATCAAAGGAACATTAGACTTCACTGATAGCTCAGTTGGTAAAGAATCTGCTGCAATCCAGCAAACCCTGGTTTGATTCCTGGATCGGGAAGATCCGCTGGAGAAGGGATAGGCTACCCACTCCAGTATTCCTGGGCTTCCCTTGTGGCTCAGCTGGTAAAGAATCTGCCTGTAAGGCGGGAGACCTGGGTTCGATCCCTGGGTTGAGAAGATGCCCTGGAGAAGGGAAAGGCTACCCACTCCAGTATTCTGGCCTGGAGAATTCCATGGACTGTATAGTTCATGGGGTCACAAAGAATCAGACACAACTGAGCAACTTGCACTTTTCACTTTCAAAGGAACATTTCCATGCAAGGATGGGCACAATAAAGGAGCTTCTTGAACTCCTGTCAAATAAAAATGCTGGAGCTCTTTCCCCTGAGCAGCAGACTCTTTGAGAGCCCCACATCACCAACCTTCAGCCACCTCAGACTTTGGCTGAACTCTGGTGAACAATGTCCTTTCCAGCTACCATGCATCCCACCTCACATATCTGCTGATCCTCTTTGAGTTTCTGTAACAAGATGTTCTTGGATACCCTGAGAAATGGCTCAGTCATACACAGGACCACTAGATTAGTGTCCTTAGGGACAAGCCTTTAATAGGGAGCAACAGTATGTGGATAAAAGCCCCCAGCTTCCCATTATTTGGTGAGACAAATCTCAGCCACATTCTTCATGTTCCTCAGACATCCCAGAGAGATCCATCCCCAGGTGCCCACAGCTACCACCAGCTCAATGAGACACTTTTTAACTGACTTCTTTCCTGTTTAACCCTCTTGCTCCATCATTTTTGATACCTAGGGTCACCTCCCTAATAAACCACCGGCAACCAAGTCCCCCTCAGGCTCTGCTTTCAAGGTACCCAATCAAAAATACTATCTTAGAGTGAGTTCCCCTGAGATCCAACTCTGATGGAGCTGCGGCTGCTGTTTGTGTACTCAATCATATCTGACTCTTGATGACTCCATGGACTGTAGCCATCCAGGCTCATCTGTCCATAAGACTCTCCAGGTAAGGATAGTGGAGTGGGTTGCCAAGCTCTCCTCCAGGGGATCTTCTTGACCCAGGAATTGAACCCATGTCTCTGGCATTGCAGGCGGATCCTTTATCCCTGAGCCATGTGGAAAGCCTGACTCTGATGGAGAGCTGTATGAAGAAGGTTCAGTGAGGAGTGACCTCAGGAGATACACATATAAGGGAGTGAGGAAGGGGAAACTGACCCAAAAGGTATTTGCAACCAAAACCTCAGCAGATCCTATTGGAACTCTTGGAGCTGAGACAGCCCCTTAGAATTGTCCTCAACTGAGGCTCTGCCGATCTTTGACCCCACGTCCCACTGGAAGGCAGCCTCATCTCGGGTGAGGGAGTTCCCTGAAGCCCACTGAAGGTCTGGGAAGGGCTCATCTGTAAGCCATCTGTGGCTGATATTCCTAGCAGTTGGGGTAGGAGTATACTAGCCCTGAAGAGGGGACTGGGCCGAGCACTAGGAATCCCCTACACCATTGCCTTGTCATCACCTCTTGGCAATTTGCAACAGCCTTGCAAGTCAGATCATCTCTGTCTCCTGTAGTCAGCCTTGACTTGGAGAGGAAACTTCCCTGTAGACTCGGCATTTAGAAAGATTAAGTTACATCTGGCATACTGAGTAAACATATTGAAGCAACCAAAGATCGCAAGTGTAAAAACTGGCTACAAGGTACTAAACTTAAGTGTCCTATATAATTAATTCCATCAGTGATGTGATGTTATATTCAAAACATCCTTTCTCAAAAGGGTGTTTCTTCTAAGCTGTTTTTGCACTTGTGGGATTTTTTTTTTCTAACACATCAAGTGAAGACAAACGTGTCTGTCAAGCCACTTGTTATAAAAGGGCAATTAAAACGTCCTGGATCCGGTATGACTAATGGTAGGAGCCCTAGTGCTCCTGAAAATACTTCACTAATTACAGTCCCCTTCAGTGGCAGGCCCAAACAAAAGCAGGCTACCTCATTTTTCAAATTTAAATAAAGAGCATTCAGTTCAGTTCAGTTCAGTCACTCAGTTATATATGACTCTTTGCGACCCCATAGACCACAGCACACCAGGCTTCCCTGTCCATCACCAACTCCCAGAGTCTACTCAAACTCATGCCCACTGAGTCAGTGATGCCATCCAACCATCTCATCCTCTGTTGTCCCCTTCTCCTTCCACCTTCGATCTTTCCCAGCATCAGGGTCCTTTCTAATGAGTCAGTTCTTCACATCAAGTGGTCAAAGTATTGGAGTTTCACTTTCAACATAAGTCCTTCCAGTGAATATTCAGGACTGATTTCCTTTTGGGGACAGGTTGAATCTCCTTGCAGCCGAAGGGGCTCTCAAGAGTCTTCTCCAACACCACAGTTTGAAAGCATCAGTTCTTTGGCACTCAGCTTTCTTTATAGTTCAACTCTCACATCCATACATGACTAATGGAAAAACCATAGCTTTGACTAGACGGACCTTTGTTGGCAAAGTACTATCTCTGCTTTTTAATATGCTGTCCAGGTTGCAGATAACTTTTCTTCCAAGGAACAATCATCTTTTAATTTCATGGCTTCAGTCACCATCTGCAGTGATTTTGGAGCCCAAAAACATGAAGTCTGTCACTGTTTCCATTGTTTCCCCACCTATTTGCCATGAAGTGATAGGACCAGATGCCATAATCTTAGTTTTCTGAATGTTGAGTTTTAAGCCAACTTTTTCACTCTTCTCTTTCACTTCATCAAGAGGCTCTTTAGTTCTTCTTCACTTTCTGTAATAAGGATGGTGTCATCTGTGTATCTGAGATTATTGATATTTCTCCCAGCAATCTAGATTCCAGCTTGTGCTTCATCCAGAGTTAAGTGTGATGTACTCTGCATATAAGTTAAATAAGCAGGGTGACAATATACAGCCTTGACATACTCCTTTCTCGATTTAAAACCAGTGTGTTTTTCCATATCCAGTTCTAACTGTTGTTTCCTGAGCTGCATACAGATTTCTCAGGAGGTAGGTCAGGTGGTCTGGAATTCTCATCTCATTCAAAATTTTCAACAGTTTGTTGTGATCCACACAGTCAAAGACTTTGGCATAGTCAATAAAGCAGAAGTAGATGTTTTTCTGGAACTCTCTTGCTTTTTTGATGATCAACGGATGTTGGCAGTTTGATCTCTGATTCCCCTGCCTTCTCTAAATCCAACTTGAACATCTGGAAGTTCGTGGTTCACGTATTGTTGAAGCTTGGCTTGGAGAATTTTGAGCATTACTTTACTAGCGTGTGAGATGAGTGCAATTGTGCAGTAGTTTGAGCATTCTTTGGCATTGCCTTTCTTTGGGATTGGAATGAAAACTGACCTTTTCCAGTCCTGTGGCCACTGCTGAGATTTCCAAATTTGCTGGCATATGGAGTGCAGCACTTTCACAGCATCATCTTTCAGGATTTGAAACAGCTCAACTGGAATTTCATCACCTCTACTAGCTTTGTTCGTAGTGTTGCTTCCTAAGGCCCACTTGACTTCACATTCCTGGATGTCTGGCTCTAGGTGAGTCATCACGCCATTGTGTTACCTGGGTCATGAAGATCTTTTTTGTATAGTTCTTCTGTGTATTCTTGCCACCTCTTCTTAATATCTTCTGCTTTTGTTAGGTCCATACCATTTCTGTCCTTTATTTTGCACATCTTTGCATGAAATATTCTCTTGTTATCTCTAATTTTCTTGAAAAAATCTCTAGTCTTTCCCATTCTATTGTTTTCCTCTATTCTTTTCATTCATCTCTGAGGATGGCTTTCTTATCTCTTCTTGCTATTCTTTGGAACTCTGCATTCACATGGGTATAGCTTTCCTTTTCTGCTTTGCCTTTTACATCTCTTCTTTTCATAGCTATTTGCAAGGCATCCTCAGACAACCATTTTGTCTTCTTGTAAAGAACTCTCTTTAGGAGCAGGAAGTTGCAGCCTCCTGCATCTCACAAGGTGTCAAGGAAACCTCCCCCATCACTATCCTCTCTAGGAGTGAAGAGCCGCCCTGACTCCCTGAAACATCCACTCTTCCTAGTATCAGACTATGTGTCCACCATCTACTTCTTTGCTTCTGAAATGCCCTTCTTTTTTAATTGAACTTTTTATTGATATAATTGTAGATTCACATACTGTTTTAGGAGATAATATTGAAAAAACCTGTGTACCTTTTACTCACTACTTTCCTTCAATGGTGACATATCGCAAAACTCTGGGACAGTATCAGGGTGATGACATTAATACAATATTTCCATCTTATCCAGATTCCCCCAGTTTTACTTGTACTCATTTGTGTGTGTGCGTATTTAGTTTTAACACAGTTTCATTCCCTGTGTAGGTTCTTGTGACCACCCGCATGGTCAGGATACAAACCACCTCCATAACCACAAAGATCACTCTCATTGTCCTTTCATAACCTCTGCTAAGTCACTTCAGTCGTGTCTGACTCTGTGCGACCCCATAGACGGGGGCCCACTGTCTCTGGGATTCTCCAGGCAAGAACACTGGAGTGGGTTGCCATTTCCTCCTCCAATGCATGAAAGTGAAAAGCAAAAGTGAAGTCGCTCAGTCGTGTCCGACTCTTAGTGATCCCATGGACTGCAGCCCACCAGGCTCCTCCACCCATGGGATTTTCCAGGCAAGAGTACTGGAGTGGGGTGCCATTGCCTTCTCCGTCCATAACCTCACCCACCTCTTTCTATAACCCTCATAACCTCACTCACCTCTTTCTATAACCCTCATCTCCTCTCTCTCCACACCCTAGTCTTAACTCCGGGACCTAGTAACCAGTAATCTGTTCTTTCTAAACTGCATCATTTCAAAAATGTTATATACATGGAATCACGCAGTACATAGCCTTTAGGGACTGGCTTTGTTTCTGGAGAGTCACCCAAGTTGTTGTGTGTATCAATAGTTCATTCCTTCTTAATGTTGTGTAGTGTTCCATAGTTTGGATGTACCACAGCTTACTTAACCATTTACCAGTTGAAAGACATCTGGCTTGTTTCCGATTTGGGGCTTTTATGAACAAAGCTGCTATGAACATCTGTGTGCAGATTTTTATGGAAACATAAGTTTTCATTTCTCTGGGATAAATGTCCAAGGTCATATGGTAGTTTCAGATTTAGCTTTTTTAAAGAAACTCTCAAACTGTTTTCCAGAGTCATACAACCATTTTATATTCCCACCAGCATGTGCGAGTGACACAGTTTCTCCACATTCTCACCAACATTTGGTATCATAATTTTTTAATCTGTATTTCCCTGATGGTTAATGATACAAATATGTGCTTATTCACCATCTGTATATCCTCTTATTTAGAAATGTCTCTTTTGGGCAGAGATTTTTTATTTTATTCATTTGTGTGTTGCTTGAGGGGCAGAAGGTGTTGCCCAAGCCAGGCAGGCAGGTGTCCGAGGGTGGGAGAGGGGCGTCCTAGGCCCGTAAGGACAAAGCATCTTCCTGGCCTGTTGGGCCACTTGTGCTGAGATCTCCTTTGTTGGTGTGGCCCACTTAGGTGCTCAGACGCTCAGACGTGTCCGACTCTTGCAAGCCCATGAACTGTAGTCCACCAGGCTCCTCTGTCCATGGGCTTCTCCAGGCAAGAATCCTGGAGGGGGTTGGCATTTCCTCCTCCAGGGGAATCTTTCTGATCCAGGCATCAAACCTGCATTGCTTGCATCTCCTGTATTGGCAGGTGGATTCTTTACCACTGCACCACCTGGGAAACCCACCCACATAGGTATCTCTCAGTTTCTCTCTGGAGGGGAGGGGAGTCTCAGGCTGTGAAGGAAAGAGAGCACTTCCCCTAACCAAGCACTGTTGGGGGCTTTCCCCATCAGTCCCCTAACTGGTGATGCTGAGCTTGCCTGGTGTTGTCAGAAGGACTTTCACCTGATCTGGGGGAAGGATGAGCCTATTTGGGCTGTCTTCTATTGCAAAGTTGTGTGCATGCACGCATGCTCAGTCATGTCTGATTCATTGTGACCCCATGGACTGTAGCCTGCCAGGCTCCTCTGTCCATGGGATTCTCCAGGCAAGAAGACTGTAGTGGTTGCCATTTCCTTCTCCAGGGAATCTTCCTGACCCAGGGATCGAATGGGTCTTCTGCATTGCAGGCAGATTCTTTACCATCTGAGCCCATTGCTAAGCTGGAGTCAGGAAAAAAAAAACAGGTCCAGTTGCCATTTTCTGTTGGTGGGGGGAAATCAGACACCCTGCAGCTACATGATTTTTCTAACTCTGGGGTCCCAAAACAGTTTGTCTTTCACTTACCACCTTTTAGACTTTTCCTTTGGTTGCCTTTTATGTTATTTCCAGGGTTTGTAATTATACTTAGCTAAGAGAAGTGTGTCTACACCATCCTGTCTGGACCAGAAGTCTGAAATGTCCTTTAGAGGATGTATTTCAGCTTAGCTATGGCTTAGTTTCACCTTTGGCCATGTATAAAGAGAAAGGAGAGGTAATTTTCACCCAAGATTGTTCCTCTGTTACCTTAAATGTTGTTCCCAGAACATTACTCAAAGAAGTTAGGAAGAAGGCAATTTCTCTCATAGACTCCAAAAATGTTACAAAGTCAGAGGAATCTTAGAGATTATGTAGGCCAATGGGTTTTAAGCATTCCTATTCATAGAACACTTTCTTCTTCAAATGAACTCCAATAAAGAAGGTCAATAGTTAGACATCAGTGAAGCTGTCTGGGGACAGTCCACTTTTTATTCCTCTTTCCCTCCATCAAAAGATTCAGAATCTAAAGGATTGTAGGAGCACAGTTTCAAAAGACTAATCTAGTCCAATCCCTTCCTTTGACAATGAAGATTCTGAGGATCAGAGAAGGTATATAATCTACCTAAAGTAACAAATTAGTGGCAGAACTGGTATCAAAATCTCTCTCTCTCTCAAGCCAGTAGGTCTAATCCTAGATATTTACCAAAAGAGATAAAAATATATGTCTACTCAAAGACATGCACATCAATAGTGGCTTTATTCAAAACAGCCAAAAGTCAGAGACAACCTATAGGTACATCAACAAGCGAACGGATAAACAAACTGAGGTATAGCCATACAATGGAATACCATTCAGCAATAGAAAGAAATG
Organism: Aepyceros melampus; assembly: GCA_006408695.1. Taxonomy (NCBI): domain Eukaryota; kingdom Metazoa; phylum Chordata; class Mammalia; order Artiodactyla; family Bovidae; genus Aepyceros; species Aepyceros melampus. The sequence goes on along the minus strand of SJXQ01005224.1, from coordinate 76,588 downwards.
TACTCTCAAAAACGTTATTTGTATGGGACTTCCCTGGCAGTCCAGTAGTTAGGACTCTGCACTTGCTTTGCAGTGAGCATGGGTTCAATCCCTGGTCAAGGGGACTAAGGTCCCACAAGCTTCATAGCACAGCCAAAAAAAAAAAAAAAAACAGCTTTATTTGTAGCTAGATAAGCCAGGCACAAAAATAATCTGTATTGTATCATTCTATTTACATAGGGATCTTACGCTGACCTTGAAAATTACATATTTTTTCTTTGGGACTTCGCTGCAACCCTCCCTTCCTAAAATGTTTCACTTACACAATTATTTTACTGTCATGGAAGGTGACCTCAGGATCCCAACTTATGCTGTGCAGTTCTAAGCTCTAATCCTAGTTTCCACATCTGTGAAATGTAGCAGCTATATAGATAGCTTCTAATGCTCTCTCCTGAAATAAAATTGTAAGATTGTAGTGCATGGGAGGGAACTGATAAATGTCCAGGAACTTGAATGGAAATATTAATATAATACAGGAATAGGACTGAAAGCACTGGAGCCCACCTGAAGGACATCACGGTGGACTCGATAAGGGTGAAGCTCTGAGGACTCATGGGCTCTGCCACCATCTAAGGATAAAGGCAGCCCAAGAGAGTGGCAGAGGATGAGATGGTTAGATAGATAGCATCACTGGCTCACTGGACAGGAATCTGATCAAACTCCAGGAGATAGTGAAGGACAGGGAAGCCTGGGATCTGCAGTCCATGGGGTCACAAAGAGTTGGACACAACTAAGTGACTAAACAACAACACCTACAAGTTTCCTTCTCTACTTACCATCAGCAAAGTGCTCTATATCCCTGTTCTAGCCACTAGATCCAATCTAGTAAGGGATTGGATTGGAGCCCAGATATGAGCTGAGGGCAAAAATATATGAGCTGAGCAAAAAATTCAGGGCAACATCAGGAGGAGATCCTCCTGGGAAAACAATCCCTCAAATCCTTTCTCTGTCTACCTAATTTCTGTTCTGAAGCTTGAACAAGAATGAGGCAGGCTCCTGTACTCATTTGCAGCCCCAAGCCATGTAGGACTATTCTCCAGTTTACCCACAGAGTCCCCAACTCATCCCTCAGCCCAGAGAACTCAGTCCTCACAAGAGTATGTTGCTAAGGGGGAAAATTCCTTTGAGCCCTCAGTCTCTGATTACTTTTGGTAATGGGTATTTACTGTATCCTCTCCCTGGGAGCCTTACAAATCTGGCTAGCTGGCCTGGAGAACCTACAATTAGAGGTGAAATTTTTCCTCCAGCAAGCACAGAAAAATAGAAGAGTGGATGAACTGAGGGCTGGCCAACTGATGCAACTCTAGAAACCTTCTGCTGACTTTAAAAGACATGTAAGGCTTCCCTCTTATTTCCATCCTTCATTCCTCTTGGAGAGATGTATCAAAATCAAGGCTTTTTACTCTACCCAAAAGGATGAGGACTAATCTGCTTGGTCAAATTGCAAGACTCAGTGAATCATGTTTTCGAACTGGTGGAATCAGTGTGTATTAAAAGATCTCCTATAACTTACACCATTCAGGAGACGGGGCAGATCACGATCAACTCCATTGGGAGGGTGGCAGAGGAAGGGGAGCAGGCCAGCAAGTTCTGTCTCCTGCCTACAGCAGAGAGTTAGGAGTGAGAAAGCTCATTTTCTGCAACTTCTCTGCCTTTACTCCAGACCAAGAACATCATCTCTCACTGAACTCTAGAGTGCATCCATAAGTGGGTTGTGGGGAGGCAGGAAGCATTCTGTTGATGGGCGGGGCTGTGTTCCCTCCCTGTTCTGTGACCTGAGGCCAAACTATGGTGGAAGTAATGAAGATAATGGCGACCTCCTTCAAAAGGTCCCATGCACACACTGCTGCACTCGGTGTCCCCTACCCTGCAGCAGGCCACCATTGACCTACTCTCTGCCGGAGACTTCTGGACACTCATGGGCAGGTCTGGGTCAATCTTTTGTGGGGTCACTGCTCCTTTCTCCTGGGTCCTGGTGCACACAATCTTTTGTTTGTGCCCTCCAAGAGTCTGTTTCCTCAGTCCTGTGTAAGTTCTGGCACTTCTATGATGGGGTTAATGGTGACCTCCTCCAAGAGGGCTTATATCATACCCAGGTCTACTAAATTCAGAGCCCCTGCCCCTGCAGCAGTCCACTGCTGACCCATACCTCTGCAGGAGACACTCAAACACAGTTCTGTCTCAGTCTCTGTGGGGTCAGTGGGTCCTGGTGAGGAGGAGGAAGGAGAAGGGGATGACAGAGGATGAGATGGTTGGATGGCATCAGCGACTCAATGGACATGAGTTTGAGTAAGCTCCAGGAGTTGGTGATGGACAGGGAAGCCTGGCGTGCTGCAGTCCATGGGATTGCAAAGAGTTGGACACGACTGAGTGATTGAACTGAACTGAACTGAACTGAGGAAGCATTCAGAAGAGGAAGCACAGAGACCAGAATGATGTTTAAAATAAATTGTATCATGTCTGGTCCATGCCAACTTATAAGGTCAACACTGCTGGCTTCCTAATCTACTCAGATTGTTAATAATTTGGGATTTTATCCTATTCAGCTTCTCCTTCAGTCACAAGCCACAGACATCAACCCTGGCTAACTCGAAGCAAAATGACTTTGCAGAATTGAAGGAAAGGCTGAACAAGCAGGCCTGAGGAATGGCACGAGATTCAGTGGCTCTGGAAAGCTCTGTCACAAACTTCTAGAAAAATCTCTCTACATAAGGACATGCTGGGAAGTCACACCATCACTCTTCCACATTCTGTTGGTTGCAGTAAGTCACGAGGCCAGGCAGAATTCAAGGGAGGGAAAATCAACTTGACTTCTTGGTAGGAGGAGGGGCAAAGTTATATCGCAAAAGGGCACATGGCCGGGAGGAATTGTGATGGCCATTTTTGGTAGCAATCAACCATTGAAGATTACAACCTAGAATGAAAGGTGAGAGTCTTCACCATTCAACACAGCATCTTCTAGAAATAGTGTAGTTTATGTGCCACATTTTATAAAGGGTTATTGGTAAGCAGGAAAATGACAAGAATAATAAGTGCTCAAGAAACATAGGAAAGAATGCTCAATGTCAACAGTAATGACAGCTGAAAGTATGAGAGAATTTTTCATCTGCCAAAGTGGCAAGCACTTTAAAAATTATAAACCCTGAATGCAAAAGATACATATAGCATAAACATCTATGATTTCAGCTATGTGAAGGGACCTCAAAGGCTAGAGTCAACCAGTAGAAATTTGAAAGTATACTTAGGCCCAAATTTGAATACCACATGACAAGAATGCAGAATTGAATCACTAGAACTAGAAACAGAGCCCCAGAGAGCCCCTAGAAGACAAATCTCAATTCAGCTTTGCTATTTTGTGCTACTTCTGCATGTCGGTCTACTTATATGCTGAAAGGAAATCTGCCCAAATACCAGGAATACTTGAATAGTGGGTGATTTATACCATCTTCAAACATTTTTGTATTTTTCTCATCCTTTGTCTCCAAATATTTTACTTTCATATTCAGCTAAAAAGAGTAAAGATTAGGCTTAGGACTGAATATGATATTTCAATTAGGGCTTCTTTCATTTTTCTTGAATAAAACAAGCACATCTCCCATCAAGGTCTTTACACTTGTGGTTCCCTCTGCCTGGAGTCTTCTTCCCCTAGAGATCGATGTCTCTTGTTCTTTACTGCTATCAAATCTTTGCCCAAGTCACTTTTTCAATGAAGCCACCCCTTTTCACCCTAGTTAAAATTGCAAACAATCCCTCGCACTTTACACTACCTTCCCCCTTCCCTTTTTATTTTTTTCCAAAACTCTCATCTCTTTCTAACAGTTCATGTAATTTATTTCTTCATGTATTGTCTCCTCCCAACCCCCTCCCCCATAGAATTTGAGCTACAAGGGGGCAAAGAGGTTGAATCCTCAGAGCCTAGAACAAGGCCTGGCAAATAGTATTAAAGGTTTTCAGTAAATCTTGTTGTAGAAATAAATGAGCTTTTAAAAAATGGGATTTGGGGCTTTCCTAGTGGCTCAGTGATAAAGAATCCATCTGCCAATGCAGGAGACATGAGTTCGACCCCTGATCCAGGAAGATCCCACATGTTGTGAAGCAACTAAGCCCGTGCACCACAGTTACTGAGCCCGAGCTCTAGAGCCCAGGAACCACAACTACTGATGCCAGTGCCCCCAGTGCCCGTGCCCCACAACAAGAGAAGCCACTGCAATGGGAAGCCCTTGCACCTCAACTAGAGAGTAGCTCCTGCTCACCACAACTAGGGAAAAGTCGGCACAGAAACAAAGACCCAGCACAGTCATCAATAAATAAACAAATGAAATTCTTTTTAAAAAAAAAGAAAAAATGGGATTCAGTCCAGGGCAGGGCCCAGAGAGTCTATGGCCACGTGAGACATACATTCTACATTTATCTTCATTCAGCCTCCAACCACATCAGCTTCCTTAACAGTCACACTGTACAGCTGCCTCTTATTAAATTTGTTGTCAGTGAAACTCCCTGACCTTTTGCACAGGAATGACTCTCGTATCCTATCCTAGTATAAATCATGACTCTATACTTATTTTTTATTACATTTTAAGTTCAAATCCCCAAATTTATCTTGCAAGTGTTGGCCATCCTTCCAGACTGTCAAACTTTTTGTGGAATTTTGATTCTAATATCTCTTAGATCAGCTATACCTCCCAGTTTTGTGTTTTTAGACTTGATGAATGTCTTTAACATCTTTACTAGGTTTTGGTGGCACAGAGCCTAATGAACAAATGGAAAACATTGAATAAATGGCACTTCTACCAGATAATTTTTTGATCCTCACTTAATCCTCTCAATGACATTATTAAGTGGATGTTGTCTCCAATGTACAAGTGTAACAACTGAGGTTCAGATAAACAGTCAATGTGCTCAAGACCTCACCTGTAGTAAGACACAGGGTCTCTTGGGTCCTACTTGGGTCACCAAAACCCATACACTGTTGCAATATATAGGATGTACCACATCTTTATCCAGAAGTAGGTTGCTGGCTACGATCCTAATTGAAGTTACAAGTCCTACACTTAGAGCAATACTTCTGGGCCACTGGGTAAATTACACTGTGCATCAGAATCAATTGAGAAGCTTTAAAAAAAATGCCCAAGTGCCACTTTCCAGAATTTCTGACTTAACAGGTATATAGTAAGGCAACTTATTTTATAAAACTTTCCCAAGTGATACTAATGTGCACGTAGGTTGAAATCCACTGCATATAGACAGAGAAGCAGAAGAAATGCAAAACTGCCACTATCCAACTATTTATAAATGAGAGAAACACTACATTTATAGACCCTCTTGGTCTATCTGTCTGTTTAGTCACTCTGTCGTGTCTGACTCTTTGAGACCATGTCCATGGGATTTTTCATGCAAGAATACTGGAGTGGGTTGCCATTTCCTCCTCCAGGGGATCTTACCGACCCAAGGATGGAACCCTGTCTCTTACTTCTCCTGTATTGGCAGGCAGATTCTTTATCCACTGAGCCATCAGGGAAGCCAGATGCTCTGAAAAAAATCCAGTCATATATTACATATGCAGATACAAGCAAAACAAAAAACTCCTTTTTTTCCCTTGTTTTGACTCCATGCAGGTCTCCACCACCCCCCCTCAGAGTAGTCTCTACTCCTCTCTTTCTCTCCCTGACATACACATAGACACAGCAGGACCTTCTTGTTATCCTGTGGGGATAAGTCCTGGGCCAACTCTTTTGATGCCCTTGAAGACCTTCCTTGGGGAAAACCTTAATACCATTTGGTTTTCTTTTGAGATGGAATAAAACAACTATGCTTTTGCATCTAAGTTATGCAGGAGAATCAAACATTTACACCAATGGGTATTAAATGAACAGATTTGTTTCTCCACTATTTTTGTGCCTTTGCTTTTCTATGCAAATCTGTTTTATTCCTCACGTGCTTAAACCTGCCTTGTGTGCTCAGTCAGTCAGTCGTGTCCAAGTCTTTGCAGCCACACAGATTGTAGCCGACCAGGCTCCTCCTCCTCTGGATTTCCCAGGCAAAAACATGGGAGTGGGTTGCCATTTCCTTCTCCAGGGGATCTTCTTGACCCAGGGACTGAACTCACGTCTCCTGCATTGCAAGCAGATTCTTTACCACTGAGCCACCTGGAAATTAAATACATAAGTATGTTCAAATTCAAAAGATTTAAGCATGGCTTCCTAGGTGGCACAGTGGTAAAGAATCCACCTGCCAATGTAGGAGACACAGGAGATGCGGGTTCAATTCCTGGGTTAGGAAGATCTCCTGGAGTAGGAAATAGCAACCTACTCCAATAATAGCACCCCACTCCAGTACTCTTGCCTAGAAAGTCCCATGGACGGAGGAGCCTGGTAGGCTGCAGTCCATGGGGTCGCTAAGAGTCGGGCATGACTGAGTGACTTCACTTTCGCTTTTCACTTTCATGCTTTGGAGAAGGCAATGGCACCCCACTCCAGTATTCTTGCCTGGAGAATCCCAGAGACAGAGGAGCCTGGTGGGCTGCCGTCTATGGGGTGACAGAGTTGGACACGACTGAAGCGACTTAGCAGCAGTAGCAGCCAATATTCTTACCTAGGAAATACCATGGACAGAGGAGCCTGGCAGGCTACAGTCCATGGGGTCACAAAGAGTCGGTCATGACTTAGTGACTAAACAACAACAACAAATATATTTTACCACTCTTACTTTATTTTATCCCTTAACTATTTCTCTAGGCCACACTTCTCACTCCATTTTATACTGTGTCAAAAATCTAAAAGAGCAAGGTAGAGAAACTTAAATTTTTGCAAACATTGAACTGACCCAGTATGAAATAATAACACAGAAAACAATTACCAATCTCACATTAGTGGGAATGTGTTTCCCAGAGGTTGTTTCATTTTGTTCCTTCACTCTCATGAAGCATCAAATCCCCAACCAGGTGACTTTAAAATGGTCGATCTAAAACTACAATAAACATGTTCTGAGGTGAGCAAATAAAGGCCTTCATAGAATGCAAAGAAACTACAGTAAACATCAATCAAAATCTTCTAAATAGTAGCATCTTTAATACATCTTTCTTTTTGAGGATATCAAACTCTAATACTCTGTAATGTTGAGACTTCAGCCATACATTTTTATGTCGTGAGGACTGTAGAATGTAGGTGGTGTCTCACTCCACTCTTCTGTCAAAGCAGAGTACTTTCAGTACAAAGCAATTAGACCAAATACCATCTGATGGAAAGGAGATAGGTAGTATTAGGTTGGCCAAAAATCTGTTTGAGTTTTTCTGTAAGATGATGCTGAAAAACCCAAACAAACTTTTTGGCCAACCCAACACTTCAGTGTCTTTTTCTTATACTTTCTTGCCTCTCCATTGAGGATCAGGCACAATCCTTCACGGATTTTCTGTTCAAAAATGTGTTTTGTTGGAGGGGACTCCCATTTTTTCAAATCTTGCTCCTCATCACAGCCCCTCTAGCAGACAAACACACAGCATCCCCCCATTCTCTAGTTGGTCCTTTGTCAAAGTCCACCTCTCCCAGCTTAACAAACCTTTCATTCAGTCCCCTTTCAAGGAGCTGTCATTGATACCCATTAAGTGCAGAGTACCAGAGTAGGTATAGGACATAGGCAATAAAAGCAGACCCCTGGCCCTTTACATAACTGTTGTAAGGATTTGAGATTAAGTATGTTGTCTCTGGGCTTTCCTAGTGGCTCAGATGGTAAAGAGTCTACCATCTGAGTAAGAGATGTAAGAGACCCAAGTTCAACCCCTAGGTTGGGAAGATCCCCTGGAGAAGGTATTCTTGCCTGGAAAACCTCATGGACAGAGGAGCCTGGCAGGCTATGTCCACAGTGTCTCCATTTGCCAAATACTTGCCCAAGGTCACACACATACACCCACACAGATACACACACACACACACACACACACACACACACACACGAGTCACAGGTGGTGTTTGGGGGCACCTTCAAGTCCCCAATCCATCCCATAATGATTGGTAGTCCAATATGAGTCCACACACAACCCTAGTGACACTCCCACAACTATCCAAATATATTACAGGGCTGTTCATTGCTGTATGATTTGAACTTGAAGAAAAGGAGAATATAACCTAAGTAACCATCAAGAAGGGACAGATTAAATAAATTAGAGTATATTCATACCTGAATATTATGTCATCATTAACAAGAATAAAATGTGTAAAGATGAGCTGATAAAGAATAATCTTCATGACACATTATTAAGAGAAAAACCAAGGTATGGAATAATATGATCCTATTAGTTTTGTTTTCTTATTTTTTTCAAAGGTATAGAGAGAAATACATTTAGAGGTGCGTGCCTGTGTCCAAAGTCACTTCAGTCGTGTCTGACTCTTTGCAACTTTGTGGACTGTAGCCTACCAAGCTCCTCTGTCCATGGAGTTCTCCAGGCAAGAATACTGGAGTGGGTTACCATGCCCTCCTCCAGAGGATCTTTCCAACCCAGGGATCAAATTGGCAGGCAGGTTCTTTACTGCTACTGCCACCTGGGAAGCCCTACATCTATAGGTGCATCAAAAATTTTTAGAAGGATTCCAAAAATGGCTAACAGGATTATTTTGGAAGGGTAGAGTTGGGGCATGGTTAGAGGAAAAAAAAATGAGTCTACATAGCAGCTTTCATTTATAAAGTCATATTCTGCTTGACATTTATTGTATGAATGTATTAGTTTTATGCTAAAAAAGGAAAAGTTTAAAAAAAATCTCTATGGTTTTGCTCCAGTATTCTGGCCTGGAAAATTCCATGGACAGAGGAGCTTGGTAGGCTACAGTCCATGGGATCACAGAAAGTCAGACATGACCAAGCATACACACACACACGGTTTATTAAGTCCTGCAGACTGAAAACACACCATCAAAACCAAAATCTTAAATTAAGGAGATAGATGTGCCTCTTGCCTAAGTCAATCACCGACTTTGTATTCTCTATGCTATTAGGTGATTGTTTTCCTCTAGAGGAGCTTTATTTTATTTTAAATTAGATATAAGTGAGTTATAGTCATAGGGCTATTGTATTGATACACAATGCAGGAGCTGAATGCCTGTTGGCAAAGGCAGCCTCATTGATGGGTAGCCCAAGCACATTTCTTTTAAGATGTCTGAATAGTAGGACCTACAACATAACAATCACATTATTAAGAGTAAGATCTACTTTAAGGTAATAACTATCAAAACCTCATCTTTGGGGGTGTCTAATATGCTACTGGAGATCAGTGGAGAAATAATTCCAGAAAGAATGAAGGGATGGAGCCAAAGCAAAAACAATACCCAGTTGTCGATGTGACTGGTGATAGAAGCAAGATTCGATGCTGTGAAGAGCAATATTCCTATGCAATATTACATAGGAACCTGGAATGTCAGGTCCATGAATCAAGACAAATTGGAAGTGGTCAAACAAGAGATGGCAAGGGTGAACGTCGACATTCTAGGAATCAGCAAACTAAAATGGACTGGAATGAGTGAATTTAACTCAGATGACCATTATATCTACTACTGCGGGCAGGAATCCTTCAGAAGAAATGGAGTAGCCATCATGGTCAACAAAAGAGTCCGAAATGCAGTACTTGGATGCAATCTCAAAAACGACAGAATGATCTCTGTTCGTCTCCAAGGCAAACCATTCAATATAAGAAACTGAAGTTGAATGATTCTATGAATACCTACAAGATCTTTTAGAACTAATACCCAAAAAAGATGTCCTTTTCATTATAGGGGACTGGAATACAAAAGTAGAAAGTCAAGAAACACCTGGGGTAACAGGCAAATTTGGCCTTGGAATGCGGATGAAGCAGGGCAAAGACTAATAGAGTTTTGCCAAGAAAATGCACTGGTCATAGCAAACATCCTCTTCCAACAACACAAGAGAAGACTCTACACATGGACATCACCAGATGGTCAACACCGAAATCAGATTGATTATATTCTTTTCAGCCAAAGATGGAGAAGCTCTATACAGTCAACAAAAGCAAGACCAGGAGCTGACTGTGGCTCAGATCATGAACTCCTTATTGCCAAATTCAGACTTAAGTTGAAGAAAGTGGGCAACACCACTAGACCATTCAGGTATGACCTAAATCAAATCCCTTATGATTATACAGTGGAAGTGAGAAATAGATTTAAGGGTCTAGATCTGATAGATAGAGTGCCTGATGAATTATGG